>JAIPRK010000511.1:0-123712 GCA_025469195.1 Chaitophorus viminalis
TTTGCAATATCAGACCACAACACACACACACACACACACACACACACACACACACACACACACACACACACACACACACACACACACACATACATACACACATACGCATTGCGACAGGGTAAAGACGAATATACGTCGTAGTCATAAGTCGTCATTGCGTATACATATTATTTATACCTACGGGCTACGGACTACTACGGTATAAACCGCGAGTCGGTGTTTGCGATTTAACTGTTTTAATAATTGTTAATAGGAAACAAGCATAACAACTTGAAATAAATTGTACCAGAGAATCACGTACGTGAAGTTAGCCCCCCTAACGTCATAAGATATTAAATATTTCTTCGCCAACCAACTATATATTCCGTCGTATTTCGATATATATATTTACAAACCATGTAGGTACTAAATAGAAATATGGAGTAAACACACGTCGTATTCTAGTAGCATAATAAGGTCCAAGTAAGGGGGGGGGGAATCATATGGTTTATAAAACACATGTATACAATATATATTATATACATAATACATATACAACGCAGATGTACCTATAACTATTTTAGTTGCGTTTACGTAATAGGTACGACATTATACTTGTATATAACACTACACCCGTTGCAGTATACCCTATGCGTTGTGCGTACAAATCAATATGTTCTATCAGTAATGCAATCGTAAACCTCTCTCTACCACGTGCGATGTTTGAATCGTTATCGTTTTATTGAGAAAACTATGTGTTCGATTAAATAATTGACGTAAAAGAAGACAACCAGGTATCCGCGAATTGCGATACAACAGCATGATATTAAAAAAATAAAAACCGCAACAATATCCTAACTGACAGTCTGCTTTTGTTGTGTTACAAAGATATCACTCTTGGTTTATGATACATGATAGAAAACAGACGGCATAATATTATGAGCTACTTTAATGTATTTACTAATATAACTAACGATGTGATTTACTTCGCTAATAATTTAAATATCCCATCATCTTTTAATGTCAATAATATATTTTCAAAACTTCGGCAAGCGTTCGTGTCACTGCAAGTATATAACTGGTTAATATATATATATATATATATATTAGCACAGTATACATAAACAATTTTAATTGCGTACATTTATGTACACATATTATAATTTACAACTACGCATAAAGATGTTATTTTCATGTCATGTAGTAGTTCAACAAGTTTGACATGCGTGCATTTGTTTTGTACAAGAAATAACTAATAGAACCATAACCATTCGAACTTTGTTAAACATTGTATAATACACTTATATATACACTATACATAGATACACTATATATAAACGGATGCGGTAAGTGCAATGGGGAACTATGAGTTCACAACGACTTCGAATAACAATAGAAACGACCATCGTTATGTAACATTATTCATCATATAAACTTTACAAATGTTCAATGAACATTTTTCTTTTTTATTATATGAAAAATCACATTAAAATATATTTATTTCCGACGTGGAAAAATTATGTAACTTTGAACATTGTGTATAATATATTATACTATATACCTATAATATCATTCAAATTGTACGACTAATTTTTAAACATTTGTTGGCATTCATAGTCAAAAATCTAAGACGTTAATGGATCTACATATTATTATAAAAAATGTAATACATTTGCAAAACGCAATATATTTTAATGACTACATGCATTTTTCAATGTTCATATATTTAATATGCTTCACGTGATATATTATTTCATAGTTTGATAAGACCTTTGCCGATTGTTTAATAAGATTACAAAACAATAAAGTACATATGAAATGAGTCTTCAAAAATTTAATATATAACTTGATAAATTCGTAAATGTTTTCATTGGAAAATTTAAATAATCCATGAATTTAAATCTGAGATTACTTATTACTGATCGCATGCAAAGAAAGAGAATCAAACTGAAAGTTAAAATATTCAAACCCATCAGAGTTCATTCACGATAAGTAGTTAATGTATTCGTTAATCGTTGTAGTTTTTCATTATATAAAATTCTAGACACATAATATTATATACAATATACTATATATTATTTCACTCATGTTATATATTCATTTCATTGAATTCAGTGGCTTCAGTTACTGTTTAGAAAATTATTTGTTTATGTAACTGATAATCGACCAAATAAATGAAATACATTTAAATTCAAAGTTTTTCTTTTTAAATCTGGGATTAAAAAAAAAAAATTTAAGATAATCTTAATCGGCAGGTTGGACACCGTCCATGGTTGTATACCTTTGCGAGTAACACCATCCGGATCACCATACATGAGGATTTATTATATATAATACAGGCGAATAAAATTCATATAATGTTCGATAACAGGTATTGAAAATTTATCAACTAAGCATCACTCATGTTGAATATTATCATAAAATGCATTTATGTTAACACTACCATAGTCCCGAGTACCACTGGTACCTATATTACCGCGGTGTACGTGACAAAATCACATGTGAGCCGTATGAATAATATATTGTGTGTTATTACGTTTTATACGTGTGGTGTTTAATGTAGGAAACGTCGAAAATCGTCGAGATACGACGTATAAAAAGATTTACGGGGATGCCGAACAAAATGTACTTTCGCTATGCGTGTAAACGACGAACGGACTATAAAGCCATAGTCGTCGTCTTTACCGTCTTCCGTCCGCACCACTGTGGAATTCACGATCTTGCGCACAGGTATCATGTATATATAGTGCGTACGTATAAATATATATACGGATATATATATATATATATACATATAATATTATAAATCTTCGGTCCGACGTGCCTCCTCGGTCTCGCTATAATGTACGCGGATATCCATCACTATGCGGGCGCGCGCCCTCTGCTCTCCGCCGAGCTTCAGTCGTCGAAATGGTTGGTGGAGGGGAGGGGAGGGGAGGGAGATGGACGGAAAAACCTTAGTAGATTTCCCACAAGACGGTGTGCGTATAGAAGGCGAATCTCGAGTGTACATGTGTGCGAAGGTATATAGCATGGCGTGGTGGTAGGGGGAGCGTAGGAGAAAACGGTTGAGGAGTAGGTGGCCGAACAACTCCTTTGATAACTAATTAAGAAGGTTTGGCTTCTGCAGCCGAGACAAAAGGAGTAATTAGTTACCACGAAGGCGGCGGCAAGTTCCTTTGGGCGCGCAAGCTGGCTAAACAATATCTTTTCCGATGCCCCGAGGGCACGACCAACAGTCCAAATTAATAGCGCACATCGTAATTGCTTTTAATACAAACTGCCCGGTCGCCCGGCGGATCGACAAAACGCGCCGCGGCCGAACCCGGTGGCGGCCCAAAGCAATCAAACTTTATGTTATGTACTGCAAGACTCGAGTGCACTGGACTTTTTGGATTTACGACCTCGTACATGTACACCAACACTTCGTACCGGATAAATATATACACACACACACACACACACTATATTATACGCATAAAGTATAAATATATACATGTATGTACCTACACGTAATTGGCAGCGACTAGTGCATTAACAATATAGAGCGTATACGAGCGAGAGAAAAAATAAATCCTTTTTTACGCTCCAAACAATATATACAACCCCGATCCTTGCCCAGGAGACAAAAAAAACAGCACGCACGCCCTTTATTTCATTTTTTTTTTTATCTTACCTCTATAGCGGTTTATGTTCAACCGACGCCCGCGACTTGTTCTTTATAATTTCTCTCTTACCCTCCTCTAACTGACGGCTGCATCATTCTTCGAGTTTCAGGCAAGCGTAACATGTAGGTATACGTGGAGTCATTTTCACCGTCAAAACAGGGTTTTCGTGCGATTCATGATCTCGCAGTTCGATTTTCGTTTCAATCTGAAAACAAAATTATACAGTCACACCGGTTTTAGAGACTAACACATTTGAACATTTTATAAATGGTTTTTCCCCCCCACCCTTGATACATACTAATTAGTGGATAACGCTAGCTAACAATGTTGTATTAGTTCGGACATAATACATTTTAATACATTTTAAATTTGTTTTCCAAATATAGCTATCGTTTTTTTTTTTTTTTTTAGGACACACTACTATTTCATTTTTATATACTTGACTGCATTTTAATACGACTGAGTGTATTACTATATACAACAAATGCAATGCTCACAACTAATTATATATATATACCTTGCTTCCAGTGTGAGTCACACATTTTTATATTTAAATACGCACATTAATTATAATTTAAATTTAAATTTAAAATAATGACTACTCTCAAATAACGCAATATACAGTTGCATGTTACGCATTAACTCATTGCTAATTATGAATCGTAGATTTTATCCGAATCATACACCAAAAGTACAAGTCTATTCTTTTTTATTTAGAGTTTTGATTTATACCATCAAGAAGAAATATTAATATTTTTTCCCTTAAAATGAACGAAATAAATTAAATTTATGTTGAAATTATTCAAATTTTAATTGGTAAATATTTTAATACTTTAACATAATTTTTACGAAACAAATTAACAAAAATAAACTCAAAGTGACATTAATTTTAAATAAATTCATTTCACCTTTTTAACTAAAAACGTCTCGTTATATACATGATACAGCCAAAATAAATAATATTACTCTCTCAAAACAGTGAATTTCAGAAAAATATTTTAAGGAACACGAATTAAAATGTAAATACCAATACTTATCCACGTATCTATCATGAAACAAATTTAGTACTTTGAAAATTGGTTGGCTTATGGTAAAAAAAATATTAATCAATAGTTTGGTTTGACTGTAAAATATGTTTTAACTAAAAATCATTCGATATAAAAGAACAGTTAACTTCTTTTTTTTCATTAGGATTAAGTTAATATATTATAGTTCATACTTGTGTAAAAAAAAAACTACTTAGGTACTGAGACGTGTAAAAAAATTAAAATTAAATAATGAAGCCGATTTATAAAAGGAAATTATTAATCTTATAAAAAAATAATAATAATATGTTAAGATTTAATATAAAATATTTAAAAGGTATTTGTTTTTTATGTGTTAAAAAGTGTATAATATACTGTTGGCAGTATTTCGGTCACTCCCCGATTTTTGCCCACTCGGAACGCCTTTATTAATTTTTGTTTCAATTACAGGCCGTGGAGTCATCCGGTCGGGATTCAATTACCCTATGGAAATTTGTTACATATATTTTATAGATGTATTTATATATATATATATATATTAACAAGTATTTCACGTGTTCTGTCCGCATAACTTTCAGGGCCGACAACAAAAAAAGCTACTTATTATTTGCGTTTTTAACGAGCAAATATCATGTTCGAAAACAGTAGACACGATCGGACGTGATATTCGGTCAAAACATAACAGTATCGAAACATTTGATCAATGGTTCGCAAAATCACTCCGTAAAAATTGAATTAAGTTACTGAAAGTGAGTAAGAAAAAAAATTGTCCCCCTCTAAATCAAGTCAATATAAGAGTGCTGCCAGAGGGCATCTTCTTTTCGTGTCTATGTATATTTTGTGTGTACAAGTTAAACCAATTACTTAGTATGCTTTTTATACTTTTTGTTTGAAGTTTGAATCGTATTTTTACTAATAAAAATATATGTTTTTCTCATTTGATAGTAAATTGTTAGTTAGTTTCATAACGGTTTTTAACATTTTAAAAATTTTAAAAGGAATGTATTAGTATTTGTGTATAAGAATTGTACATTACTCTTAAAGTCTTGACAATTATACCAACAACACTAACTTTCTTGAAGGTATATATGTAATAATTGTCTATGCTCCTATACAAACCTAAATTTTATAACTTTTATACATTTATTTATAAAAAATATCATAGAATACAATTTACAAAATTAGCTTATTTGTTTTTTATAATTTACCCCACATTTTGACAAATAAACAAATTAAATTATTTTTATTACTATTATTGAACAATGCACATTGCACATCATTACAACATATCTGTGGTTCCATATCTATACACTATCGTAGAAATAATACTCCAACATCGAATTTTATCAATGATGAATTAATTAATATCTAATATAATATTTGTTAAAAGTTCATAATAATCATAACAAAGTTGTGTGTATTAATTTTGTTCCGAATGATTTTATTTTTTTAGTATGTAACGTCTCGTAATTATTTTTTCGAATACGTATTTGGAAAGGAAATTACTTTTAAAATGTAATTGTTTTTAATACCAATATCTAAAAAAAAATACATTTCATGTTTTATATTATATTTAGATTAGATGTTTTATTATAATATATTATGAAATTTTAACATAAAGTTTACAATCGTGTAATACTGTATTTTTTATACTATTCAAGCACAGCGTACTTATATTATGGAAATACTAAAATAATTGAATTTTTGGAACTCCTGACCCTACGGTCGTTGACGTATGGGCGGGCTTGCGATAGGTACTTACCTTTAACCCGAAAGAGAATTGTATATTGAATCGTAGGGTAGTAAAATAAAAATAAAAATAAATAAATAAAAAAAAGGGGTTTACGATGACCGGTGATGAAGATAAGCTCGCGCGGTTAATTTATACGAATTTCGCATGTGAGGTCACGTGATCGAAGCAAAGGACAAGTAAAATATTACGAAACGATATATTTCATGCACGATCGTTTCGTCGAATTCGCTTTGCATATAAATAGGCCGGAAAATGATCGTCGAATTCAAATTTTTACATTTTTGACGTGCGCCCGCACCCCTTTGCCGCTGTATACGTAAATAGAACACAAGTGTCTTGTATTACAATACACGGTCATTGTCTGAAAGTTTTTTTTTTTCGAAAACACGAGAAAATGTATCGCCATCAGCGGCGGAACGCTTCCGGTTTTATTCATGTGTACTACAAAACGCGGTGGTATTCAAGACAAACGATATTAGCATTATGTGTTTGTAAGCTTTGACATTTCTTTTCTCGTGTCTCCGGTCTTTTCTTAAACCCTTACCCCGTGTGTGTGCGCGCGCGCTTTTTTTTCCTTTTTTTATTGTAAAAAAACGTTTTACCGCTTTCTCTTTGACAGGGCGCAACATTTGATGGATATCAAATCCTGTACGGAACGAGACTATGACGTCTGCTCGTATATATACAAGTATATATATGCATTACATATAGCATACGTAACGATTACTAACCCCCTCACTATCATTTTGTTTCCGCCTCGTTTTCTCAGAGCATTACGATTTTGACGTGGTTTCTTTTCCAGTTGTATAATATATTATATAAATATATATAATATACATATGTACGCATACGTACCCGTATATACTTAAAGGAACAAATTTAATGGGTATACGGTTTACGGCGTGTATTCGGAAAATCGTTTTTATAGTAAACCGTATTATGGTATATACAGTATACACCAACAAGGCTACAACACCTATTGAATGTTTAACAAAGACAAAATAATCTTATTGGTCCAAATGGAAGGCAATAACAAACCTGCAATAATAGACTGCAGTGGAACCGCAACCATAAATTTATCATAATATATACTAGAATATGGCTCCGAATTTTTTTTCAACTTTTCGTTATTTTACACCGAACTATAGCCATGGGAATTCGAACATAAGTCATGTGTATTGTAGCATGCATTCCACTATTCCAGAAGTTGCTTTATTCAATAGATAATTTCGAATGTTACAAATATTTCTTTATATTTAAAACGTTCTTGAGTATACCATATACCTACTGGCTACTAGTGATAATCTACTATCATCAGAACTACACGGATCTCTATGCAAAATTTGTGTATCACACATATTTATAATCAAATCGTTCAATTTCGGTGAATTCTCGCGAAAAGTGTAAAAATGTATGAAATTAATCATAAGTAAATCAAATAACGAACATGACCATTGTGCAATTTAACAATTTTAGTAATAATTTACATATGATTGTATATTATACATACTAATAATATATAATTCTAATTATAGAATTATATATAGTCTACAGAACCCTATACAACTGATAGTTATTATTATTTATTTAAAAACTAAAAGTCATAACGACCAAACTTATTGATCTGTATTTAATCTAATCGGTTTTTGTATTTTGTATAATTTCTATTAATAGTCAACATTTGTTTGTAAGTATTCAAAAACATCCAATATTAACCATAAAGCAAATCTGCTAAAATTAATTATTTTACCAAATTTAAACTTGTACGTATACACCGCAAACACGAATTCAATTTCCAGCCAACTGCATATTGCAGTGCTTTTGAGGCTAAACAAGCAGCAGTGCACACAAGTTACACTCGATTTAAAGCTAACTAAGTATAACGTGTATACTATGAATTGCGTTTATACAACCGTTCGTGGAGTGTTATGAAATCATCCGAATCGATTGATAAAGTTTAGAGAACCCTATAACACACGTACACGCGTGCTTATATACACACGCGTGTACACACAATCAAATATATATATATATATATATATACGTATGTGTATTATACATGCACAATCGGTATATTATTTCGGATGGAAGGTTCTTCCGCCGTGCGCATTTGATCACACCGAGGCCATAAATTGCCAATGTCGCCTACCCATTATAACCTCCTTCTCCTCCTCCCAATCACCATCACCCTATCTATTTTGGACAAGGTAGTTGGCGGCAAAAACGTCTGATAGCTTTTAGTGCCGCGGAGCGCCACCTATATTATACTTTTGACAACCGCCCGCGCGTCTTACACGTATACACATATATACATCGTGGGAGGGGGTGGAATGTTTGAATACAAAACTTGGCCCAAGTGTGCGTTTAAGAGCCCTTTTCTCCATTAAACCCGCGCACATCGATGTCCCCACACCTGTGCGTAAATCACCTCCGAAATCTAGAGGTTTAACCTGTTAAAGACGCTCCCCCCCCTCATCTACCCCATCCGCCCATGTAATATAACCCTATAGACGGAGCGTCTTGATTACAAACGCGCGTTTTAACTTTTTGATGCTTTGTTGTCTTTATTAAAATTACTGTGTTCAATTTTATATTTATTATCTAGATATTATCAATTCTAACGTCTTGAAACTGCAATCTTCGATGTAACTACTCGATGAACTACTTCGATACTTAGATAAAAATAATATGGATGTTTTGATAAAATAATGTTTTGAATACCGCAATATTTTTTCAAATCACAAAATAATATTTGCATGAAATTACTTAGTCAATATGTGGGTAAATATTTTGATTGTTTTTTGGTTATTTTTGTTAATTATCCAACAGTTCTTCAAATAATTAGAAAAAAAAGTTCAAAAAAATTGCAAAAAATAATGACCGAAATCTAGTTTTGAACCCAGCACCGCCTGATATTCTGTCGTGCACTCCTTTATTACACTATAGAACACTAGATTATCCTGACTATAGATATCTATTGAATAATGTCATTAATCATGATAATGTGTTTCCTGGATACACTAAATGAATGATAAGACAAATGATGTTTTTTTTTTTCACTATGTATTACAGATATTATATTAATTCAAATTTATTTAAAATGAAAATATTTAATTAACGAGCAAAAGTATATAAGACACGGACTAATAGACTATAAGTTCGTCATAAAAGACGAGTAACATTGTACAGAGATAATATAATACCTTAAACGGTGTTGCCGGTGCCCATAGACTATTTAGAATAAATGGTAATGTTATATAGTAGTTATTCTATTTAATTTTGACACTGCCTCACACTGTAAACGTGGGGGTGTCTACTTAAAATTGAAATGTTTAATAATTTAAATAAAATATTTAACTATAACTGTATAACTGTATACACTCTTTGGCCACTGTTTATAAGATTATAGCACATATATTAGAGTATTTAATATTAATCTAATTGAAATTGGTATTGTTTTTAACAGACATATTATGATGAAAATATTTTACATCTTTAAAGGTGTTTATCATACTATATTACGATGTACGTAAAACGAAACCACGGTAAAATAATTGGTGTATTATGTGCTTTTAACAATAAATACCGTGTATGTATAGTATTTTATCAATCTTTACACGAAGACGTTGTTTGTACAACTTTCCTGACGCTGGAATATTTTACACTAATTGAATACAATATGTGATGTGTGTATAATTTAAAAATATCCAAAACGCGTGTATTTTCTTGGCCGTATGTACATTTGCGCGAGGCCAAGATAAACTCGCTGTGCATTCAATCTTTCAGATTGTCCAATTTACGGGAAACGAATTACGCATACGGCAGGCAGTATAATGTATATATATATATATATATATATATGTATATGCGCGAACAAAAAGTTGGCAAACACTGTGGCAATCGTCTTTATAAAGGATAACCACGTGTCCTTATTGAAACAACGTGCGCTATACACAGAAAAGCGAATCCCAAGAGAAGGAATAAAAAATACGCGCACACATCCAGTGGATAAGTCGTTATAAAGGAGGGAAAATAATGATATATATATGTTGTGCAAGTGTATACGTGTATAAATGTATACGGTGGCTCGTATTAATAATTTAACAACACTTTGATCGTTGTTCAATACACGAAGCGTATGGGAAGTTTTTTTTTCAATTTCGTTCCTTGAGTCTATTATCTTTGAAACAATTTTTTTGTCGCCTTAATAATTCAAAATATATTATGCTGAGCCACTCCCCTCTCTCCTCCGGGCACAGTGCGCTGCAGTGTGCAAACATATTTTGTACTTTCAGTAGTATCTAAACGGGTACCGAAGTACGGGCGGCAATACATATTATATACCTTGCGCGGGCACCATTCATCGCATAATAGCTGGGGCTCGATTAAAATTTCACTACGAACTAAATCGGTTTCTTGTTTACATTCCGTCTCGTACGTAACACACACACACACACACGCGCGCACACACGCACACACACACACTTAGGTACATTCACACGCATGCACGTGCACGTAAACACATAATATACACACACACGTACAAGCGTACAACTATGCTATATATTGACCCTTATTAATTTAAGAAATTGCCAAACATGTAGAATATATAGATGTGAAAAGCAAATGAAAAATAAAATCCTTCCGATTTCTGAAAGCGCCAAACATACGCCGATTAGTTACCATTGCGCGTACTATATGTTCCCTCAGACCGTTTTGTGTAATGAGTCCGTGACCCGAGCCTCTCTCATGCTTTCTCGGCTGTAGTTCTTAATTCGGGGTCGGTCATGTGCGTGCGCGTGTATATTTTTCGAGTACGTGACCAGAATTTCACCTGAAGCTGCGGCATTTCTATTTTATAATTTGTTTACCGATAGGAATTACCTGCAGTACTTATATACGTATATAAGAAGCATAACACGATGTGCCGAGAACAATAACTATACTACTATATATATATATATATATATATATATATATATATATCTGATAATCACACGCATTCGTCTAACATTTCGGAAAGTGTGAAATAAAATCCTATTGAGGATTTTGAAAATATACTTAATGTTCCAAAGAAATATTATTCATTATGAAATAAAAATATAATATATAACCATAAAATTACTAATGGTTTTTATTTCACTTTTACATTTCAACAACGGAAAATCTCAGGCTTATGCAATATTAACACGTTATGTTAAAAAGTTAGAATATACACGTACACGCGTATATTTATATCGTCAGAAACCTCCCGTTGGTTTGATGAAGTTAAA
This sequence comes from Chaitophorus viminalis, assembly GCA_025469195.1. Classification (NCBI taxonomy): domain Eukaryota; kingdom Metazoa; phylum Arthropoda; class Insecta; order Hemiptera; family Aphididae; genus Chaitophorus; species Chaitophorus viminalis. The sequence continues at coordinate 11,699 of JAIPRK010000511.1, forward strand.
TATACAACGCATAGATGAATATTTTACTTACAGGATAACGTTACTCATTTGGGACCAACGTATACTTTTTAGTAAACTTTAGTAATAATATGCCAAAATAATGTATTATAAACCCTTAAGTTACATAGGTACTTTAACTGTTAAATCCTAATCAAAATTAATGTGCTAACTAAAACATTACATTTTGGAATAAAATATTATGTTCACGTATATACTTCTATATACTTTTACAGTTGATAAGAAATAGCAATAAAAGTTATAGAAAAATTTTTAACATGTTCTACTCCATGTATTTCAAATTTACATATTCTTATGAAAAACGTGTTTCAATAAAAATTTCAAATCATATAGAATTGCGAAAAATTATTCTTTAATGCCATTACATTTTCTATAGATATTATTATTAAAACTGAAAAAGAAAAGTTATTTAGATTGTTTAATTGGTGTCTTCTGATTGATTAATATACAGCGTCATATTGACCATATCGACAATAGCTTAACGCTTCATCGTAATCGTTTCATTTCTCCTGCATACTAAGTTTTCAACAAGTATATTTTCAGAGATCATATGAATAGAGCATTTCAAATTAAACAAACATCAACTTATTTCTGAAACAAATATTCGATGAACATACGACAGACGACAGTGAACAAAACTCACGTAATTAAGACACACGCGGGCTGGTTGTATATCTTCATACGTGAGATCGATATCACTAAATCACTTATAACTTTTATTGGGCTTTCTATAGGTACATTATAACTTATAAGACATATTAGATGCCAAGTAAAGTTGCTAATACACATAAAAATATTTATATTCGTCAATTAGTCTAAAACTAAGAACACATTTATTGATGTCTGTCTACAGGTTTCGACTATTTAGGGCCGTTACACACAAGCCATATTTCATCGTACGATTTGTTTATCGTATGAAAATAACATCGTACGATACTATAGTTGACAAGACACATGACCAATATTTATCGGACGATACTATGTAATTTTAAAAATTGTAACAGTTGCATAAAACACACATCTGCAAATACAGTCTTTTTTTATTTTTTTAATAATTTAACTTATTTCTAAATATATACTGCAATGGATGCTGATATTATAAATATAAAATAGTGAGAGATTATTAAATTAAATTTATTATACACAACATTTAAATAAGAAATAAAATATCAACTACTTACTAATTAGTTTTTGTTGCTAACTAGAGATCTTATTGAAATCTGGAAAAATAAGACACGTATTTCTTCCCAAGCAGCTCTTTTTAAATTTCTATCTGAATAATGGTCTAGACTTTTATCCCAAATAAGGGCTCTTGATTGAACTTCACTTATAAGTACCTATATCGGTTATATTTATATTTATATTTAAATTATCGTCTGTAGATTCACAAATTTTCGGTGATGTCGAATTCGCTACGTCAAAGCAGTTACATTCATCGGAGGATGATATGGTACTGAATTAATTTTTTTGGTTTATCGAACGATAATTATCGTTCATGTGTTCTAATCAGTTTATTATTGTACATTTTGATTGAAATATTTTAGTCACACAATTATCTTATTGTACGACATTTTATCGTGATGGTGTGTATAGCTCTGTTTATAAATATAATAGTGTTTCAATAATTTATTTCAAATATCGTGCGATAATATTTTCGTATGATAAATAAATCGTACAATGAATTATCGCTCGTGTGCAACAGCCCTTCTTGGAAAAATTATTATGAGTGAAACTGAAATATAATATAATTGACATGGCCGTGTCGCGTGAATAGTGAGACCTGCTTTTGCTATTGTCGTGGCCTTTGAATTATCTGTTTTTGTATTTGTTAATATTATATTGGTCGAACGCGGAACGATTATTTTACATTATTAACATAATTTAATATCTTATTCTTTTTTATTAATAGTTGTCATATTGGATATTATTATATTATAGTGATCCATTATTATTATTTTTATTAATAAAAGATTATTCATTATTATTTTATAGTGATAATAAGCATAATTTATTCCTTTTAATATTATTATTATTATTTATTATAATAAATGACACATTGTGTGAAATGACAAATTTATAAAGATGAATTGTAAAATATAGTTATAGTAGAACCACATTTCTTAATAGTAGGTTTAATTGTAATTAATTATAATTAAATGGTAGGTTCAACTTTTAGTTGAAAATTGCAAATGCCTGAAAACAGCACCAATTGCATTATAGTATTTTGACAATCAAAATAACAACTAAATAACTAATATTATAGTCTAATGGAACAGTACATGACAATATAATACTAGACGGTGTCATGTTTGTCACTTATTTGTCACTCATATGCTGGTTGAAGTTTATTTTAATTTTTACACGGTTTTTCACAATAACTATTCGTTTATGTATAATAAGTAATTATTGAGCTATCATAGTTTTTGCTAGTAGCTATTTAGTAAAAAAAAAAAAAAAAACTATTCTAAGTGTAGTGAAATTCAAAAAATATCCCCCCCCCTCTTCTTTACAAATTACCTCTCTGTTGTTACTGATCCAATTTTTTTCTTCAGAACTGTTGTTTTTAGATGAAATGCTCACTAATGATTATTTTGCTGTTAAAAAAATTCTTGGAGTGCCCCCCACCCTTAAATAGACCACTGAGTTCGCGAGACACGAATGAGTAGATGAGCTACATTAATGCGACCGTGGGAGGGAGCCGCTTTGAAAACTCCCGCGCTTTACAACGTAAATTGTTGCCGACCCAAATGGTCACACTGGTCTCGTTCGCTTATCATTCCGACCGGACCGCGCCGCACAATAGATAAACACTGATGAATAATTAAAATAAACAGATAAAACCGTATTTTTCCGTTTAAGTTGTGGAATTTTCAAATCGCGGTGACCAACTATACCTACTTACCAAGTGTTTTTCGCCTCAGCTCGACTATCCGCACTCGTATTCGTGCACCTAAAATGCCGTCCATCACAGACATGTTGAATCTGAACCAATTGCACATGTTCCAAACGTTAAGGAAGGTATTCGAGGACAATGGCGTCAAAATTGTTCGCAATCTTCTTGCGTACAAGGATCAAATGCTGTACGTGTGGAATCCCGATGAATGCTGTTTGTATACTCTACTGCTGTCTACGGCTCACGAGGAACAACCATCGTATCAAGTAAGTGGGCGTTTTTGCCATTAGCGTTAACCACTTTCACATAACCTCTTAGCGTTTGCTGAACATTTTGTCTCACTAGTCCCATTGCATTATTTTACTACTTGGTTAAATTTGTAACATTCTATCTAATGCACTTTTCCACTGGTGTACTTCAACTACTGATGTTAGAAAACGTTTGATTTACCTATGTTCAATTCGTACATGGTGCAACCGATCCGCATCCTAGCGTATTTTATTTTACTCTGTCTACTACTGGTTAGATGATAATTACTGATGACTTATAGTTTCTTATCTATAATTCATTACTAATTTCATTGTATATTTATGTATAAAAAGCTGTCGATATACAATATTAATGATTTGTCTTAGTATAAATCATTTCTTTACACCAATTATGAATTCTATATTTATAGTTCTTTGTACTGATTAATTTTTATTTGAATGTAAACCGCATCATTAAAAAATGTTTATAATGTTTATAAATAATGAATACTTATATTGTGAAGAATATTTATTGCTGTTAATAAATATATAAATAATAGGTATACTAGTATACTACAACAGTTGGTAAAATTAATAAACCATAAAATATCTATTAGTTAATAATTATTATTATTATTAACACTAAAAGTCAGGTGTACATATACATTTTTGGTATTTGGTACATTTTAATAATTAGTAATTTTATTTTGAAGACTTAATTAATATTCACAGTTATGACTTTATGAGAATAGTATCAAATTTCTCTTTTATACAATTTCCTGTTAAGACAGTGCATAATTTGATTAATGTTTAGTAAAAAAAAAAAAATTCAATAAATATTAGTATAAGTTAATATATATTTAACCACTGATGAGAATCAATAATAATATAACAATAACATTAAATTCAAATGTTTGGTAATAATATAAGATATTATATAATTATGATAGTATTTACTCATCATAGTCCGTGAACAATTTCATAAAAAGTACGTAAAATATTATAAATTAGTGTATAAACTAACTAATAAATCATAACTTATACTTTATTGACGTAATAATGTTAATTCCAATAGTCAATATTTTATTATTGTTCGCGATATTGTTTAAAGTAATATTTATATTTTTGTGTACGGTAATCTTAATTCTATTATTTCATGAATTGTATCTACATTAAATTATACTCAGGATTATACCTTATACTTTACATGTACAACATTTAATTTACTAAAAAATGTGTACGTATACAATATTCTGATTTTATAAAATGATGTCTTATCTAATTTATAATTTTCCGAACAAATAGATAATCAGCGATTCAATAAAATGATCACCCTGTAAATTACATTATAATATACACCTTTTCGGAAGTCACTATATTTTCAATGACATCTGAAACATATCTCTGTCCTCTGACTAACTTCAGCAGTGGTATATCTGCATTTAGTGTAACAATAATAATAATAATAATAATAGTATCCATTAATTTGCGAATTTACAGCGCCCGCCGGTTGTTCCGCCATTATCCCACCACCGCGTATCGTAAGAGGCGGCATGGCAGTAATAGTATATAGAGACGGCAGCGGTGGCAACGTTCTTCGCAAAAGTACCATTTGGCGTTGATTCCTCCGCCGTTTTTCCTCAGTTTCCGTTTAGCGGCCATAAATCGGTATGAAATATAAGTTCCTATTCGGAATCGCGCAGTATAAACACGAACCGTTAACAGAAACGCGAGCGCAGGGACGACTACGCGTCTTTCCCCGGTGTGTGCCACCACTCCATAAGGCTAAGGGGTTTTACTTAACAATTATCATAAATATAAACAGGCCCGAACTTCCCTCGGCTGCGACAACTACTACTACTACTACTACTACTACTGCTATTCTCCGACAACGACGGCGGCGGCCAAAGACGCGGTTTATCTTTTGAAGCCATTGTTGAGTTTATGTGTGCGTGTGTATGTGCGTTTGAGTGGAGCGTAGGAAAAATGGAATAATAAATTGTCATTATCGCTCTCGATTGTTCCTTATATTATATTATGTGTAATTATGTATATAAGTCCGCGACCGCGGGAGTTTCTTCTTCGCGTCTCTCATCCTTTTCCTTTTCCTGTCGGCCGCCGCCGCCATCATCGCAGTCGTTGTACGGTTTGGGTAAACCGCTAGCGGTAGTGTCGTAGGGAAACGTCTTCGTCCGGCTGTTGAATTATCGCTTATTACAATCCTCTTCTTATTATTCAATGGTGGCGTCTTTCTCTCCCTTTCCTACATTGTCATCATCTCGACCAATGCGCAGGCTCTCACGCACGCAAAACGGCTCTATCAATGCTAATATACACCGTGGTGGTGAAAGGGTGGGTAGGATCGTACAATGGTATTTTACAAAAATGTCACTGCCTGCCCAACAACAATTGTTCCTTTAGATACTCCCTATTTCTCCTCTACTATATACCGATTTTGGACTTCCGACTCGGGTATTAATATCGTTTATGTTTTAACAACAAACAAGCTCGAATGATTTTTAGTTTTGTACTGTAGTTAATACACTATTTTAATACTTCTGAAAACTAAATTATCTTCCCGAAGTTTTTCCATGAGAATGTTCAAATGTTTTTTTGTAGTGATAGGTATATTATTTAGGATTAATTTTCCTAAAGATATCGATCATATTAATTATTTCATGCGGTTAGTAATCTTCCACTGTTATATATAAAATTGTATTTTTATTTACGTATTTCAATAGGTAAGTCTTAATATTAAATTTGCCTTATTAATATTTTGTAGTTTGGTTTTTAACTGTGAAATTAAGATGTAGTTCTTAACTATTCATTACAATTGTTCGTATTATTTTTGCATGTATGCATATTTTAAAAAACATGGCTGATCCTAATTTATATATTTTTATTAAGTTTGTTTTAAATTTATTTTTCATGTATAATATTATGTATCGTTACAAATATATATATATATATATACCTATATATTATATAAACTATATATAATATACATGTAATAAGTAATAATATAAAAGAGGTTATAATTACCTTAATGTAATCTATTGCTAACCTATTGTATACCTTATACGTTTTCTCAGCTAAATTTAAACATGCGAAATTTATTTTCTATGATTAGACTTTTAGTATTAAATCTGCATCTAAACTCCGAAGTCATATGAAAAAAATTTAAAGAGTTATCATTATATATAGTACCTATGTTTCAATTTCAATTTTAGATGTAATATTGCAGTTAACTGCGGATTGAGTTCTAAGTGGACTTACTATATCACATATATAAGTTTCATAGTCATGTATGTTTATTGCTTCTACACATCGTATTAAATAAATTCACTGGATTTCATTAATAATTAAAAATATCCCAAAACAGCATACATTTTAAATAATATTATACTGGAAATCTATATAATGTGCGTTCACGGATCATCATAGTTTTCGATCCATTTCATCTACCGTACTAAAAACCAAAGTCTTTAAATTTACACGCTACATTAGTGTCTCGTATCCACTTTCTCCCTTACTCTATACTTCTTTTTATTGTTATTTTAATCCTGAGTGCTATTCCGAAGACTGATGTTTATTATGCACATTTTTTGAATGTTGTGCTGTCGAACCCCGGAGTCTGTTTAATGAACGTTGAATTTGAAAAAAATAAAATTGAAAAGTGATGGTTGGGGATTAAATCGACTGCGAGTATTGAACATTTTTAAATAAAAATAAAAAGGGCGTGTCTGGGATATTACGTTACAATTTCGTATCAGAAAATAATCGTATTAGCTTAATTAAAAAATAAATAACATACACCCGTCATTCTATATGATCGGTAATTATCATTATTACTTTACGTAGCTACTATATTTATAAAAATGAATATATCGTTTTGAAAAAAAAAAAGTTGAATCCATGGGACCACACCCTATGGGTCATTAGAATATTAGGCAATGTGTCATATGATGTTTATGTATAAAATAACAGTGATAAATAAAATATTAATGACATGACTGACAGAAAGAGTAAAATGAAACTGCAATAGGCTGTTACAGTAATCGACTGTGGTCACGCTGCCTGTTGTCAAAGAGTTCATTACTGCCTGATGGATAATGTTAATTTTCACAAATGTTTTTTTTATCCTTGAAAATATTTATATCCAATCCCAAATAACATACATAATAATTTTGTCAATGTTTTTTATGGAAACACTTTAAGTTTATTTTAGTCTCTACTTTATGAACTTAAAATAGATTAATAGCTAAAGAAATTTATTCTATTTGAAAGTATATTGATAACTTTCATAGTATGATTTAATACATTAAAATATGATTTAAATTTCAAGATTCGTGGGGCTTAACTACCAAACTTCTTGTCTATTAATATTATTTCTCCATACAATACTTATCCTACAAAATTGTGTTTTTCTAGTATGCAAAGGCCAGAAAATTAATTATAATTATATCTAATATTTTTCGTGTTGAAATTATTGTTCAACACTATATATGCATTATAAGAAAAATAAAGTTTTATAATAGTTTATTCTAAAAGTTATTTTTCTCAACCTTCTCGCTAAAAAAAAATGTAGTATACAATATATGTATGGACTTTTGTTACTATATTAATTTATGGGTACTTACATTATTTTTGAATAAAATAATAACCATTATATTTTATTATATTATATTATATTATTATTAATACAATATGAATTAAAAATAATTTTGTTGAATAATAAGTAATATTAAAATTATAACATGTTTATAGGTACCGACATGTAATCATTTTATAGCCAATAAAATTATTGATATATAGGTATACTTGAGGTATATTATTTTATGTACTTATAGAATTTGTAATTTTTAACTTATTTGTAATCCTCAATAATCTTACGTTGAATAATTATTTGAATGTCAGAGCAATTAATAATATTATAGAAGTAATTGAATTTATGAGCCGTATAATTTGTCAGAAATGAATCGATAATAAATATACTGTATATGTGTGTGTGTACTATACCATGTATACGAATATAATTTATCAACATTTAAAGGTTAATGTTTTTGATGGCGTTTTGAAGGTTAATATATTTCATATAAAGTATATAACAATAATATTGGGAAAACCTTTAAGATGTACTGCACTTATCATATTGTTAATGTGTTTATTTGTATTATATATTTATATATATATATATATATTAGCCCTACCAATAAATACAAGTCCAGGTTAATTCATTATCTAGTGTCAGAGAAGAAGGCACTCATAACGGATGTGATGCGATTACCCGTTATGTCGGCATTGTCCCGAGAGAAAATCCAGACGGATCGGGCACGCGTTTTTATTGGATGAACTTTCTTCTCCTTTTCTTTTTTTGTTTCCGGTCCTTCTATTTCTTTTTTCCTCTGTTCTTATTACTACTATCGTCATCAAGGACCAAACTTTTACTTATTTATTGTCGCGTTTCTCACTTTATGAAAAATATATCTAAGGATAAAAAAAATACCTCTATCTGGTCCTTGCAATCTAAAGGGGAAATGTTTTATTCGACTCGATTTTTCTTGCTTTAAAACAACACGGAATTAAGTTAAATCCGCGGCCATTAGACCTTTTGCGCCCTCTGTATTGAGTAGTTGGCCGCCCAAATCCGTGACATGGTAATCAACGGGTTTTACTTGGCAATATAATAAATAATGAAAACCATTCGACGTGAAAAAATTATAAGACATTATAGTGAAGATATTTGGATTGGTCGAATAGGGTGCGGTAAAAATAAAAACGGAGCATGAATTCTCAGTCTAGAAATATGACTAAATAAAAATGCATGGCATTTTTATTTCGTCCATTATGTCGCAATTAGGATTTTATTTCTACCCCTTTGGCCCTCGTTTCCTCCTCCCTCGGAGATTAAAACAAAAGTTGCCTTTCGGTAATTAGATATGCAGGTCCGAGTAGGTTTTTGTAATCTGCGGTATTCTTAAGCTCGGACACGTAAAGGATTAACTGACAGTGGGCGAGCAAAAAACTAGTTTAAAGGACATTTTAGGATTAAACACAGTTTAAAAAGACATTTGAAAAAAACATCCGCGACACTGGATTTCGTAACAGCTTTTAAGTAGCTACTCTGAATTTTTGAAATAAGCTTCAACTCATATTCTGCTTTAATATTCAAGTCTTAGAGAACTTTTTCCAGTACTCTTTATCTTTATTTTTTTATTTTACAGTTCCAAATACATTCCCATTATACCATAATATTATATTTTATAATCGTCAATTGACTATGACTAGATTATTTATATGTAAATTATGTATAGTAGTATTTATTTTGATTGAGAAGTGCGAATTATATTTTCATCATTAATCTCTTAATAAAAGAATAATATTGGAAAGATAACTATTAAGTCTGTCACTATTCATTGTATTATAAATCGTTTGTGAAGTGTAAGAACTTCTAATAAAAGTAAAAAAGCCCCTAATTATTATTGAATTATATTGAACACATCTGATTCTTCAATATTTTAAATGTATTGTAAACCACCTATTGATAATTTTATAAATTGAGCTCTCTAATCAAAATCTTTTTTTTTCTCAATAATTATAATTGATCCAAAGTTTAAAATAATAATTATGTTCTTATACTTACTAACACTGAGTATATTTACTACGTGTGTATAGTGTATACTAAAGAACTAGAAAAAAATTATAAAAATAATTCCAGTTCAAATATTAACTAAAATTATTGAAAGTTATCCTTGAAAGTATTAATTCTTATCAAGTACTAAATAAAATACCAACAGATATGTATAATGATTGCACATTACATATAAGATCTGATATGTTTTTAATTTCAAGCAAAAAAGATCAAGACTAATACTTCAATGTGTATATTTAAAAATTATATATAATAATTCAATCATTATTAATTCTAAAATATATAAATTATTAGGTTTGTGTTGAGATCTAAATACAACAATTTGTATTTTTCTTTGTATATAGTATAGGATTTATGCAGATTATATGAATTGTACATAAGTATTACTTGATATCGGAATAATTAAACGTTTAATTAAAAGTCCGTCGTCTACAGCCGATAGAAAATACCGCTAAAAGCCTCGTATATACGCGCATACAGGCGGCTTTAATTACAAGCCCCTGGGGTCATGAGCGAGTTAGGTGAAGAAGTGGGGTAGTGAACAAATTTATGTGCAGATTTCAGACCTCTGGGAAACGAGACTTTGTTTGCGGTGACAATTTGAACGATTTATGTGCTCTATGCACGCGGCGGAGGTTTAAACCGTCTGCTTTACCTCTCTAGAACCCAGTGCTTTTTAACGGAGACCTCTAGGGTTGTTTCAATGGATCGTTAATTCGTAATTTTTGATATTCTTACATCAGAGTACAAAAGTTGTATTATTTTTCTATTGTAATTATTTTTTTAATTAAATAAAATTTGTGTTTATATTTTTTTCTGAAATTTTGTTGCTTATTATCTGTAGTAAAATATGTTATCATTTACCTTTTATATTTTATCTTTATATTTTCATGTCAAACTTAAAAAATCTAAATATTACTTGCATATCTCGGTCTGGCATAGAAAGATCGATTTAAACAATCATTGTAAATGTATAGATTATTTACTTCATATACCTCATAATCTGTAATAATACTGAGTCCTTGTAAATTCTTTTCTCTGTTTTTAATTTTTATCTTCTAAATTTTAAATATTATTTAATAATTTTAATCATAGAAAATAATTAATACACATTTCTCTAATAGTGTTATCCTAGAGATTTCAATTATTTTTCTTGTATAAAAGTTTTTATAGATCCTGTAAGTTCTAAAATATGTCTAAAAGAGCTTATACGATAATGAAAAACAACCGACATAGGATGTATGCCCATAAGAATCAAGAAAATAGATGAATAGCATCGGAGACTCTCATCACGTTCGTGTAATTTAAGGGACAATGATTGAAAAGCGGTGGGTCTAATACTGAAAAATGACTGGAGATCAACGGCGGACGATTTCTCAAAAAAAGTATTACGTCGACCAACACAAACTTATGATCAAAAAGTTTTAAAGGTGGCTGGCTAAATTGTAGACCACAAAATATAGTGATTGGTGTATCTAATGTTTTATTTATTTAACAAACGAAATTTCTTGTTATAAGTAATCTAAACAAATTAAATAACAAACTTCGAATTAAATAACTGAATCTATAAGAATCTGACGTTTCTTAGTAGTATATGTATATGTATGTTATTACTTTAGTTTAAGGTATAAGATACTATAAGTTTATTATACCACCAATTAATTTGTTATTCAAAATTTGAACACGATAGTTATAAGAGATTCAAGAAAATGTCCTTAGTAAAATTAAATTGATTCACAAATGGTCAAAATACTTATAAATAATATTTCATTAATAAATTTACAGTATAAAATAATATGTGATTATTCAATATTAATCCAACTACTATAAGTACTTGAATCCTTTTGAGCTTTTTTCTATTTACATCCAAAATGTGAAAAACAAACCTTAGTAAAGATAATAACTCTACTATTCTCAGAATCTGAAATCTTGTCACTTCAAATAACAAATTTATTTATTTATTTTATTAAATTACTTGGAGTATATTTGATTTAAATATATGTGAAGCAGTACCAAAATATACGCATTAACTGCAATAATATACAATACATTGAGTACCTAGAAGTTTCAACTTAAAAAACTAAAAATATCTTAATGGTTTTTTTTTTACTTGCAGATTATTTAAACAATCGGATAAAAATAACAGGTCATTTATATTATCTGTTATAATATACATATATAAATATTTCTTGGTATTTGATATTTGATTTTTAACTACTCTGTATGATTTTTTTAATTAAAAGAAAATAATTAAAAAGTTTTTATTTTCTAAAACTCGTACTCAGTTCCCAGTTAAACGTGAAAAGAAATGTATATAATGTTATAAAAGGGTTAAAATGATATTAAAAAAAAACAGAAGCAAACACCCTAGGGTAACTTTTCCACACAAATACGCAAAAATATCCATTCCCATTTCTTAGTTATTTTTTCCGCCAAACGCTCCCGGCTTGTTTGGCTAAAATTACCAATGTGAATATCTCCTAATGTTGGAACTTTAAAAAAAATTCTCCGAAGGCAATGTAAATAATACGCTGTATGTAACAATGTAAAACTCGTTTTCACTCACAACCTTTTTATATAGTTATTTTATTGACATAAATTCACATTAGCAAAAAAAACAACAATTATTTCAAACTAAATTAACATAATGAATTTGCCTAGTTTGTGTACCTACTGTTTTGTATCCAATATGGTTATGCAATATCTAAATTTTTTTTAATTCATAACTTTTATACAACTACAAAGTAAATATTTTTTCAAAAACTAAAAGTAATGCAATTAATTAATAGTATTCTAATACTTGAGTTAAGGTAAATTGAGTATTAAACTTTTTTATAGTTATTCGAATATTCACGTTACTAAATTAATTTAAACAATGGATTGTAGAAATTGTATTATTGAAATATATGAAATATAATATTAGCTTCACTAAATAAACGTGATATGAATAAATAACACAAAAGGTCAAGTATTACGTTATGTTATTTTATGGTCATGATAAAAAAAGTACAGTAGTTTTAAATACCAACCCTATCACTTAAATGAACCTTTTTCTATCAACCCTTCACATCAAATGATATACGGCCGTATCATTTCTTCGTTATATTACTCAATGAACCGGTGTGTATTATATCGTCGATGATAATAAAAAGCCAACGGATTACGAGTGTTGTAACATTTTTTTCATTCATTCCATTATTTATTACCCCTTCTCTTGACAGCCTATATTTTTTCACGAGTTATATTTAATTCTTTTTGCTCTTATTGATATTCAAAAATTTGCATACACGTACATCGAGTAAAAATATTACAGTAACGGAAACCCCGTTGTTACCACTATTGATCGAATTTCTGGTCAATTAAACAATAATTTTATTGCTACTATAAAATTCATAATCTTCTATAAAGATAATTTAAAAAACACTCGCATATATTGGTAAAATTATCTATCAAAGTAAAAACATCTGTACCTTGACATAGAATTCGTGGCATTATGCACCAATTGTATTTACTCGTATATACGCATTGCGTGTGAATAAGATCGAAATTGCTGAAGTTTAAGCTGAAATTAGGGGGATATTAGATAAGAAAAAACTTTCTTGTGTACTTTTTGTGTACAAAAGAATCTGATTGTCACGACATCGTTTTACAACGATTTATTGAGTTTTGTGTGATTTTATGTATACTTTTTTTTGTATAAAAAAAAGTAATAAGAACCCACAATGCAACCGAGTCACGCGACCTATTGAAATAGTCTAGAATCAATCATCTCCTGCATGTAGTTTCATTCAAGTCTCAATAGTAATACAATAGCCTTAGTAATATTTAGTATAAGATTACCTAGTATTATATAATTTCTTACGTAGGAACTACGGTATTATAAATTATTTCTCGTGGTTGTTAAATGATTTATATTGTAAAAAATAAAAATGAAAAAATAAGTAAACCGCAGTAATTTTTAGTTATTATTATAGAATACTACCAAAATAAAATAAAACAAATCAAGTACCTAGAAACGAAAATTAAACATTTTAAACAGAAAATAATTGTACTACTTAATTTTTTTTTCACAATTTTAACGTATTAAAAATATTTTAATATTGAAAACCACGTACGATTAAAAGTGAAATGACTTACCTAGTAAATGAGGCAATGCCCTTAACAATGTCCGATTTTTTTGAATAATGGCCTAACTACGTACATACAGATCACTTGTAAGGTGAAATCTACTAATTAAATTGGGCCCAACATAAAATATCAGGTAAAACAAATTATATTTAGGATTTTCTAATTTAGCTCATGTTTTTATGAAAATATAATACTGACTTTTTAAAATTTTTTTAGAGTATTATGTGTAAAATAATATCCATAATATTGTAATAAGTGTCATTTCAAGTTGGCATCGGCATATTATCCAAATAACTTGTTTTCCAAAGAGCTTTTTATACCATTTAAGTGGTATCAATATTTTACTCTGAATCTATAAAATATTATTCTGCAATTCTTGGGATTTACTATTTTCTAGTTGTTACTAAATTCATAAACATAGATACCGTTGCTTGTCAAGACACAAATATTCGATACAAACAACGTACTAGTTTCGTTCCAAACAAAAATGTTACCACATATAAAATGTACTACATTCTAGTAACTAGAGTACGTATAATACCATTTCCCGTACATTTTTTTATGTAAAATATAAATTAGTTTTGTAATCATTTTCTTTCAATTTTTAAGTTAAAAAATTTATTTTGTGAGATTTTGTAGAACCTTATCTAACCCACCCTGATATATGAGTACTTACATATTTTGGGTAAAACCATAGCCGTTTTGACTTAAGTTTAAACCATCCTCTGAAATAATATCTATGTAACAAATCACCCTATACATAATATTCAAAAATACTCTCTTAATCAAAGGATAACAAAAATATTACCTGTGTATCTCTTTAGTTTATGTGTATTATATCCTAATGGTACATCGTAGTTTAAATTTATATGGATTATAAGTTATGATTCATAACTGATGTTAGATCGACTTTTAGTTTATTTGAACCAAAATTTACTGAAATAAATATCTTCCTATGTAGTAAATCATTATTTTATCTTACCTGGATTTTACAAATGTTTAGTATGTTTAGTACCTAGTACCAAAAGCGTTTACCATGTACATTGTACACATGAACTATCAGATTTTTTTTGTTTCGACTTATACCGTGATAAAAACGTTAGGCCCAAACTTAATGTTCCGAGGCGTTTTGTAACGACTTCAAAGGAAGACAGATGGCCATAATAACAGTAAGGGCTTATGGTTCGGACTTTGCACAAAGGTCCTTTGTGCAAGTGGCATCCTTTCAGCTCGGCCATTAAGCTTTTCCGCGGGGCACACATACTAGTAATATATTGCTGGTAATTATAATAATAATAATAATAACAACAGCAATATTATCATCGTCATGCGTGTAATCTAGCCAAATCTTGTGTTCGCTCTCTCCCAGAGAGTTTTAAATAATGGCCGTCCACCTCTACAATTAAATTACATCCATAGGGGTAAGCAGGCAGGGTGTCTGTCGTCCGTCGTAATTCGCGTGTCCTGTGATATACGAGTGTACCTGTTGGATTTTCGGACGTTTAATCACAAAGGCTTTTGTGCATGGGTTTCGAAAAACTTTTATCCCACTCCACCTCTCAGGCTCGTTTCATAATGTTTACTAATTATTAATTTTAACTTGCTCGAGGAATTTAAAATAATAAAATAACAATAATAAAAGTTATGACCAAAACAAAGCCGTTTTATATCTTATTGTGATGTCATGCATCTATTATACCCGTTTTATTTATTTTGACAAGACAGCACGATTATTCAATTAATCATGAACTCTGTATGCGTAAATATAACATATCATAGATACCACAAAAATATTCATAAAAATGAAAATGCAATGACACATAATATCACATTTCAATTACATAGTCGTTATGTTATTTTATTAAATTCCCATTAGTAGTAACAATTATAGTAGGAATTTGGATGAGAACATTTAACCCCTAAAACCTCTATTATTCCGAGTTTGCAAATGGACCGAATACAATCAAGCCAACTTTGTGAAACTTTTAGTTAGACTACGCTTAAGCAAAATTGTATACTCTATTTGTTACTCCATTTAAACGTTTAATGTAAACATCTAAAACGTAACATATGTAGGTACCTATTGTATTTATTTGATTTAAATTATAATTGAAAACAAAAATACTCATAAAAGTGTAATAAGTAAATTATATTGTTTATATATTTATTTTTATTTCAGCTGTATAATTATATAATATCTAAGTTTTGTGGTTGATGAAGCTCGTTTCACATCTTTAATATGTACAATCAAAATGTTCATTTGTTGTCAATTATGTAATCAATTGAACGTTTTAAGAGATCATGTAAGATACAATATTTTACTAATATTATTAAATTTAAAGTAGATTCAAACTCTAAAGTACTAAAATTAAGTTGTACTTAATAGTAATTAATAGACATCGTAATTAAATCACGTATATATTTTTTATTCTAAGACTTACCGAAGTTTTATATTTTGACTGGTCAAAAGTAAATAGTCGTTGTAAATAAATATAATCTTTGTTCAATTGGAGACTTTAGTTGTGCCATTGGTGTTGTGTACAAATTATCTTGGAAAACCATTAAGAACTGTGCAAAGATGTTAGAAAAATCCTCTCGATGGTTTGAAAACAACGTTTAGAAAAAAGCAGTTCTCGAAACGGCTGGTTAATTTATATATCAAATAGTTTCCATTATCTCGGTTGGCTGTTACGTACGTGTACGTCTAATGGATAACAGAAAGCTTTTATGCGGCACTATTTATGTTCGGTTATGTGCACCGATTGATTTATATGCGCCTGAGAAGTCGCGCGCACAGGGTCTTCTCCGTGTAAAACTTCTACCGGTATTTTTTCCCTTGCGCGCTGTTCCCATCATTATTGTTATTATTTATTCACCGCAGTTTTTCGAAATGAGAAACAAACACATATATACACACAAGCGACCGGAGCCATTAATATGAAATACTGTTTAATCGAAGATATTGTTCTTAAAACTTTACCAAGGGCGTTTTTCCGCGTTTTTTTATTATTCGTTATTTATTTATTATTTTCTATCCCCCCGGTCTTCGGGCTCTTTAATCGTCTACACTTTGAGCCGTCGAACCCTCCTCGGGACGAAGAAGAAAAAAATAATAATAATAAAAGGAAATAAATAATAAGAACAACCGACCGAATAATATCGTCTGCAAACGACCGAAGGCCATATTTCGTAAAATTAGGTTTTTTTTTATTTATTTATATTTGTTGTTATTTTTTCTTGCTTTCTTGAAATGACTTGTTTTTCCTCTGGGAATTTCTCACTATAGAATCGATTGAGATCCGTGGTTTCGTTGCAAAATTCTATCTATAATATGTTAATCATTCTAATCGATTATTTCGATGATATTCAACAACTGGAAGGGCGCGAAAAAAGCAAATAATATATATTAATGAATAATAAATACTTGGTCATTAATACTTAATTATCATATATTCGGTATAACTTATTTATAGTGCGTGAATGTGTCTCTATGCATGCATATTATATACTTATTTTTTTAGTTAAATATAATTAATAATCCACACATTTAAACATCAATATTATAGCATTTATTTACCACATTTATATAATGGCGTTAAAACGGTTTAGCTTAAACCGTTTTCAGATATTTATACATATATATATATATATTTATTATTTTTATTTATTTAATATATTAAATAGGTATAGCGAATATTTTACAAATCCTTTTAAGATTAATATTGACACAATATATATTTAAAATTCATTTTTGATTTTTTCATCTTATAATTAACAAATAACCAATAGCTGTAATATTTTAATTCATTGCTCAATAACATCTAAAATATGAATTATAATGGAAAAATTAGGTGGGCCTCGCTTTGCTGTACAGTTGGGGGTGGAATGTACCTCGTTTATAGGGTAGGTCATTATTACAATGGATTTGTTAAATTTGAATGCAATGATAGATATCATTATATACGAATAACGATTCTGAACGGAGTTAATATGTTTGTCTAAAATGTGTATATAATAATATAGTATTATATACTTAAATTGAATTATAATGCAATATCATAAAATTTTTCCTCTTAAGTCTAGTAGAATTTTTTTATATATTTTTGAAGGTAAGCTTATGGACAACCTAGTGTTAAAATGTTGAATCTTAAGTATAAACAGAAAAAATTTTATGAATTTTCAACTACAAAATAACTTGCAAATTATCGCGATTTTTACATATTTTATACAAATTTGAACTTTATGAACTTATAAAAAAAAATTGGGTGAAACCATCTCCGATATGTTTTAGTTACAATTAATACAACTTATATTTAATCATTTAATACATTTTCAAGAGTTTTCGGACACCCAAAAAAATTTTATAGATATTTAAAAAAAAAAAATTTACAAAAATCGAAAATTTAAATTGTCTATAAATAAGTCAAAATATGTCAAAATACTTTGAAAACTTAACCATGCATAGAGAACACCAATATAAAGATTTAGTGAAAATTTCAAGTTGTTGTGGTTTTTTGTTTATGAGTTAGAGCATTTTAAAAAATTGTAGTTTGTAAAACCGTCATTTTGCGTAGAATTTCCCGTTTTTTCGTAATTTTTTTATCGTTATTTTCGATTTTTTCAAAAAGTATTAAAAAAGTTGGATTTTTGACTTTCCCAAGTATCATCTACATTCACTTTCCTTTCAAAAAGTTGCTGTTTAAGCAAATCGAAGCATTTTTACTGCAAAAAAGGTGTCGTCAGATAAAAAAAAAAAAAAAGAAAAACACATCATTGTAAAATCAATAAATTCCATCACTCCGTTCAGAATCTAAAGTTTACATAACAAAACTTTTATACGCATTTAATAAAAAGAAATTTAAGAACATAACAAATCCTGCGTTTATATGTACATTTTATAAACCGGTTTAAGCATATAAAACGGTTTAAAATTCTTAAACTACACTGCGCGAACGTTTTAACGCAATCATATAAAGTAATTATGAGTATCAACTATTATGTGATAACTGGTCGCAACAGTTAAAATAAATTTAAAGCACTTTAACAAAAATATCCATTATTCTCATTTTTATTCAGCGCGTACTAGATATGTATTATACAAGATTAATACTAAAGAAACGTATCTCAAATTAGCAGTGAAAAATTTAAGAAAAAGTTTGATAATTTATTATAATATGTATTTATTTCTTTTCTTTCGGGTACAATTTATTTGAAATTCCTATTAAACAGTTTTTTCCATTTTTAATTCGTAATAATATTTTTTTTCTTTGCTGATTAAATCAAAAAGATATTGTTTGACGAAAAAATAATTATTGCTTTGTATAAATTAATATAATATAATTTATAATTATAGGTATTAAGTAATTTATTCTTGTAGAAATAATAGCAGCATCTATAATATTTTGATAACACGTTTTTGAATATTTTAAAACTCATTCAAATTTAAGATTAAAAATGATTTAAGTTCTTTAAAAATGATCGTAGAACTTATATACATAGGTACCTTAGCTTATTTAACTTTAACTGGCGCAAAATTATGTGGTGTTGTTAAAAACTATTAATGGTAAAGACATATTTTTTTTTTTTTTTTTTTGGTGTGATGTTTTTGTTCTTCCTCATTCTGCAGTGTGTTCATACCTACAACCAATTTCGTCTTTATTCAGAACATAGAAAGCAATAACCTTTGATGGAAAAAAGGCCGTCGCGTATTGGATGTTTTAATAAAAGTTTAAATTGAAAACGATTCGTAGCCGTGGCCATGAGGGAGATGAAAGTTTTATAATATTATTATAATAAATATCCGCGGAACGTAATCGTTATGCGAAGCGAAAAAGGGCTCTGCTCTCCCCGATTGATTATATATGTATACATATATTCATGTCTTCCAACGTTTTTAAACGAGTTTCAAGCGTATTCTCTCAAGTTTACTGACATCAAAGTCACCTTAAATATAGATATTCACGGTGAGGAAATGTTGAACAAATTAGAAAATAACATCAACTTAACCAGCGGACACATTAATGAAATTTGCTTAAATTTGATTTTCATTGAATGACATAAATTCAACATGCAATAACATTATTACTATCGATGTAATTTTTACATCATTCTTTTGGACTAGTATCACAACAACAGTTTGAATTACCTGGTAAAGATTTCAGTACCACTTATTATGGCATTGTAGTTAATTCGTATTATGGATACAACCTAATTTATCTGTTTTCTTTAAACATTTAAAAAGAATTGCTCTGGCACACTTATTATCGTTGTTAAATTTTTAATTCATTAAATTTGAAAATTTTACTATAATAATTAGCTTTTCATCTGTGTTATATTGAAAATCTCGATTATTGTTCACGTATATGCTACAAGATTTTTTTTTTTTAACTCCGAAATTACTCCAACTTTTCATGAAGAAATAAGCATTTATTTTATACGTTTAATAATATTCGACTATATGTATATAATTCTGCTACAGTTGCTAAGATTGTCAAGGCCTCCTAGCTGCTAGTATAGAGAAGAATCGTGTTATATATGTGGTAAATCAACTCGAGATTTTATTCAACAAAATTGCTTTCAAGTGAATAATTACTACTTCTCTAGCCATACATCGCACTTCCTGTTAAGTCATGCTGCACCCCTTAGGTTTGTACTCGAAATTATTATTATATTATATACTTGTTCGTATCGTTTTTATTACATTCAGTTTTTTTTTTCAGAATTACTATTCCAATTAATTTTTATATTCGTGTTCATTAAAACTGTTCTTGATCGCGATGTACTTCCGTTTGTTCGAAATCACTGAATTATTTTTCGCGTGTTTTTGTTTGATTTTTAGAATCATTTATTCGACTTTGATGTCCTTTTTTATACTCCATTTATTTACGCACCACAAAAAGTCAACGCGTTCATTCGGATTGTTTTCGATTTGTATAAAGTGGGGTTCTAACCCACCTCCTGTACCGTCTTTGGAAATTTAATAATAATATAATACAAAAAATGCCACTTTTTTTTATTTTCGCTTTGCTGATTTGTATTAATAGTACGCGATTTAACACTCTTTACTGACTGTATATACAGTAATTGGCGACCCGAGTCCTCCATAATGACTTTATCAATAATAAAATACGCAAAAGAAAATAGTGAGAAATCAAAGCCTGATAACGGTTCGACTAACTTGTAAACGTAAAGAGAAAATCTTTTGATTTAAAATAAACCCACATCTTTGAACCGTAAAATCGGCGATTTGTATGTGCTTATCGCCTTTTTTTACAAAGTGAGTTTTAAAAGTTTTAACGAGACTGCAATTTTCATTTTACTTTTCATGGGTGATGAAAAGTATAAAAATATTGTCATGTGTAAAAGCTAATCTTGATATTTGATTTTCATATAACTTGAACAATGTGAATATAACTTGTGAAGCGGCGACAATCGTTTCGAAAGTATAAAGTAAAATAAATATAACAATATAAAAAGTTATAAAATAAAATTACAAACGTGCGTAGTGCGTACATATTACTTTACTACCCGTATATATTTATATTTGTTATATCTTATATAACAAGTTGGTTTTATCTTATCGTATTCGTTATATAAAAAGAACGGATGGGCCTCGCTTTGCTGTACAGTTGGGGGTGGAGTACACCTCGTTTATAGGATAGGTCATCATAATTACAATGGATTTGTTAAATTTGAATTAAATAATAGATATCATTGTATACGAATAACGATTCTGAACGGAGTTAATATGTTTGTCTAAAATGGATGTATAATAATGTAGTATTTTAAATTTAAATTGAAATATAATGGAATAATATGAAATGTCGTAAAAATTTAAATTTCAAACAGTCATAACATTTTTTCCTTTAAGTCCAGTAGAACTTGTTTTATAGATTTATGAAGAGTAGCTTATGGATAACCGAGTGTTAAAATTTTAAACCTTAGTTATAGACAGAAAAATTTTTATAAATTTTCAACTACAAAATAACTTGCAAATTATTGCGATTTTAACATATTTTATACAAATTTGAGCTTTATGGGCTTATAAAAAAAATTTGAGCAAAACGATCCCCGATATTTTCTAGTGAAGATAAGTGAAGCTTATTATAAACCTTGTATTAAATTGAGAGTTTTTGGCCAACCAATTAAATTTTATAGATGTTTAAAAAAAAAAAAATTTACAAAAATCGAAAATTTAAATTGTCTATAAATAAGTCAAAATATGTTAAAATACTTTGAAAACTTAACCATGCATAGATAACACCAATATAAAGATTTAGTGAAAATTTCAAGTTGTTGTGGTTTTTTGTTTATGAGTTAGAGCATTTTAAAAAATTGTAGTTTGTAAAACCGTCATTTTGCGTAGAATTTCCCGTTTTTTCGTAATTTTTTTATCGTTATTTTCGATTTTTTCAAAAAGTATTAAAAAAGTTGGATTTTTGACTTGCCCAAGTATCATCTACATTCACTTTCCTTTCAAAAAGTTGCTGTTTAAGCAAATCGAAGCATTTTTACTGCAAAAAAGGTGTCGTCATATACAAAAAAAAATAAATAAATAAAAAACACACATCATTATAAAATCAATAGGTTCTAGAATCTAAAATAATATGTTGATAATATATATTTGCATTTGTCTGCTAAATATTAATTAAAATTAGCAATTTTGATAAATTTATTTATTTTAATTCTTTGTTTAAATCCTATTTTTAATTTCAATTTCTCGACGATTTAATTATTTGCCTATAAAGGTAATAATACTATTTAAATTATTGAATTTTTGTTTCTTGTATTATATTTTAAATTTAACGATTAATTATAACCATAGTTGTATTACATCAACAGAGTGAAAATGGTTAATATTAAATTTTGGTTTGCAAACAATAGACACGGTAACTTTGGTAATTTGATTAGTTTCTTCCAGCTTACCAATAATTTTCTATATTTATGAAAATTAAATGGACAATCTAATAAAACAAACGTCGCTCGGTATGGTTATTTATAACGGATCAGCGATAGAAGGATGATGAGGTGGAGGCGGGTTCGGTCAATTTGTTATCCTTTTAATTAACGTTAGGGAAAACGCGAATATGGAGGACCCCCTTTTTGATAATGTATTGCTTTTTCCTTGCACGCATTATAAAATGACACTGGTTAATGAAATTCTTGTTCTTCATTAATACAGCATTATGTGTGTATGCAATATACATATACACCGGGATAGTAATGTGTACTTGTGTGTGCGTGTGTGTGCGCGCGTGTGTGTGTGTGTGTGTGTGTGTGTTTGTGGGTGTGTGTATGCTACTACTTCAGTGACCTTCTTCGGCAGAGCATACAAAAGGGACGACCCTGAAAATTTATGTCTTCCGAGAGACTGGAAACTATGTGCTATTATCCTTTGGTTACACACACGCGCGCTAACGTAAACACATTCCGAACGTAACAACATTTTTGCAGTGCCAATCCATCGTAGTAGGAAGAAGATAAAACACTTGAATTGTGTGCACTGATAGTATACATTATCATGTTTAACAATAATTTTTATACGTATAATATAAATATTTAAACTATACATGTACACAAATTTATATGTAAATATATTATTCAATATACTATTAAATTTCTATTAAATTTACAATTAATTTAAAAGTACATGTATTGATTTTCTTTTCAGAAAATAATTGTAATTAAATGATTTAACAAAATTAATACAATTTAATTTATTAAAACAGTATGCAGCATTTTAGTTTTAACAATTCGTGTCAATATATTATCATTTGTATAGCACCTACATTAAAAATATATGGTTTTATGATAAATACCTCTTATTTACCCATCTTTAAATAATATTTATTATAATTAATAGTATTATGCTTTAAAAATAAAATGTAACCTAAATTGATAATAACCATAAAGTAATGGTATGAAGACATACAGTTTTTTTATATAACGTCATTACTATCTGTAATAACTCGAATAATTAATTATTTATGATTTGATTATCATTTATCGTTTAATAATATACCAAAACAAATTGTATTTTGAATTTAATTAGACATCTAAACTATAAAATTATATATTTTATATCTTTAGCTAAAATATAGATTGTCATTTCACTAAAATTTAATCTAGTAATTTATTGGATATTTATGATCATTAATATTATACTACACAGTTCAGAAAAAAACTAAAAATTATTTTTACTACAAGAGAGTGGTATAAATTAATAAGATATCTAATTTACCAAATGTATTGAAATTAAAATTGGAGACAAGAACCACCCTCCCTATATATATTATGCTACTGTCATTGGGTGTTAATAATATAATTGTTGTGAATTTTGATTTCACACGGCGATTGAAGATAGGCAATTCAGCTACATGCTAGTATGCGGGTCCGTTTGCGTAAAAGGAAATATACGAGTATAGTTGCAGCAGACATTCAATAATAATATATTCCCTCGTAATATTATAATATTAATACTCTTACATCTAAAAGACAACGGTGGAAACTGAATCATACAATTGGTGGTTGTGACCATAATACAAAGCCGGTATAGGTTTTTCAGATTTCCATTTTTCTTCTACCATCCAAAGGTAAATGCCGAGCTTTTTAATCCCTTCCCTTTTCATAAAAGGATTATGCGATACGTATGAAAAAAACCTGGAGGGAAAAAAGTATACAAACCCGTCCTCGATACACCGCGTATGTATATACGTATTTAAAAACGACGCCACATGTCCCTTACTTACTTACTAATCCGACTGGGTCACCGCAGTATTCTTTACCCTTCGGGTTAGGCTTAAATCCATATAATATATTAATTTATGATATGTTTTGTTAATTTTTTTTAACCGTCCGTTCTTTTTTTTCTAGAAACTCTACCCAGGTTCTCCGCCCTTGTTCGATGTGGACGAAATATTGATTAATGAACCAGGCACTATGTGTGCCCTCGTTGGTTCAAAAGGCGTTTCAGTGATGAAGTTCCCAAAACGGATAGGATCAAAATCTCTATACGACAACGGTGATGGCCAAGGAGGAGGAGTGACATGCAGGTAAAAAATAAATAAATACGCAAATTATTATGCAAATAAAATTTTGCTACATCGACTAAAAAGAAATAAAAATAATAATAATAATAATAATAATAATAATAAAGCAAAGGAAAAAAGTATATGTATATGTATATATGTCTAACGTGAAATCGAGGGAATCAGCATAAATTAGGTTCAAAGCGTTATAGCTTTGTGTGACAGAAACATCGGGGTTTTACTCGGAGGCTGGAGGGCGAGAGGTCTTTGATAGGAGGAGATTTCATTAACGGTCAAAAAGTCCGAAAGCGTTCTTTTGACGTTATGGAAAATAGGAAAAGCCCACGCGTATCCGCCAGCCCGGAAAATTAACCCTTTGCCGCCGACGTCGTATCCACGTCACGAGTATATGACAGATCAGATAAAAATTTCTAAATTATACGAACTAAACAATTACGACCCTGATTGTCTAATAACCGTATCATACGCTGATATGAGCATTTCAGTATGTGCATGTGTACGTAGCGGGTTTTTATGACTTTCAAGTATATCGCACCACGCGTTTTCGTTAAATATTTTCCGTAGCAATGTATAATCAGGATCCGTTTACAATTCACTTATTTTGATATATTTCATCATAGCTTTGGATTAAATATTAAGATTTCTCTGAAAGTATCCATCTAAAGACTACAAACAGTGATTATGTGTATGAATATTATATAGTATATTATTAGTATATTAACAACTTTTATCATGTCGACAGACCGACCATATAATTTCGGTAGTACAATTATATTTACTTCGTTTGATGTAACTGTTATATTATCTGAAATTAAATTATATATGCAGCTAAGCAAAACAATTATGTAATATAATTTCAAAATAAAATACTGGATCTACTCAAATGAAAACATACATTTTTCCACAAACATAACAACAAACAAATAAATAATATTATCTGAAACCCCTTTTAAATTTTTCTAGAACAATTTTACATAAACGACGTTTACATGCTTCTGAGTTATTGTTGTTACAAATTATATTTGATTTTAATATAATTTGGTTTTCTCTTTCAAGCATAATTACATATTCTACATTAACCAACCATTGTGACTTATATATAATCTTAAACGTAATGCCTGTTATAATAGTTTACTTATACGTACATTGAAGCTGTCCACCATATATGAACTAATATCAATTCATTAATTATAAATAATTTACTATGTTTTCGAAAACAAAAGTTATTTATTTACTTTTATAAAATGATATATTTATAATTACATAAAAATTAATTTTATAAAGTGTTTGAATAACAAAACAATGTAACTATTGATCATTTTTAGCTTATAAAATAATTAATTTATTGATGTAAAATAAATAAAATCGTCTTTACTGTCGTATATAATTGCGATCTTGTAATTTTGCGAGTCAATAATACTTACCTCTGCTATAGCTGTACAAAAATATTTTGATAAGGCTGTGAATTAATGTCTTAGCAATTTTTTTCAAATCCCTAAAATATAAAATATATTTCTAAGCTGAATGTTAAACAAATAGGATATATACTTGAACACATTTATAAACGCGCCATTGTATTCAAGTGCTGATAACACTATCTATTATCACTGATTTCAAGGACTTCAAAGTTTTTTTTAATTCAATTTAACCTGGCTGAAATTTTAAAATATATGTATTCAGCTAAAATTGTTTATTTTATAATCATATTCTGACTTTATACTTATATACATATACATTTTATAATGTATATGTAATTGTTTCAACTAAAATGATTCATATATTTTTACTAATTATTACAGGTTTAAAATTTGTTAGATTTATTGAAGTTTCGCGGTATTAAAAGTAATATATTATCTCCATAAAGTGTATAAGACTGTATCAAATAGCGTATTTCTCTAAAGGACATTTAGGGGTCGGATGAGTGTATATGGGGTTTTATATAAAGGGTTTTCGGAAAACCAGCTCCGGATTGGCTTCTGGTGAAATATTAAAATTAGTATTCCAAATCCATACGTTCTCTTTGTGTAATATACCCGTATCCACCCGCAACAATCTGACCGCAGGAATCGCGAGTATGCCGCCTTTCGGTGCGGCCAGTTTCGTGGTCGCATAATAAATTAAGAATTTATACATTATTGTTGTGTGTCGGGTGGTTGCCCAAGGTCCAAAGGGTATAAATGAAAGCACGTGAGATTAATGTTAAAAATACTGCAGTAGTTTGTTTAGGACTTTTGGATATTGTTATTAGCTGCACACCCAACCGTCCATAGGGAAATAATAATATTGTGCTACAATCAATATTTAATAGACTCCGAGACAATTATAATACTTGAAAAACACCGTAAAATACTGTCTTGCCGTTAAAAAGCACCCTGTCAAATAACGCGCGTACACTTGTTAAAATATACCTAATAATAATAATAATAATTATAATACAGTATACTCTGTTATTTTTAAAAACAAAAAATCATGTAATCTTTTACTTTTTATACCTATTTACTCGTAAGTAACTTATAGGTTGATTACAATTTTATATGTTTAACAATATTTAAATATATTATTTCGTAACTTATTAAAAATTATTGGTATAGAAAAATTATACATTGGCCTAAGAATATATTAATTTAATAATAATTTAGCACTATAATATTCTATAATATAAATACATTATAAAGATATTACAGTACTTTTTTGCTTGATTAATTAATTGAATAAAACATTTACTGTTGATATTAATTATTAGAATATACGGTATCGTATATATAATATATGACTAATGATCGATATCCTGTGTTCATCATAATAATTTATCTGAATGCAATTTATAACTACTATACTTATAAACTGATATTCATTTATTCACCCATTTTCGATTATTCACGGGACAAATGAGAAACTTGAACTATGATTTGCTTCTATAAATTAAATCAATGAATCAAAGTAATAAGTGTATTTCATGTTTGCGTGCAAACCAATAATACAATTATTAATGAAACAACTAACTCTTATATAATACATAGCAGTACACTTACCTATTTTATACCGTTTAATAGCATTTCAAATATCCTAGCGATGTATATTGAACAGTACAATATTTAATCGTTTTCAGCAATAAACCCAAAAACTGACATATATTAAATGTCATGTTACGACTAGAAATAATTATTATCATTCGTACCTATACAGGGTCGTGTTTGTTTGACGGTATGTGCACTGTTGTACAACTACGTTATACATAAATAACTAACATAAGTAATTATTATTTACGACGATATTATTATTACTATCGTGTGTGTGTGTGTATATATATATATATATATATACGTAATCATGACGGCGATGAAGTAGAACCCCGTAGAAGCAATATTTTACAACAGTTTTTCAAACATCAAGCTCGTTTACTATGCTCTCCCCGTTTCTATTTCTCTTCCTCTATATTTCTTCTCGCTCACTCACATTAATTCGGTATCTTAGATTTTTGAAGGCCTATAAAAACAACACACCGTAGCCATCCCGATATAGCTAGTATACATTATAATAACGTACAATATCACGTGGGTAATACACGAGGGGTTTTGGAGAGTGAGGGGGTATCTGTACACACATAAGCCTCCGGTATAGACTGCTGTTGCCAATGCACAAGGGTCGTTCGGGGAACTTTTAATGAATTCCATAAATAATAGACGAAACTTCTTTCGATAAGAAACGACAACGATGGCGGTGATGGCGATGACGGGTTTTTATAGGTTAACCTCGCGCAACTCGTGGCGTGCGATAGCGGTGTATTAAATCCGCCAACAGCGGAAGAAGGTGAAGCTTGTCTGCGTGTGGGCACACGTGTGATCCTCAGCGATTCTTAATGATACCTCAACCGATGCCGGTTGGCCCGGTGCAATGCCGCACTTGCATGCTCTGCTAAATCTGAAGTCGTACGTGTGTGTGTATGTACGAATAAAGCGTTTAATAAAGAACCGCCAAGGCCTCCGCCGCCACCAAGTATCGGATGCGCACTTTTGTTTTTGTGCGCCGAGTGTATTTTATGAGCACCGGAACGGCGATTATCTTTTACGCTAATGGACCAGCTATTAAGCCAGCACCGTACAGTCTGCACTACGGTTTCCGCCCAATAATCGATACCTTGAACACTTTTTACCGACGCGGGAAAACTACAAGAACTACTAGAAATTCGGTGACGTATGAACGGGAGGAGATGGGGGTAGGGGGTACTCGTCTTCAGATGTTTGTGACCCATGTGTACCACTGTATAACTGCAGGTGAAGGACAACATGAAATCATTTTAAATATGTCTATAAACGAAAGTTTTCATTAATGCGTATCTTTTGTCGTATATAACGGCTACCATAAATGTATATACCATAAATGTGAAATATGTTATATGCGATTTGTATATGGATAAAACTTCCGAGGTTCACAAACTTATATAAGCAACTATATAATTGTGTATACACAACATAGCGGACAATACATGAATAAATAATTGCTGCAAAGTCGCATAATCATTATTATTTCGCAATAAAATGGATGGATAAAACAGTTAAAAAAAATCTTGTTCCTGACTTCATATTATAAGTACTATAGTATACGTGCACGCACTCCTGTTGCAAAACTTTTGCGCCAGAACGTATAATAATGAGATACTTTTCGATCCAACGAAATATATATTTATATGCCTACAGCATGCTGTTACTACGTTTTGGATACCTACGGAGACTATGGAGTTATGTATAATACTACATGATGTTATGCCTACATGAAATTTGCTCGTTATCTGATTATTTAAATTGTATTATACGATTTGTGCCATAAAATCACACATATTGTGTTTGCAATATCAGACTTGCGCATTTCTCTACAATGTGTGTGTGTTGACAATATTTAAACCTTAGAAATCGCAACAATTTTATCTTCCAAATTTAATTATTTACGTAGTATGTAGTATTATTCATGTAGATATTTAATGTTTTATGAGATTTTATTTATCTGCGGCCGGATAAGCACACGATTTTGAAGGTATACCCGCCGAAAGTTTGTGTTGTATTTTTCATTTTACACATTTTCTAGTCCGTTTGATTCTTTTTTTCAAGAGGGGTTGTACACTCGGCTGCTTAACGCGTGTTTTATTAAAACTGGGCCAAAAATCTTTTGCTCCGATTACTTTTCATCCAATTTTGGCCGGAAGTTACGCGCAATCAAATGCGCGTGCTTATCAACAAAGCGGTACATCCGGCGCAACTTGCCAAGGGTACACCCCTTTTTTATGCTACTGACGTTTAGGAAATATCGGGAAAAAGAGGGTCGAATTGACGTTAGCCCGGTGTCATTCGGCGCTAATTGACGGCCCGATATAGCCGAGTGAAAAACAAATTAGAGCGTGTACATAATTTATATACACAAATAATGGATACTCGAACGGCATTGCAATGGACGTATTATAAAAACAAAAGTAGTTAAATACAAAAAAGGGGTGGACAGCTTATGGGTGCATAATTGATTCGAATGCAATTTATAATCTCAATCAGTCAACAGGTCTAGTTCAAGTTCCTAGATGATGATTTTCAGTTTTTATCAACGTTTGCTGCAGTAATACATTTTTGCGCAATAACTCGCCGTAAACAAAGACTTTAAATGAAAATATAACATTCGCTATAGTTGACGCATGAAAAAAAATTCCGTGTTGCTTAATATTTATATGTACGCGTTTACACGTAAAAACAACGTATTTTCAAACCATAATATAATTGGTTATTTTAAAACTGAAAAAATTACTTGAAATTACGTTAGGTTCTGGATGTTTTTCCGTCGTAGTCTTATTTTGATAAACACGGAATTCCACGATACTGCTCTGTCTCAGCATTCAGAAACAATATTTATTTAGGAAAATTGTGTTTTTATTAATGTTCTCACCCACTCATGATTTACAAAAACAGAACACCCGATACGCGTAATGGTACGAGAATATTATTAAAAGACGAACGAAAATGTACACATGCTTGTATACACCGGGTTTGCCCGCGTTTAAAGCGAAAACGCGGCGAATATTCTTGGCGTTTCGCGTACATATATTAACATACCTATTATTCGGTACCAGACACTTTCGTCATATTTCCGCAAAGACAATAATGAACAAGGCTCGTTTAATATTCGGTGTAATTTTATTCCCGTCGACTTCTATGTACGATCGTAAACCGCTTCGTCGGCTATAGCCAAGATAGGTAGATATATATATATATATACGCTTGGTGTATGTATATACGTTTACCTGCAGCCTACGCCTTAGCGCGAGCGGCGCAGCAGAACCACGCGAACTTTGCTAATAACGTTAAACTCTATATTGACTTAACAAATTGTAACAACTGCAGCAGTGTATGGTTTCTATTCGAAATTCGGCTGATTTATTAATGACTATAAAACGCATGGTTTCCTAATGAATTTCGCGAAAACGGAAAGACAAATCCGAATCCCTTCGTATGTGCGTATTATTTGTTTACAAACGAAAATACCAGCGCGCAATTACATTTCGACCGAGATGAACCCTCCGAGTGAATATTCCGCGAATTATCTTATATAATACGAGTATATAATATGTATGAGTATATACGTCGTCGTCACCATTAAAAAAAAAAAAAGAAAACGAAAATTCGCCCTGTCAACGACTTTGGTCTATTTTGTAATTTCGCATTTGCTTCGTCTCGGTAAACCTCTAAGTGCACTTTAAAACTTTCTGCTGTATTTAAACACTGCTACATGTATGTGGTAATATATTTGTAATGTATTGTAAGTACAACGTCTATACATCTGTACATAATATTAATATAATCGTTTTTAGCCGCTTTAGAGTATTTTTCATTATTTTACGATTTCATACTGTTTGCGTGTCCTCAAATATTACACACTATTGCGAACCTCATTGTAATAATATTTTTTCCCTCATCTTAAAGACGAATCACGATACAAACCGCGTCATTTTAAATGAATTTTTTGTTTTTTTTTTTTCATTTTAACATTTAATCAATCAGATGCTAGCTTAACTCGCTTTACAAGTTATGTTATAAAAATTATTTCCTTCGAAAATCCATTTACATAACATATTGCAGTGATCGCTGTGCAGGACACTGCGCTCGTGTACAATATATATTGTTGATTAACAATGCCGCACGTACGTTGACACTGTTAAAACAAAGATGTGGTTTTAAAAAGATAGGCGATTGAAAAGACTATTGTTTGATTAAAATATACCTATACTGAAAACTCCGTTAACAATCATATGGACTTAATTGGCATCTAACTAATCTTCTAAAAAGTTTAATATTGTATATTAGTGGAGAGCTTTGGAATTGACGTACATATTGGCGCTGTGCCGGTATTATTTACATCAATATGCTTAGCTGTGCATAATATATGGTGTTTTCTTCACCCTGTTGACCCATATCGGTGTTTAATATTAATATTATATTATGCTTACTCGTTACTATTCCAGAAGAATAACAGTATTCGTTTTTTAATATACGTTAAAAACACACATTATTCATATTGTCATGTACTTTGCCTTTTGATCTATAATAGTAGGATAGATTGATATTTATGCCTACTATAGCTGTTATTTAAAAATAAAAACAATATTAATTATGTAGAACTGTACTCTGCAATTCTGCATGCACTATAATTACCTACTTCCCTTATTCTTAGAATTAACTGTTATATGGAATTACTACAATATACTGATATATACATTTAATATAAGTATACGTATATAGTATATACATACAATATACATATATTAAATAGGTGATGTTCAAATAATGCTTTCCGTTTCAAAGTCGGAAAACAAACATTTTTGACATTTTAAGTATTTGTTTTATACGATTGAAAAAGAAATAATTCTAATCGAGATATTGGTATATCATAAACATTTGTTGCAAAAAAAGATATATAATATATAATAACCTATAAAACGCTTAAAAATGTAAAATTCTCTCTGCTGTTACGAAAACGAAATTGTTTTAATTGTTATAACTTCATCTAGAAAATTATATTTCATGGTTTTTCAACTGCTTGATATTATTCTATATATTGATGTTTATATTTATTTTATTTTCAGTACATCACTTTTACAAGACAAATTCTTCATAACCAAATACTTGACGGACGTGAAACGAGTTCGATGGTACCCAGGAAGTCCTGAGGACAATCACCTTGTGGTGCTTACCAATAACAAAAACTGTTTGCGACTATTCAAGGTAGACAATGGCACCGGTAAATTAGAGTCTATTTGGCGAATAGGGCCGCAGACTTCTCGTATGTTGGCTTCGTTAGGCGACACGGCTGTCGACTTTGATTTTGCACCGCCTGTGCTACTCGGCGACCGCAACAAATCGGAAACGTCGATCATGTGGCCCATACTCGTGCTGCAAGGAAATGGTACATTTAATCATTTATTATCACATTTAATATTATATTTTGTAGGTACTATTAAGTATCAACCATGTTATGTGCGTTTTAAGTTATAATTTAATCTAAACTTAACAAGAATATTATAATATTATACATAAATTAATTATAATGAAAAACAGAAATCTTGTCAACATCTGTGATTAATTTTAACGGTTGAAAATAAATGTTAGTATATTAATAATGTATATTATTGGGCCTCCAAGACATGTGTGATGGAAGTTAAATCAGGAACGCGAGAGTGAATAATAATTGTAATATGACGACCGAATATCGTATTAAAGATGAAAAGGAACTTTCGTGGAGACTTAATTAGACGAAAGAAAATAATGTTTTTAATTATTCGCAAGAAGTTTGAGACAATATAATGATTATTCATGCGATAAAACAACGACCGAGTACAATAATAATAATAATTGTCTGTCGTTTGATGAAACATGATCACAAAATAGTGTTTCATCGTTGAACTTAAAACGAATACAAACTTATTAAGAAAGTGTTGAGATGTATAGATATCTGATTGGACCATCTTATGAAACTTCAATTTATCTTTAAAGGAATGCTCAACTGATCTACTATCACTACATTATACTATGTACTGATAGATTTTTTACTGTTGTACAAGCATAATTAATTCAATAATTTGAATTGAGAATATTATGATATAATCCATTTTGTAAGAGAAATTTGTTCACATATAAAAATATTTTAAATATTGTAAATTTCAATTGTAGATTAATATTGTTCTTGGCAAAGCTACTTTACAAGAGTTTCATTCACCATCCACTATCCGTCTATGTTGTAACATTTCCTTCCGATCCTCTAATTTTTAAATAAATATTATAGTATTTTAAAAAAAATGTATATCAATATGGAAAGAAATGTAATTAAAATATCATAAATTTACAACTATTATTGATACTGTAACTGGGAATGTGTGCGAAACTGAACAAGTGTATTTTCATAAAAACTTTATTCAGTCCTGTCATATATATATATATATATATTATATATACTTATACATAACTCGTTATTTTTAGGTGAAGTACTGTGCCTCAATACAACTGTTGACGAGGAAATGTGCATAAGATCGGCAAAAATAACTGGGCCCTTGACCATGTACCCGCCCGCCGACGACAATTACAGCGAAGATGCTTGCTCTTTACTCGTCTTGGACACCGTGCCGCCTTCAGTCGTGATAGCGTCAAACTTTGGTGAACTGTACAATTGTCTTCTATTGCCTGAAGCCCAAAATAAAGTTAGTATTCAAACATCCCGTTGCTTTTAAAGCGATGCACAACTGTGTAGTGGTACCTTTATATTATATAATTATTATACTATTGTATAATCATGACAGGTTTTTTTGTTTTTTCTACGCCATTATTCTGTTGTTTTTATTTTATATTACCTATCCAAGACAAGATAATATTTTATTTAGAATTTAGTTTGCTGATAAAGTAAAATAAAGAGTAGAAAGGGGTAGTATGAAAATAAATAATTATTTAACATTCCCTCATTGTCCTCGTGTCTAAATAAAATATAAACTATACTTACCTATGAGATGTTATAATTTATTACAAAACAATTATAACCAATAAATAAAATGTCAGGATATTAGATTTGAAATCATCAATTTACAAACTGTACGCCTACAGTATATTTATTTAGAAATTATGCAGCACATATTTTTTAATTATTGATTGATGGTCTAAAATCAAATTTATAGGTTGTCATTTGTGAATTAAAAATGAAGGTGTACAGTTTAAACAACTATAACATATAAGAAAATTATAAGAAATTGTTAATGTTTCGAAAATAATCAACAAATTAAATTGTACACAGTAATCGTAGAAAGTTTTCCAAAACAAAAGCTTAGCATACTTAAGAAAAATTAAATAAATTAAAAAAAAAAAAAAAAAATCCATACGAGTGTAAACGTGTGCACCTATACCGCTGTGGAATGCGGAAAATTAGTACATAATAACATCAAGGGTGACGTTGAACAACCGATTGTTGGAATTATTACATTAAAAGTTTGGAGGTCTGCAAAAGTTTATGATCCACTATAAGATCTGGAAACTATTAAGTGAAACCAACCATCGAATTAGTTTGTCAAACGAGCTTAACCCCTATTGTGGTTTACGATAATTAACGATGATTTAATCCAACCGTATAATAATAATACAATATAATATACATTATCCGCGGTAACAATATATTGCGTATAATATTTCTTTATTGTTTTCTAAGAAGTGCGTTGAATCGGAACGTAATATAATATTATTGACGGTGACATCAATGCGTATACGGACAATAAAAACAATATTGTGAGCGGCATTGTTCTTCTGCAAAATCTCGCGTTCGCGACAGTGAAACGTACAATATTAATGCAATTATAAATGTATAAACGCATGTTTCGTTTCGTCGTGTTCTCTCTCGTTGATAACTTTAAACGGGGATCTTTTGTCTTGGACGAGTTTATAACATATATACGTACCTGTACACAATAATGCAAGCGTGGTTTTTTACATTTACATTTACGTTTTCTTGCAGGACGACGAATACGATCCCATCGAAAAACAACACGAGTACAGTTTACATATCATCGAAACGGTCGAACTGGAGCTGGGCCTTAACGTTTTGGACTGCGACGAATACGACAACTCCAGCACGATTCAATTGAAAAAAGACCCGGCCGTCCCGTCCCGGTATTGGTGTTTACACAACACAGGCGTGCACTCGGTCACCATACCGATTACCGAACTGTTGGACGAGTTTTCCAAAAGCGAAAATGGTAAAATACCGTTGGAAAATTGATCTTTTTTTTTTTTTATTATTATTATACTCTATAGTCTATACAGTGTACGCGAAATGTTTCAGATGACGGACGCACCGGATCTCCCGACATACAAGGCCAAAGTTTAGTAGAGTATCACATTTGCACGGGTCTCATGAACGGTGAAACGAAACCCATCAAAGGGTTCTCCGTCTTAAACTTTCCAACAGACTTACTAGTCACTTTGTTAAGCAATGGCGAAGTCGTGACACAGAGTATTCCGGACTTCCTGCACAATAAACTGTCTATCCCTAATGTGTACATAGACCAAGACCAGCCCTTAGAAGAACAAGCAGATAATACTGATGACGTAAGCTCATTATAGTTAGGCACATGAAAAATCTTAAAACATTAATTATATTACTTCAGCCAGATTATTCACCTTAAAAAAAATACTATTCGATTATAATTTTAATCAACATTTCATTTTAGGCTGACAAAAATGACTTTAGTTCATTTATATCTGCATTGTTGCAAAAAGGCAACAGTACTAAAAACACAATTCTTAAATTAGGGCCAGATGTGCCCAAAGACATTGTAATACAGGTAAACAATACTTATTTAATTATTTTCTGCCTGTGGAGGTGTACTTTTTCACTTAATCAAAATATTGTTTAACACAGATGGTGTTGCAAAATATGAGCATGCGAAGAAATACATTAAATAATCATCAAATAGTTGCTGAAGAAATTGAACGACGGGTTCACATGCTAACCAATGCCAAGGAGAGACACTTTTTAGAGATGCAACGATTAGAAGATGTACGACAAAAATTACAAAATGACGTAGAAAACAAAGCCGAAAAGTTGGATGAGATTAACAATAAACAAGAAGAACTAACTAAAAGGTATTTCATGGTTTTCACGGTTCACTCCACCTACTGTCCTCGAAAGTAAAAATATTTGTTAACAGAACAAAAATAAATTATAAAATACTTGGCTCGTAGGTCTGACAATGTGTTGTAAGTTGGTTGGTGCGAGATCATTTGTTCAGGGTAATAAACTAATAACACATAACTATGAACTAGATGTTTTATTCAAGATCCATGTCAGTGGTCATAGTCGTATGGTTATAATATAAATTTGAAGCCGTGGTAAAACATAAGATCCCAAATAAACAATTCTGAATGAAATTCTGTATGATATAAGAATAGTATGTGTTAGTGTTAGATCCAAAATTGATGTACCTATTTTGTTTAATATTTTTTATTTTTTTTGTTACAAAGACTATGTAAACTGTGAGTTATAATTTTATTACTATGATTATTTAAATCTTAGTATCATGGCCATTTTTTAAGAGTTGCACCTTCAATTGATTACAATATTATTATGATTTATGTTCCTTATATAATATACAATACTATGTGAAATGCATGTATATTCCAACTAACCAATCTACATCTTACAGCACTTATAAATTTATTCTCCAAAATAATATTTCATTGATCAATATTAATTTGCCATTGTTTTCAGAGCTTCATCGATTCTTTTGAAATTGGTATCTGCATCCCCTGATAGTGTGTCAACAAAAAAGAAACGTGAACTGTTGGAATCTTACAAAGCCAAAATGGACCTGATGAACAAACGCATTGAAGAAGCCAGAGAAAAGTGGAATATAGTACAAAGTGAATCGACATCCGGGAATAAACAAGTACCTGGGTCCCGAACATTAAGGTTAACTCTTGAACAAGAGTTGGTCATCAAAGGAAATCTATCTGAAATGTATGAATGCATTTCTTTTATACAGGGTGTCCCATAGATCTCTGATATCTGGTTAGCCTATAGAACTATAAACTAACCCGGTGTCAGGTATAATAGATAACTATAGAAAAGATTCATCAGTTCTTGATGGGACACACTATATACATATTTTTAAATTAACAATACTACTACTAGGTACTAGCAACTCTTTTTTTTTCAGGGGCTCTACAATATTGGAATTGGAAAAGAAAGTGAGAGACTTAAGAACCATAGTTAATACTATAGCTAGTTAAAAATAATATTGATTGGACTGACTAGATAGTGATAATTTTTTTTTTCTATTGATAAATATTTCGATTTGTGTAATGAGTTATCATCATTGTAAAAAATTAAAATCCTGTGTAAATATATGAATTAAATTAAATCATGTTCACCATATTATATTATTATTTAATAAAAACCTAGAAAAAATTAAGATCAACTTGATTACTTTATTTTAATTTTTGTATGTCCATACACATTTTTTTATTTTCAATAAATATCTAATATCTATTAAATACATTTCTATTCATCATATTTATTATGTTATCAATATGTCCAAATTTTAAAAATATTAATAATTTATGTTATTATTTTTATTTATTTATTATTATTAACTAGAAATACAATCTTTTTGGTTTGAATGAAACATGTTTTCATTCCTTCTTGAAACCGTTATCCTAAATTTTAATATAAATAAGAACTGGACGGGGACACGCTATGCTATACAGTAGGGGGTGGAGTGGACCTCGTTCATAGGATTGGTTATAACAATGGACTTGTTAAATTTGAATGAAATGATAGGTATAATTGTAAAAGAATAACAATTCTGAGCAGAGATGATATGTTAGTCTAAAATAGGTATATTATATATTATGTTATAATTAAATTGAAATATTATGTCAATATTTGATTTTCAAACTCGTATAAAAAATAATTGTGCCTATAGATTTGAATAATTTTGAAATGACAGTAACAGCAACTTCTGTGGAATCTTCTATAACATTTTCAAGTACTTTTTCCCTGCCAAATTTTTTTTTTTTATCAATAATTACAAAATAAAAAATGTAAAAAAAAATCGAATATCTCAAATGCTTATAAGTTATTTAAAAATCAATATAATATTTTGAAAAAAAAAATGAGAAAATGCCATTCTAAACAATTGGTAAAATGTTCAAATATCTACGACTTATACTTTTTGAATAATAACAAATATTTAAAATAGTTAAAGGATAAATTTTTATTTTAAGCAATTCCGTAAAAATTTATATTTCGAACGATCATAAAAATTTTTCGTTTAAGTCCGGTAGAAATTTTTTATAGTTATTTGAAGAGTTACTTAGTGTTAAAATTTTGAACCTTAAAAAGAAAAAATTTTATGAATTTATACCTACTGAATAACTTGCAAATTATCGCAATGACATTTCTCATACAACTTTTAACTTAATGGGCCTATAAAAAAAATGTGAGTGAAACGATTTTCAATTTTTTTTAGATGCGATAATTATAACTTATATTGAACCTTGTATTAAATTTTCTAGAGTTTTTGGATAACCAAATTTTTTATCGTCATTTCAAAAAAAAAACTTAGAAAGATCGAAAATTTTAATTGTCTATAAATAGGTCAAAAAATATCAAAATACATCGAAAACTTTACCATGTATAGAAAACGCTAGTATAAACATTTTGTGGGGTGCAAGTATTTGTGGTTTTTCATTTTTGAGTTAGAACATTTTAAAAAAATTTAGTTTGTCAAAACATAGTTTTGCGTAAAAATTTCCCATTTTTTCAATGCTTTTGATAAGTATTGAAATAGTTTGATTTTTGACTAGCCCAAGTACCATCTACATTCACTTTCCTTTCAAAAAAGTTGCTGTATAAAAAAATTGAAACATTTGTACTTCCTCAAAACGTGGTATCAGACGAAGAAAAAACAACATTGTAAAATCAATACATTTTTCACTCAGGTTCAAAATCTAAAAAGTATGAATGTTGAAGTTAAAATTATGCTATAGTTCGATAAATTGAATAAGCAGTATTTTACTAATTTATGACGTACACGTGGTTAATACCATAGTGCTTACAGTGTGCAATGAGTCCATCTTGTATTCACATGACCTACCGACCCTGTTATTGTGGTTCCACAACGTGTGCTTTCTACATTTATAAATAAACAATTTAACATGGCAAGTATGCTGAAAATATGGTGTATCAGTTGTATACAATATTAAACTATATTCCAACAATTCATTAAATTTCATTTCTATCACGTGTAATAAGTATGCATTTCAAAAGTCTTTTGTTCTCAGTTATTTCTTCAGCAATATCAATTTAAAACACTAAAAGATGATAATATACATATTTGTAATCGAAAGTACACTGTAGGCATTGTGTCGAAACTTTTGTTAAATCTCATAAGATAAGTAGAGGTTTTTACGTAAATTTTGTTTGATAAAATCTTTTTATGATTTAATACTTATCATTTTTACACAATTGATTACAAATCATGTAAATACTAAGTTACAGTTTCTGATGTAATGGCAGAGTGAAGTAATGAAATAGTGAATGATGAATAATGAAATTAGTGCTACATTTTATACATGAATGTGTGAGGTTCTGTTGTATAATTTTAACGAAACAAATTATGGTTCTAAATCACACAAAATATTTCTAAAACCTCGTGTAGTACATATTATATTGTACACAAAATAATTATAATGCTTGTTATACACATCTTCCTATTCTAATCTCTCAAAAGAACATTTGCATACTGCCCAATACTTACTAATCACCTTAACAGAAATAGTAAAAAAAATATTTTAAGTGTAACTTAATATTTTGGTAACATCAAAGAATTAAATCATTAAATGGAATCTCACACCAGTTATATTAACTAAGAACCACTTACAATCCAAACTTTTCAATTTATTAG
Organism: Chaitophorus viminalis; assembly: GCA_025469195.1. Taxonomy (NCBI): domain Eukaryota; kingdom Metazoa; phylum Arthropoda; class Insecta; order Hemiptera; family Aphididae; genus Chaitophorus; species Chaitophorus viminalis. Next base: position 52,662 of record JAIPRK010000511.1, read on the forward strand.
TTTGAAGTAGGTTTACAAATATTCTTCAATCTATACAAATATATTTCAATATGATATAATACATTTTACTTTAAACTGTACTAGGTATTAATTATTCAGACTTAGGTAAAACAATTTAATTGTGTTTTTAACATAATAAGTTGTAGTGCCTTGCATGGTGTTAATCTTACAAAAATATTGTACTAGTATAACTTATTTAACAACAAGAATAGAAAATAATTAATTATCACTATTTTAATTTCATACAGTAGCTAAGAACTGAGTAACTAATTTCAAAAACTCTGTAGGTTTTTCAGCATGTAACCAATGCCCGGCACCTGGTATATAATCAAATTTAGCTGAAGGGAATATGAGTTTAATAGTTTCATGCTGGTCTGGTTTTAAAAAGAGTGAATTTCCACCTCCTATAAAATATGTTGGACCTTGGTAAGTAGATTGTACAGGTGGAAATAAAGATATATGGTTTTCGAAATTGACATTGATGGATTCTAAGTTAATACGCCATCGGAATTTGTCGTCCACTTGAATAAGATTGCTTAAAAGGAACTGTCTGAGAGCTGGATTCTATAAAATATAAAACGAAACCCTATATTAATATTAATATTGCGTATTATATAATATATAATATCCATTTTTATCTCAACTACTAATCATGATTAATCATTATTAAAATAATTCTTGAATCTTAGGAGTGTGAGAAATTATAAATTACATATTAAAGAATTAAAGTATAATACATTAATGCAAAACATTCTACAAATAATATTTTGAGTAATAAAATCAATTATAAATTATTAATATTTTAAATTCTACAATTAAAGATTTATAATAATCTTACATACCTCGATAGAACTTTTCATATGTTCATCAGCTAATTTTCGGACTTTAGAAATTGGTCCATTTATATTTAAATTAACACCCATTAAGATGTTAATAATGCTTTGGATATCCCTTACTTCTTTACTGTTGACTGGTGATATATCCACTGGTATTAAGGATTCCACAATTTCTGGCTAAATGAATAATGCTGATTAATAATGGCTGACGTAATAAAATAATCCAAAAAGTATTATAAAACAAACCTTACATAGATGACTGCTAAGTACATCATTGTTCTACCTCCCATGCTGTGGCCAATTAATGAAGCTTTTTCCACATTTAAGACATCTTTCATTAAAAATTTAACATCTTCAGCCATAAGCGGATATGTTTGTTCTGCTGTATGTGGAGAGTCTCCATGATTTCTTGCATCCACAGAAATCACCTAAAATAAAAAAAATAAAATTATCCATATTGTATTAAAAAAAATAACAATCATTTAAAACATTGTCAATGCATTTATATAAAAATTTATGACAATAACACCTTTAAACATTTTAATGAGATAAATTATTATTAAATTGAATAATGACAATTCTAATTCATTGATACTACAATGTTATATCTCACAGTTTTCTATTTTTAGAGGAGATTTAAATGAATATTAGTTTTAGGATATCGTGGTCTTATGGCATTTAAGAAACAATCAATACCTATATTTAAATAAACGAGATACGGTCTTTTTCAGTGATAGGTGTCTACATAAAATTATTCATAATAACAATTTAGTGGGTATATTACAACATTATATTTCTATACCTTGTGATAAATGTAGTCTTATTTAAGTAGGTATATAAATATACCTGAACATTATATTTCAAATTGCCTAACATTAACATACCTATGATGTATATTTTTTATTTAGTAATTAATATAATTCTTTTTATCGATGATAAATAGATAAATGTTCCATACACACCATATATATGATACACCATAAAAGTATTTAAATATTATTAAGTACTGCTGTAGTTAGTACTAGCTAAAATAATGAAAAATACATAGAAAATTGAAAAATAAAGAAATACTTATACCAAAAAATGACCAAAATTTTTAAAATAAATGTGATTACCACATTAACAAATATTATCAAGTTTTCTATTTAAATAACATTTTATTCACCCAAGATTAAAACGATGAAAAGTTATCAAAATCCCAGAATTAATAACTAAGAGAAATAAATAAGAGAAAGTGTATATTTATGTAATCACATTATTTATAAAAATGCAAAGAAAATTACAAATTGTTAATTGAACATTGATTATAAATACTATTTATTTAGAATTTATAATCAATGGTAGGCACTAATAAAAATTATTGTTATAAAAATTATCTTGAACACATAATGTCAATGATCAGCTCCATGCGTTGATATTTAATGAACTATGATGTGTCCACCGTTATCTAATACTATTTAGGAACTAATTGAATAGTAGAATAAGCTTTGATTCATCATATCAAATAAAATGTTTTATTATCAGAAACAAAACAGATAAATTTATAACAAATTCTAAAAAGTGATATATATTTATAAATACTGATTAAAGTTAATATAATATAAATATTATTTATTGGTAAAAACTAAAAACTACAAATACAGATACACAAATATAGCAAATATAAGACAATAATAATGAATAAAACATTATATATTTAATGCTGTACTCCAAACTATCATACTTTCCAATCTTATGGAAATTCTCAAAAATAATTCAATTTGATGAACCTGATAAGCCACTGGATACTCCAGTCTCATTTAAATCAATAAGCTTATTACTTTTCTTATCTAAAATTCTAAGAAGACTTATTCTAAAATGAATGTAACCTTACATTATCATCAACAATATACTCCCAAATATATAGTTTGGAATGTTTGGATTCGGTTCTACAAGAAGCCATACTGTCTCCCATTCTATTTAATATCTATGTAGCTGACCAGCCTATAATGCAATAAAGTAATAAACCATAGTAGTCGATTATACTGATGATAAGCGGTAATATCAATTAACAATGATCCTATGATTGCTTCATCTACCTTACAAATATCAATATCTTGTTCGAATGGTATGGAAAATGATGAATAAAAAAATTAAAACAAATCTGTACATACAACATTCACACTTAAAGGATTGTAAGCCGTGATTTTCTGTCTCTGTCCTTCACACAAGCAACATAAGAGTATGCCCAAACATCATCCTCAATAGTATAGTAATTTCTACATCTGACAAAGTCAGATACTTGGGTCTAATATTAGACAAACGTCTAACACTGAATAAGCACTTTCATACTAAAAGATTAACCCTCAATTCTCTTATACGTTTGCCAGACCTCTTCTAATTAAAAATATATATCACAATAAATAACAAATTCTTAATTTATAAAACCCTACTCTAACCGATATGGATTTATGGATTCAATTATAGGGCCCAGCGAAAAAATTCAACACTAATAAAATACTAACGTTCTAAGACATAATAGTATATTAATTAGACAAATCTCAAACACTCCAACATACAAATCCAATTTAATGCTACAGCATAATTTCCACTTGAAAACCATAAAAGAGGACCACATATCTTCTATATATGTTCCCATAAAAAACTCCAGACCCATCCCAACCTTCTAATAAAAGATTCTTCCATTCCTACTATCCTAGGAAAACCGACCAGTAGATTAAAAAGGAAATGATGCCATGACTTATTACCAAAATAAAGATTTTATAAAATGCTTTTAGGGGAAAAAAAATATGAAAAAATTATTATTAAATAAATATAATATAATATAAAAATAAAAATAATAAGTAATAACAATTTTTTTTAATGGCAATTTTTTTTTACTATAATTTCTTTTTTTATTATCATCGCATAAACTTATTGTACAAATTGTACATATATAATTTATACAAAATAAAGAACTAATATAAATATAAATAAAGAAAGAATGAATTTTAATTCTATTACACTGCCATATCAAATTACCGCATGGCATATGAGTAGACTAAATAACCATAATTGAATAAGATAAAGAAGAGGTAGATAAGACTTTTTTTAAGAAATAATAATTTATTATCATTTAGTAACTATTATTTTCACCACATATATTCACTTAAATATTTAATTTATAATACAATATTCTACTTTTCATTTAAAATAATCTTATCTAAGATCAAAGGTTCGGTTTATAACATTTTTTGATAAGTTCCATCAATTAGTTTATAGATAAATTTTTATTCTTCAATCAACTCTGGACAATTTATTATGTTGACAGCCATTCATTGGGAAATAAATATTTGACATAAAATCCAATTACTTGAGCAAAACTTTTTTTTTTAAAAATAACTAAAATGTTATGAATTTATGATTAAGAAGGGAGTTGACACTTGACATACTCTCCCTACAATTCATGAGACAATATAAATATATATTTCCAAAAAAATTTCATTACGTCAATATCATTGAATGGTTCAGATATCTGCTGAAAACTACACTTCGACGATTATTTAATAATCTTACCGATGGATCATAATTAAAAATGGAAAGTGCCATCATCTAGTGACTAGTCGAATCTAATAATTTAAATACCCAATACACATCAGCATATTGCACTATTTAAATACATACCCTTCTGTGAGTCATGTTGTGCAAGGATTTGGACAAACTATTCCAGTTAGTCTTGCAACCGAACAGCCCATGCATTATGATAATCGGCGGCTTTTGTCCAACATCAGCAGCCGACTCGGGCGGGTACGACACGTATGACATTTTGACGGGCATCAGTCTGGTGGCCAACGGCCGTCGACCGGTGAACGCCGTATGGCACTTTTTAAGCAGGCGCATACGGAACGGGCAAACCTTGGACTTGATCATGATGCTGCTTAAGCGGATATGACGGACTAATCAATGTTACCGGCTGCGCTGCGAGTTTTCTTTTATCAATGAAAAAGAAGTGCGCGTTGCGTATGTGCGCGGCACATCCACATTCTCCGGCGGCGCGGCGGTCGTCGAACCAGCGTCGTAACTCGTAATAATATTAAGAAAATAGATTACAAGCCTAAAATATAAAAGAAAAAATAAAAAAAAGAGGTAAAAAAATTATATAACTACCGGACGATAACGAACCTTTTGCTAACGAGCCATTAATAATTATTATTGTACATTTGTAATAGGTATTGTTCGAACAATAATTACATGAATGATACGGACTATGGATATAATCCCTGCAGTCACTAGTATAATTATCTTGATTAAATGCAATAATATAATTGATTTAATAGTTTAATCTAAACAAGTGCCTTCAGATGGATTAATGCATATTACCTATACAAGTATTACAAAGTTACTATTATATAACATAATTTATTCATCATTATTGCTTTTTACAAATGTATGTTCACTATTTCATTATCTACATTGCCGTTATTATTATTATTAGCATTAATTAAGTTAAGTGAAATACTGTTGATAAGTAGTCTTTTATTTATTCCTTTTATTCATATTGTTGATTTACTATACGCTTTATTCATTTTATAATTTTTTCCCCTTTTTGTATCTTTTAGATTAGTATACCTGTATACATAAATCCACATGGAAACCTGAAACCAGTCATCAATTACTATTAAGGTTACTATTTTACTAATTCAAAGTCTTATGCATTAAATGTGTGAGTTCCATCAAGACGTAATACTTTTCCTTGTCTAAATTGTTATAGCATTATTTGTCCCAGGTTCAATATAATTTTATCAAAGTTGTTCAATTCTAATGTTCTTGTACATCGATCATACCTAAAATTTAAAATTGTTTGTTAGTAATTTAAAAATTATTAGTTTAAGAGTTTAACAAACAATTTTATGAATTAAAATATATACAAATAAAATGTTTAAAAAATTATTTATGTAACTACCATTATTGTTTTGTTTCAAATGATTTTCTTTTTTTTATTTACATTTACTTGATTTTTTATAATTAAAACTGGATTATTATCTTCTTGTTGATCCAATTGTTCTATTTAAACGTCAACGCTTAAGCATCATTGTAATGAAATTGACAATTGAACTCTGTGTAGTTTTAATATACTTCTGCTTGATGTTATGCTGGTCAACTCTAGCAAGCAAGTCTTCTTTTTTAAAATTACTTCTGTTATTCCTGAAATCATCCAAAACTCTACAAACTCTTACACCTTGTGATAATTAGCCTGCAATCTCATGTTTGTTTTTTTTTTTATAAATTGTAAACGAATATGCTGAAGTTCATTCTATCCATTGCAATACAATTATTTTGGTTTAAGAGTTTAAATAATTTGAAATGACTTGTACAATCTAAGGTAATTTTTTTTAATTCCATGTGATTTTATTTAATCTTTCCAGTTTTCTTTTTGCTATAGATTCCAGATCAACAACATTCATCATAAGTTCTATGACCACCATTGCATAATATTTTGCCGGTTTAGAGTGAATACTGACAGTTATTTTCAGATTCATATTTTTTAACCAATTCTAAAACTAGGAAGTAATGGAATATTTATTTTAATACATTTTATAAATAAATAAATATAATTACTTATTAAGAAATAGATTCTTATTTAAATGTATATAATTATTAGAAATATTAGAATAAGGTAATTGAAATCTGATTAGAAAAATCAGATTTGGATCATTAATCACACCAATTGCATTTGATGTATTTTGCATATTGTTTTACTGTTTTAGAGCACTTTTTTTGTTTAATATTGTATTTTCAAATTTTTGGATATAGCCTTGTAAATTTGTCATACTTGAAAGTTTATAATATAATAATTTGTCGTTATTGATTAAGGATAATATTTCAAAGTCTGAAAATACTTTTAAAGAATAATTAAAAATATAGGGAAAAAATAGATTAAATTTTTAATTATCATTCCTAAGAAAATCCAATATTATTCTTAATCAATTTTAAATGAACATTTTGTAATATATGTTATAATATTTTTATTAGCATATTTTGAGGATTGTAGTAATATAAATATTAATTGGTTTCCTTATAATAATTATATATTCTAGGTACCTGTTACACTTGATAATTTTATATCTTCTTCAACACACATTCCATGTTCTTTATTTTAAAGTTCTACATATATTGTTTTTTTTTTTTTTTTAAATATATTTCCTAGCAAGATATACATTTGGATGAAGTAGTTTTTTTCACTTGTAACTATTTTTAAAAAAATGTCTTATCAATGAAAACTTGGCAAAAAATTCTTCTTTACATGTTACAATTAAACACCATTTTGAATACAAAATTAAAAATATATAGCAAAAATTTATTTTTTCATCTTATAGTCTATATTGTGCACTTTTATTAAGTTTTCCAATGAATTATATTAATAAATTGTACTATTGTACCATTATATTTATCATGCTATTACAGTAAGGTATTTAAACAACTATTTAGACTTGGTAAAATCTTATTGTAGCCTGTTTATCATTTAATATTTGAAACATCCCTTTTAATATTAATAAACATGAGCAACAATTATAGAGAGATACAGTACAATCTTGGTAATCCGACACATAACAGACCATGCTACTTCCGGATTCGCATAAAAACACATTATTATCATTATTATTTAGTAATAATTATTAATATTGTTATTGTATTATAATTATTTTAAAATATAATACGTACATGGTTATATTTAATTAGTATTTTGATGAGACAGGTTTAAAAAAATTATTAATTTATATAATATATATTGATACATATAGATTACAATAGCTGGATTACTGGATGTATTTGATTATCGAACGGTCGAATTACCGAGATTGTACTGTATTTATATCGCAGACTATACAATAATAATAATGTCACTATGTGTTTACACATTTATACACTTGAATGCACTTTAAGATTACACTATTAAATCAATTATTTCTTAACATCTCCATATTATTGCATTCAATTGAGAAAAAATTATACAACAGAGATTATATACTTATCAGGAATAATATTAATCAAATAACTACAAGTGATACACATGAAATAGAAATATCTTAACAGCAAAAATGAAAATGAATACTAATATGAAATTTTTAAAAAAACCATAAGCGCAATTCATAAAATGATAAAGTTAGATAGATAAAGTTAATCTAAAAGAAGCTACAAAAAGATAGATGCTCTTAAGGGCGTCACGTCCACATGTGTTATCCCACGTCTTACAAACATAGCAAATCAGAGTTCAGCAAAACTAATTTTGTATTGTTAACGTTAATATTAATCTGACCTATTATCAAGCTTAATTAAATTATCTGTGTTGTTACGTTGGTTCTTTACAATATTTTCAATTTTAAGTGAGTTATTAGCACAGAGCAATATTAGTATATGAAATAATACATTTCAAAATAAACTCGTAGCTTTCTCCCACGATGTTTGATAATTGGTCAATTTACGCTAATATTAAAGGTGACAACACGAAATTAACTGTACTGAACGCAGATTCGCCATGTTCTAGGAAGGTGGCAACACATTTATTGACGCAATACCAAAACAAACGGATCAAAGCAATTGGGCGTTCAGTTTCAGCACCAAACAAGTTCACTTTAACGAAAAACGGAATCGTACGGCAATACTAGTGTTGACAAATACTGTAAACGATAATTATTAATCCATGGTTGAAAATTGAAATGGATCAATGATCACGATTAACATCGCGATTTACGAACACAAATCACAATGATGAATTGATATTTGATAACATGATTGGGGATGGGCCATAGAGTAATAAAACGCAGGCAGGGTTATCATTTTCAAACGCTCACTGATAAATGATAACCCACAATCGATCCACCACGCAGCAAGCTGGTGAATTGGATACAAATCGCTCACTCAGTGTGACCAACGCAATAACGTCGCCAGGAAAAAAGTGACAGCAGTGTGGCCGCTGGTACTAGACTGCTGAGCCGACGGCAACACTTGATTGGATGCGATAACGACACTGCGACATTGACGGTAGACACTGGGGGCGCGGCGATGGGCCAATGGGAACGATCCGACCGCGGACCAATGGCGTAACACGACCAATAAGAGTACGGTCACGCCTCCGGTGCGGGGCCCCGACCAATGATGATCATTGGCTGAACAAAGACGCATAAGAGACAATTTTAAATTTTAACACATAAGCGTTGCATTCGATTAACTTCGAAGTCGATAAACATTTTTTTTGACACCACTACTTGATAAATACAAAACACATGTTTATAGTTAAGGGTGTAAAATTGATTTACAACAAATTCGAGGTAGAACACACAATTTTAAACGCAGTATATTATTATTTATATTAATGATTCAAAAGAATTTGATCAGATCAATTCATATTGAAAATTATTACATTACAATTAAATTTATTTTAAATAAACATTCTTATTATCTTCAAAAACTAATGTAAAAAGTAAAAATCAATTAATTTTAAACTTATATTCTATGTAACATAAATCAATTTATAAATTGACAAATATAGTTTGTAATGGATTTGCAATATAGGTAACAACTTTTTATTAATTATATTTAAAAAGACAACATTGTATCCATTTATATTAATACAAGTTATAATAAAGTATACTCTAGCATTAATGTAAATTTGTACATTTATTCTACATAGTTGTGGTTAAAAGAAAACCATTGCAACATTATTGATATGCAGGGTTAAAATAAAAAAAAATATCACATAATCAAGGAAAACCACATATCAAATTAGTAGTAAAAAGCAATTAATATAAATAATTAGCTAGCTAATCATTTATTTACATGACTAAAAACCATTAGTGAAATAAAATATACTTCACCAAAAGTTATAATTTAATATAAATTACTAAAGTAGAGTATTTTAAAAAAGGTAAATGGTACAACAATGAATATATAAAAAAAAAACTTAATACTGGCTAATCATTAACAAAACTTAATAAATCAAATAACAAAATATAAAAAAAAAGTTAGTTGTAAGTAAAGTCTTACAATAAGATACTTATTCATCATCATCATCATCATCAGATATGATAATTGTTTCATTGTAAGATGGACTACGTGCACAATACAAATGTTCAGTCTTATAATCTCCATGATTATGATCAGGTACAGAATATTCTAATGCCGATGTCAGTTGTAGACCCACAGAATGTTCGAGATTGTTGTTGTTAAAATTTTTATCTTCTTCAACAATTTCTTCAAAAATCCAATCTTGAACATCATTTAAACAATCAGGTGTACTAATATCAGTCTCAGGAATATGCATAGCATAAACAATTTCTTCTTCAATAATTTCACCATTATTGGACAATACATCAACTTCTTGTATTAAGTCACTGGCAAAACATTTATTCAATAATAAATCATTAGTGTTGTTCAAGTGTCTTGTGTATAATGTTTCAGAGAGGTTAATATCTAATGATGGTTCAAAATTATTATTATGCATAATTATGTTGGAAGTACCATAAATTTTGGTTTTTTCCTTAGAAGAACTACAATCTTCAGAGTTGTCTAAATCAAATAGGCTAATATTATTTTGTTCGTTGAAAGAATTTGTATCTACCGTATCATCAAGTGAGCAATGCCTATTAATAGTAACTAACGCAAGCTCATTTCTGGTACATTTAGTTACATTGATACAGTTTTCTTGTTCAGATTGTGGCTTTAATCGCAATCCATTAAGTGCTTTAGTTTGTTTGTTGCCTGTCCCATAATTTTTGATTGCTAACTCTTCTGTATAACATTTGGAAACTCCTTTTGCATGTATGTCATATGAGAATTCAAATTTTAAACAACCAATTAATATTATGGAGCCACTATGTAGTACAGCATCTCCATTATAACCATCTTTAGGAATAAATCTATTGGAACATATGCACTCTCCTTTTGTATAACCCATCTTATTTTTTTTCAATTTATCTGAAAAATATTAAAACATTGATCTAAAATCAAATATAGGTCTTTTAAATTTATATTTTAAATTAAATTTTTCACCTTCATTGTTTTTAGGGTATCTATGGTAAACTCCATGAAATTTGCCAAATTTTCGGCGTTTACGTTTGAATTGAAGGCCTTGTGACTCAATTATTTCTGTTTCACTGCTACTCGAATCTGAAGGTTTGGGACTCCCAATATAGGATACATTATCAACTATAAAACCATGTCTACTATGGTTCGTCACAAGATAATCTCCAAGTTCCTAAAACAATAAAAATACATTTATTAGAAATGATTTGAAATATACTTTACTCTTATCTAAATAAGAAGAGAATTTTTTCAAACAGACGACCATAAGTTAAAGCATTTATCCCCAAGACCACAAAACCCCTAATTCATCAATTATTATTTCCTATGGATAAAATGTTGTAAAGAACGGATTTCAATTTCATACAAGTAGATAAAACATAGTTTGAATAATCCAATTTAATTACAATATACAATATATGTGATAGTGAAAAACAAAAAAATAAAATAAAATACAATAAATTCTAACTGATTAAATAGACAATACTATTACACATTTAATGCTATTAAAATACTTTTTTAACAAAAAAATAACATTTACAAAGAAAAATAATATATATTTAATTGACAATCAGTAAAACCTATAACCTAACATCCAGTACCCTATATAAATAATATAGTTAGCTAGGCTCGTATAAAAATATTTTATATGCAGACTACTAATAAGTATAGGTAAAACATAAGTAAAATAATACTACATAGGTCTTAAAAAATAAATTTATAGTAAATAAACAATAGAATTTTCCATAATTTACAATAAAAACATGGACGTTCTAATATATTTTATCTAATATAACCAATAAGAAAATGCATATTATAAATTATTTACCAAAAATTCAAACATTTAGTACAAAAATTATTGGAACTATTTAATCATTTGTATTTTTTTAAAATTTAAAAATTATATATATTAAAAATGCATTCAACTAAATTTCTTTTTAAATTTCAAATTGCCAAACATAATTTAAAATATTTATAACAAATTAAATCTAGATATTAAATTATAAAAAAATGATAAAAGAATTACTAATAATATCAGTAATCATATAATAAAAATTGATTTATTTAGCTTATAATCATTTGTAAAAGTATAGCTTTTTAACCAACTGCATGATTTATTATTATATAAATGATTCATTTATTACTTATACTACTGATACAAGATTAATGTAAATTATTATTCGAAAATACATAACATATATAAATATAATAGTAATCTTTAATTATGTTGATACTAACACTCTTCTCATTTCCTTAATCTTTAGTCTATTTACCACAAGAAATTAACTACTTCAATAATCAATATTTATATACTAATCTGTTTTTATTAACTTAAATTAAACAAACCAAAAGAGTAATTAATTTTAACAAATTAAAAACAATTCAAAATTCACAAAATACTTAAAATCAATTAATACATAACCAATAATACTCTCCTTGTAATTGTTTAATTGTACCAATTAAAAGGACAATGTTATCAATAGCTTGTATATAAATTAAGTATCACTTTTCAGAATATAATTTTAGCATAAAGAAGTTTCTTAAAATTAATAAGCAAATATTATTACAATGAATGTTAAATTTAATGTAATAAATATTTATCGTTTTATCAAGGTACAGTACAATTATATTGAATATATGTTTAAAATTCTTGTTAAAATTGAATAAAATAAACAATTAATAAACATAGAGTATAAAATATAAAATATTAGTTTAATCATTTGTGCTAACTAATCTAGAATTAATGATAACTATTAATAATAAATAGTCATCATTAATTCTGTTATGGTTTTACATATTATATCAATTAAAATAAAACGTTATACATTATATATTTAACTATAAAATTAAATGGATTTAAAAAAATAAAATAAATTAATATTAATTCGCATTAACTAATTTTTAAAAAACTATTTTAAAATTTAAAATTTCAATTGTAAATTAAAATGTTTAATACAACTTATGGACAATTTAATCAATCCGTCATAAAATGTAAGATATTTATTGTAGATAAAATTAAAAGTTAACAAAAAATAATAAATATCAAAAATTATGTAAATTCAGAATAAGAAACTGGAAACAAAACAGTTTCATGTTTAGTATTCATAACGGTCACATAGATGGCGTCGTGGTCGAATAAGGACCAATCAGAATGCTCGTTGCAATGGTCGTATGGAAGACAGCCAATCAGCGTCAATTGATTAATGTTTTATGGAGTGCAGGTCGTAATCATACAAAATCTATTATCAATCCATACATATACATTTTCGACGCAAGACACCACAAATCTTCCCAGTAGCCTTATATATATTTACAAAATACGACCTCAGCTCATTTGCTTCATTGGCCTATATCCTAATATATCTAATATTACATATAATATTATATAATATAATATTTCTAATATTATTAATAAAAATATATTTAATACTGGCATAATACAACAGTTATAATAAACAACCCAATCAAAATATTATGTTACAATATAAAATCAGATAAAAATTAAGAATAAAAATAAATGGTTGCAATATAAATCATATTATATCCATTATCTATATTTAATTTAGCCTACTATATTACTGCAATTGCATTATTTATAAGTATAATTTAAATTAAAAAAAAATATATATACGTACATCATCAAAAGTTATTGTAGCATGGTAATCAGACACACAATCACAATCGCATAAATCTGGCAAATAGAGGTTATTGTTGACATCTAAAAGAAAATAGGATATTAATTTTAATTGTTGAAATTATAGATTTAATAATAATTATTACTCACTTTTGCCAATTGTAAATGATTTTTTTTTTATTGGAATAATCAAGGGTGTGGATGAAGACAAAAATGATAAAGTAGCATAAGGTTGTTTAGGTTGTAAATTATTATTATTTTCCAATGTACCGATATTTTGAGATGTTGATAGGAACTTGACACAAATATCATTTGAAATGTTATTTTCATCTGAAACATTTATATTTTTAAATATTTAAATTAAATACAATTAAGCATAAGTATTGAAATTGAAAAAAACTAAAATCCAATTAATTAAATATTAAATATGACTTACCATTTACATTATGTTCACAATCTTCTAATTGCATTGATTGTAATGCAAATGATGCAACCTTACTGAAAAAATTGCAAAAGACTGAATTAATAAACATAGTTTTTACCTTTAAAAATTCAGTTATTTGATTTGGATTATTTATTACAATTGTAAACAGTATTATTTATAAAAAGTCATTAAGAAAATTAATAATTCTTTGTAAAATAAATCTTTATAAATCATTAACATTTATAAGTTACACAATTATAAAAAATTAACTAACAAGTAACATTACATTTTCAACTTACCATAAAATATTAAAAGAAGAATAACGTGCTTTCTTTCTTGGCGTTGTTGGAATGTTTTTTTCAGGCTAAAGATACAAACAATTTAGTTAAATAATGTTTTAATAATTCTAAATAATTACCTTTTAAATCAAGTTTATATGATATATATATGGGAAAACAAAATAAGTAATAAACTAATTTAGTTAATTTTAGTTAATTAGATGTAAAATGACTGCACATAAATTTATATTTTATACAATTTCAAAAATATTTTAAATAACTAATTACCATTTTATACATGGCATCAATATGACTAGGTACGTTGAAAAATGTATCTTTCGGTGATTCTGGAATTTCATATTGAAGTCTCTTTGTTGATATATCGCTTGTTAATTTTCCAGCATTAGGAGTGTATTTTTCAGGATACGATACTTTCTAATTTAAATAAATATAAAAATGTTAGTACAAGTCAAAATGTAATTAAAAAACAACTAACAAAGAAATCACGGTGTTGAGGACACATCCATCTCATACCACGATCCCAATGACGAATTGGAATGTACAAGCAATTAATATGATAAAGGAGTTTACAATAATGGCAATTGACTAATCGTCCTTTCAGAATACCTTGTTTGCATAAATCACATTTATCTCTTTTACGGATCATTTTTTGTTTATCCAATTGTTTTTGACTCGGTAGTTTATCATCTAATAAAAACCATAAATATATTTAGCATTTCATGTCCAAAGAATGTTATGTATTACATACTGTATTTGTTCTTGATAGGATATTCTTTCATAAATGGATCTGTACATATATTTGTATATTCATATAATACTTCTAACCTTAGAGTTGCCTCTGAAAAATCATACATTAAGAGCAATTTTAATTAATATATTAACAAGGTTGGACAATATGATACATGAATAATTTAATTATATTGACTAGTGTAGTCAATTTTAGGCTTACCACTGTGCTCATTAGGTTTTGCATCAACTATCTCAGCCTAAAACATAATATTAATTGTTTATATTATAAAATATTTCATACAAAAATAATGGATAATATTCTTACATTATCATATCCGGTACAACTTCTGCAAAACCAATCACCATCAGGTTGTTTAACAATTGAAGGAGTACTTAAAAATAATAAAAATAAGATGAATACAGGCACATAATTAAAAAAGCATGCATCGATAATATGATTTGATATTTTACTGGCATATTTCATGATAGGATTTTGGACATTTATTGCAGAATACAAGCGGTCCATTTCCTTTGCATACTTCACAATAATCATGATTAATCATATTTTCAGGATGCTGGTTATAAGTTGAATCTGGTCTCCTCCTGTTGTTAACAGTGTTAGCTGAATACGGTTCTGCGATTAAGTTCAAAATTAACTAAAAAAAAAATATACATATTGAATTGCAATTGATTTCAACAAAATAGGAATAGATGTATCTTATAATATACAATCATATAATAAATAACAGTTTTATTCTAAATTGATTCAGAAACATTAAGAAACTATTTAAGGGGCAATAGAAATAAAGAGAGATGTACTCTGTTGAAAGATATCTGTAATAAGAGTCTACAATAATTATTAATGTGTGGAATACGAAATTCAATATAATTTAATAAATAGTACAAGGATTGTATACACGTACAATATACAACGAACCAAACGACATTAGTACCATTAATATTAGAGAAACGTGAAGTGCGTACTTTGGAAGCGAAGAAAATCGAAAAAAATCGCATTAATGTCAACACGAGCAGGGAAAATGTGTTGCGGAGCATTTTTGTCGATTTCGGTAGAAGAAAATGGCTGATGACAAGTGGGGGGCAGTGACGCCCAGCAAGGGTGTCACGGTAATGCGGAAAAATAGTTATGGTTGCATTGAATTTTCGACTTACACCCATGAGATCTTCCACCGGCGAAACGGACCTCCTGGAAGCCATTCACGACGGTCGCATACGTACCGTGAACAAGACAAACGTTGAAGTGCCACCGACGGCCGTACACATTTAGACGGATGGGCGAGTTCGTGAAAAACGATGCGTACGGGCAATCTGGAACGACGCGACACAATGGCCGAAAACGCCGCGCGCGCGGCAACGGCGGCGGCGGCGACAGTGACGACGGTAGCGGAGGAGTAGGAGGAAAAACCTAGTCGATTTCGCGTCGCGGCCGGCCAAACGAGACGACGGATGATGGCGGCGCTTGGCCCGGTCGAGCTTGGTGACGAACCGACCTGGGCTCGGGGGACGGCGACAACGACCAACGGGAGACGGTGCGCGCGCAAAACGGCGACGACGGCCAAATGAAAGAGCGATCGGTCGGTCGGTCGGTCGGTCGAAAAGGGCGAAACTAACGGAATGAACGATATCGAAAACGAAAACGGAAACCGTAGTCCGTTGCAGGTGTAGGACCGTACAACACAAGAGCTACGCGTCCCGCGACGAGTCGTGCCTACACGCACACACTCGCACACGCATACACGGTGCGCCGACTCGTTTGTCCGTGAGACCTGACGCCGATTGCCCGGGCGCCGAGCAAACGGGGACGCGCAAAACAACAACGGCGAGGAGGCTGCGTCTGGGTTCTCCGGGCGGACGGCGGAACGGGATTCGAACGCGGCGAAACGGTCGCGCCGGCGGCGGTGGCTGACACGGTCGAGACAGCGGCAACAGGGAGTGCGCGAACGACGGATACGCGGCTGCGACAACGGACGGACGGCGGTAGACAAACGGGTCGAACTCGAGACGTCCGTAGGTGCTTTAATGATTTTTGTTTACCGTCGGCCGGATCCCCGAACGTTTTCCATTTCGTCTCTGGCGGCGGCCGCGCAATATTGTCGTTGTCCGACAAAACGTCCGACACATAATTCTTGTTTTTATCTGCGCGAGCAACACTGGTTGCTGCGCGTTTTTTTCTTTTCATACTATCTTTTTCTTTCTTTCTTTTTCTTTCTTTTTATTTTATTTTATTTGTGGTTATAAACACCGCAAATGTGAACCTCGATCAGCAATCGCACAATTTTCAAATCCGACGACGACGGTCGCGTTGCGAACTCACCGAAGTATCGTTTCGCTCTTGTTTTCTCATCTATTTTTTTTTTTTTCTATATTTCCCTCATCATTTTTCTTTCTCTTCTTTTCCGCCTCGTGACTCGTTGGTGACTATTGGCTCCTCCGTTTTGGATTAAGGTTTTTAAGTAAATTTCAAATGGCGTCCAGAAGCAAACCCACTAAAAACGATAATTTTATGGCGGAAAGACGACTGAGGCCGATATACGGTATTCCGATCAATACATTCAGCGTTTTTGGTTTACGATTTCTTATTATTGGCATTTATACTTACAGAATGGATAGACAATGGCAATTATAAAAAGGCCTTGCACGAGTTGGACAAATTGATAAAAAAATTACCCAGTCAAAATTGTTCCAAAGTATGTACTTGTTACTCGAATTGATAATTAGAGTGACTTAATTTTAAAATATGAATATCTTCTTCACTTGGTATAGGCGTTGAAGAGCTTGACATTAGTACGTCTTGGAAAAAACCAAGAGGCAGAAACTCTGTTAAATGAAGTCAGAGAGTGCAAGCCATCTGACGAATCTACACTGCTTGCATTGACCGCTTGCTATAGAGAATTAAAAAAACGTAATTTTGGTGTTGTTCCCTTATCAGCACATTGTGTTTAATGTTTAAAAATCATTTGTAGCTCATATGGTATGCGAAGTTTATGAAGATGCTCTACTCAAAGATACAGCCAACGAGGAGTTATTATCTAGTCTATTCATGTCCTATGTTCGAGTTTGTGATTATAAAAAACAACAGCAGACTGCATTAGCTCTCCACAAAGTTAAACCAAATAATCCATATTATTTCTGGGCTGTAATGAGTATTGTTATGCAGGTACATTTTCAATATACTACATTATTACTGTAAAGATTTTAAAATAGTTAAAAAGTGTAATTATAGTAAATCGTTTAAAATGGTATTTCATAGTGATCAAATCAATTACAAATTTGAATAAAAACCTATATGTATATTTTTAATGTTTATATTTATGTTGTCTAAATCTGATTTCTTTAGAATCGGTCAATTTAAACTTAAAAAAATGTTCATAAGTCATATTTTATAATCTTTCTTACCTAAACTTTGAAGTTTTTTAACTTGCATTATTAATTATTATATACCTTAAAAGTTAGTTATTTATCATATGTTAAGGCATATCAAACTAATGATGAAATATCAAAAAGAATTACTTTGCCATTAGCAGAACGGATGGTACAAAAGTATATTAATGAAGATAAAATTGATGCTGAACAAGAAATTCAACTGTATTTGATGATATTAGATATGCAGGTAAATTTAAAAATGGCAGAAAAGTAAATTAAATGAAATAATTTAAAAGTTTATTACTTCTTTTTATTTTTAGAAAAAATATAAAGAAAGCTTAGATGTTCTTAATGGGCCACTTGGTGACAAATTGCATCGAACTGTTGGTCTTACTCGAAAAAAAATTGACATTTACTTTGAATTAGAAATGTATATTGAAGCAAACTCATATCTAAAAGATTTACTTCTTAAAGAGTAAGTATTTTTACTTTTATTACTGTCAATTATTTTACACATTTTTAATTAAGAGTGTATAAATCATAATTTACCTTTTTTTAACAATTAAAAAATTTTATGAACTAATTTAAAATATTTAATTTTTTTTTTTCGATTGTCTTTAAGAAATCATTATACTTGTTTGAGTTAAGTCTAATTTGGTTTACTTAAATCTATTTTTACTTACTTACATTTAGTCATTTTTTTAAATAACTTATTACCAATCAAAATTGCTAAATAAAAAAATTATGCTCAGTCTGGTCTCTGGTTTGTTTTTTTTTTTTTTAAATTATGAATATTTATATCTATTCTTTGAGATAAAAAAATTTGAATTATACCTAAAAGCATCTGTTCAAAATAGCCTTCAGATTTTTTGAGTAATAAGAATTTTCCCTAAATGTATTTACTTAGTTATTCCATTTGCATGATTATATTTACTTGATTGATGAATTTAAATTTTTGTAGGTACATAGTAGTAATTTTAATTGTATTCATTTATTAGCATAGATTCTTGGATTTACTATACAAAATACTTTGATTCATTGTTTAAAATAATTGAAACAAAAGATAAATACTCAAACTGCAATGGTAATACAGATAATATATTTCACTTTGATTCATCTATCGAAGAAGCTTTGTTGTTTCTTGATGAATTGCAAAAGTTAAACTCTGAATCTAATTATCCTCAACGAGGTGTATACCTTGCTCGTCTGGAATTATATTCAAGATTAAAAGAAAATGCTTACAATTATATGGGTAAGATAAATTTAATTTTTAATTATTATAAACTACTATTTTTGATTCCTTTCTATAATTTGAATTCCTGCAAGTACCCTTCCAATACTTATATTAATATTTCTTAACTGTTGATTTATTTAAATTTTATATTACAAATTATTATTAGTTATAGCTAATAACATTATTTATATGGTTCTTCTTTTTATATTTATACTATATCTTAGCATAGAATAATAAAGAATTTGAAGCAATATTTATAATAATAATATCTATAATACATTTAGAATAGTATGTATAAAACTATTACATTTTAATTGGGACTGAGAACTTCTAGTACTTAAAAAAATAAAAATATGCACATAATTATATATGCTTTAAAACATGTAATTATAATATTTATATTGAAACAACATCTTTAAAAAATATGATTTTTAATTAATTAACAAAACTTGATTGAATTTATTCTTTTCTTCATTTTCTTCGACATCTTAAAATATTAAAAATGTATTTTAGACTATTGTATGTACAGTTGAGAATACCAAACCATTACGATTACTAAACTATGAGTCATAACTAGAGGTAAGATTAACTAGAGATAGTCTCTTAAAATAATCTAAATATTATGTGTATATTATCACATAATATTTTAATATTCTGTAAAAACTTATTAAAATTATTTTAATTAATTAAGTTTAAAATATCAGTTAAAATAATTTATTTTTAACTTTGTAATCTGTGTAATGAGAACTTGAACAATATTTTTTAAACATTGATTTCCTATATTTTGTTGTAACTAAATCCCTTTTTATTCTCATACCTTCATAAATATTAAATATTAAATATTTTCTTTTATGTAAAAAAAAATACCTTAAGATTTATCTTATCAACTCAGAGCTTCTTTGATTATTTCAAATTTTACATAGTTTATTCTGATAAACTTCAGATTTATTGCATGTATTAGAAACAAATATTTAAAGTCATATAAATCCGACCTCTACTCGTAACATTTTGAATTAAAAACCTGTGATTCTTTGGGGTATATTAGAATCAGATGAATGTAAATAATATATTATATTAAAATAATATATTATTAGCCGCAGACTGTAATGTATTTACCAGATAGTGATATATCTAACCGATAATATTAATATGATGTATATACCTCATAATTAAAGAGCGGATTTTTAGGTACTTAAAAGCTTAAAATATGATGTTAATATGTTCTAAAAAAAACCTAAAATATTCTCTTAAACTTATAAATATGCAAATAATATGATTTTTTTTTTTTTTGAAAATTGTTCAATAAAAACAATACATAACTTATGCACCATTCTTTTGGTAACATGTAAAATATTTAACTATAAAAAATACAAAACAGTTCTATTTCATAGGTATATGAATATAATGAAATATATATAAAAAACATAATAAATTAATAAAAACAATATATATCTTGCGTGCCTTTAGATAACAATTAAGTTATTTAACTATCAAAACATAAATCAGTTTATACTTAGTTACCTATATGAATATAATATAATATATATATAAAAAAAACAAAATAATGTACTATAATGTATTTATTGTGTTTTTTTTTTTTTTTTTTTTTTATGTCTGACATCTTTTTTGTCAGTAAAAATACTTCGATTTTCTTAAACAGCAACTTTTCTAAAAGGAAAATGAATGTAGATGGTACTTGGGCACGTCAAAAATCAAACTTTTTCAATATTTTTCAAAAACATCGGAAAAACCATAAACAAATTACGTAAATAACGGGAAATTTTTACGCAACACAATTTTTTAAAATGCTCTAACTCAAAAACGAAATATTGCAAACATTTGAAATTTTCACCAAATCTTTACATTGGCTTTTTCTATACATGGTTTAGTTTTCAAAGTATTTTGAAATTTTTTGACTTAATTAAAGACAATTTAAATTTTCGATTTTTCTAAGTTTTAGATTCTGAACGGACTGATGGAATCTATTGATTTTACAATGATGTGTTTTTTTTTTTTTTTTGTCTGAAGACACGATTTTTGGTAGTAAAAATGCTTCGATTTTCTCAAACAGCAACTTTTTTGAAAAGAAAGTGAATGTAGATGGTTCTTGAGCAAGTCAAAAATGCAACTTTTTCAATACTTTTTAAAAAAAATTGAAAAAGAAAGATAAAAAAATTACAAAAAAACGGGAAATTTTAAGCAAAATCACGTTTTTACAAAATACATTTTTTTTAAATGCTCTAACTCAAAAACCAAAAACCCATAACAACTTGAAATTTTCACCAAATATTGGCGTTCTCTATACATGGTTAAGTTTTCAAAGTATTTTGACTTATTTATAGACAATTTAAATTTTCGATTTTTGTAAAAAAAAATTTTTTAAACATCTATAAATTTTAATTGGCTGACCGAAAATTCTTTAAAATTTAATGCGAGTTTTATGATTACTTAAACTTATCGTAACTAAAAAATATCGGGGATTGTTTCACTCAAACTTTTTATAAGCCCATAAAGCCTAAATTTGTATAAAATGTGTCAAAATCACGATAATTTGCAAGTTATTTTGTAGATAAAAATTCATAAAATTTATTCTGTTCATACTTAAGATTCAAAATTTTAATACTAGGTTATCCATAATCTACTCTTCAATTATCTTTAAAAAATTTTTTACCGGACGAAGAGGAAAAAATTTTATGACTGTTTGAAATTTAAATTTTTACGGAATTTCATAGTATTGCATTATATTTCAATTTAAATATAAAATACTATATTATTATATACCCATTTTAAACCAACATATTAACTCCGTTCAGAATCGATATTTGGATACAATGATACCTATCATTGCATTCAAATTGAACAAATCCATTGTAATAATAACTCAACTTATAATAAACTTTGTATTAAATTTTTAAGAGTTTTCGGACAGCCAAATAAATTTTATAGATATTTCAAAAAAAAAACTTACAGAAATCGAAAATTTAAATTGTCTATAAATAAGTCAAAATATTTCAAAATGCTTTAAAAACTTAACCATGTATAGAAAAAGCCAATATAAAGATTTGTTGAAAATTTCAAGTGTTTGTGATTTTTCGTGTTTGAGTTGGAACATTTTAAAAAAATGTATTTTGTCAAAACGTGAATTTGCGTAAAATTTCCTGTTTTTTCAACGCTTTTAAAAAGTATTGAAAAAGTTGCATTTTTAACTCGCCCAAGTACCATCTACATTCACTTTCCTTTCAGAAAAGATGCTGTTTAAGAAAATTTAAGCATTTTTACTGCCAAAAAATATGTCGTCAGACACAAAAAAAAAACACATCATTGTAAAATCAATAGATTCCATCACTCCGTCAGAATCTAAAAATAGAACTAACTAAGTAGCTTATAAATAAAAATGAAAAACAAGAAATTAGTAAGAATGTGTGTTTATTTAATTAATTTAATAAATATTCAAAATGTTCCTCACCTGACTGCAGACAAATTTGAGCTCTAAATAAAACGCTTTGTGTAGTCCTTTGTATTTTTGAGTGACTATCGTATTATCGAAAACCATGAACAATACCCTACAATAATTTTTTATTATTTTTATTTTTAAACTACTGTTATTTGTATTTTTTTGTATTTATATATCATTTTGTCTCTAAAAAATAAACTAACTCATTAATTTATTAGTGAATTTATGTCTATTTTAGACATTATGATTAGAAAAATTGTCCATTGATTATAATTACAATCACAAAATATAAATAGTGTTTACCATTCTGTAACTCTGAAAAAATGGAGGCTAGGAAAACCAAACTTATGTTATCTAGATAACATTCAGTAAAACAAAATGATTAAAAAAAAAATAACCAGATGGGAACAGTATAGTAGGGAGTGGATTAGACCTCATCTATAGAATAGGTCATTATAATGGATGTGTTAAATTTTAATGTAATGATAGGAAACATTATATGTGAAAAACAAAGTTTTCTTATGATGTGTTAGTTTAGAATAGGTATATATTATGTTATATTAAAACTAATATTATGTCAATATTTGCAATTTTGACATATTTCTTAAAAATTTGAACTTTAGGCGCTTTTAAAAAAAATTGTGACAAGAAATATTTGATTTTTTATAATTGTAATTATTACAACTCATTAAACCTTGTATTAAATTTTCAAGATTTTTGGGTAGCCAAATTTTTTTTTAGATATTTCAAAAAACAATACAGAAATATCGAAAATTTCAATCGTCTATGAATTGGTCAAAAAAAGTCATAATACTTCAAAATCGTAACTATGTATAGACAATACTAATATAAAAATTTGGTTAAAATTTCAAATACTTACAGTTTTTTGTTCTAATGTTAACACAAAATAAAAATTTATTTTGTCAAAAAGTTGTTTTGCATAAAAATACCCTTTATTTTTTTGGGATTTTTCCTTACCCTTTTGAAAACTATTGACAGTTTTTTAACTTGCCAAAGTACTAACTAGAATCACTTTTCTTTCAATAAATTTCATATTTTAGAAAATTAAAGCATTTTTACTGCTCCAAAAGATGCGTCAGACACAAAAAAATGAAAAAACACCTTATTGTAAAATCAATACAATCATCACTCTGTTCAGAATCTATAACACCATAGTTATTACGAAATTATTTGGAATTATATGTGTTTTACTTTTAAAAATACTAACTTTTGATACACAATTTTCACTTTTTTAAATTAAATAAAAATAATATAATTTGCACATTTATGGTTAAATTGCATATTTTGTTTGATACCACAATTAATTAGCTTTAAAATAATAATTAAATTACTTAATTAATGTTGAAAATTTTTGAAGATACCTACAACCAAGTTTGGTTTTGTTAAAAAATAGTTAAATAACCTCTTTAAAGGGTATTTCTTATTTTTCGTATACTTTCATATGATGTCAACCGGTCACTTCTATCTGAGACACATTATTTATTATTTATTTTATTTTATTTTATTTTAATTATATACGGGAAAACCCTTTTGTTAATGATATAATTTATAATAGTAGTACAGTAAGGTATATGATAAAGAAAACTTAAACGTGAAACAGCAAGTAACAAGTAAACAATTAATAAGTAACAGACAACTATGACTATTGAAAATAAAACTGTGAGTAAAGAAAATAGAAGTTATGAATAACAATCTAAGAAGGTAGAGTCACTATTGGTATTGGTCATTAGATGCTTAAGTAGTTTATATTATTGGTAATTAGTGGTGGCTCTAGAAATATAGAAAGTTATGTGTGAACGAGTAGAGCGAAAAGGAATTTTAAAATTTACCAAGGATAGTAGGGTAGGAAAATCGATTTTGTTGAGTAGAAGATCATTGATAAACTTAGAACTAAACATATGTCTATGTTTAGTGAGGATATGTAACCCAAGTGCTTCAGCAACAGAAGAGTAATTGTGTGATTTATGGAGAATACCTAAAGATAAACCAACAAAGCTCAAAAATTTACGTTGTACGTGTTCAAGTTAGTTTGAACCGGTACCAGTATAAGGATTCCAATTTACTAATCCATATTCTAAGATAGGTCAAATCTCAGCACAGTACAAGGATTTAAGTGATCTAGAAAAATTGAGATCCTTAGAAAGACGCATTATAAAGCCTAAAATTTTAAATGACTTACAGCAAATCATTTAAATGTGTACACTTGGATTGAGGATTATATACCTTGTTCATTGTTTATTTGTATCTAATTTCAGTTTTCCAAATTTGAACCCAAATATTTTCTTAATTTATATAATATACTCAAATATGCAAAGTAAAATTTTAAATACATCCTTCTGTTCTGAAACATTTATACATTACTCTCATTATTCTGAAACTTTTCTAGACAAATATAAAAACTCAACCTTAATGATGATACTACATACCTATCAAATAATTTCAGGTGATCCTATCAATCTTTTTACTGAATATTTTAAAATATTTGGACAAAAGCCATGTTGTTTTTTCGATTTAAGACCATATATGTCACTTTTACAAGGGGAATTACTTCAAAAGTTCTTAAAAGAATTGGATGAAATAGTGGATTTGAAAGAAGGAGAATTCCCAAAAACGGTATGTATTTACTTTATCAGATTCCAGTCCAGAACTTAGTTTGAAATAGTATCACTGTCTTTAAAATTTATGACATTCATGCTATAAGTCTTTATGACTATACTATTATACTATCCATGTCTTAACAGCTATCCATCATCGATTTTCACCCCGTAATAAATAACCTGCCATTTCACGTTAATTGATTTTTACTTTTTAATTTAAATATAAAATTAATAGAAATCTCAAATGGAAAGTTACCTATCATTACTCCAAATTACTCGGTATGTTGGAAATCAAGATCTCATGAACGTTGAACAAAAGTTAAAACTGGCTGACCGTTTACTAAGATGCTATCACAGATGTGAAATATTTAATAATAGCAAAAGATCTTCTGAAATAATGTAAGAAAATATGATAATATAAATGATGTATTAATATTTTAGTTATTAATTTTTTTTCTAGGGCAAATGATACTTTTGTTATAATGATGGCCCATTTAATGTATGATATTTGGGTTGAAAATAATAGACTTACATATATTAGAGAAACAATTGTTGTACTTGAGTATGCATACTCTCTAAGTCCTTCAAATTTTCATATTAAGTTGTTATTATTGAAATTCTACCACATGTTAGGTAATTCAATGTATACTTTCTATACTCCATTGTATTTTTATTAATAATTTAAATATTTATTTTTTAGGAGCCTCTGATGCTTCAAATTTAGCTTATATAAATTTAGAGATAAAGAATACACAGTTGGATTCTTTAGGATATTTACATACTTTCCTTATGTTCAATGAAGGTCGGTTCCAGAATGCATCTAAACTACATTCTACTACTGTTAGATTCTTCTCACATAACTATCGTGAGGTACAAAAGTAAAATATAAGCTTATAATTTTACATATTTATCTTGATTGATTAAGTTAAATTTTTATTCTTCTTTTCAGGTTGCTGATCATTTAACCATATCATATAAATTTGGATCTTTCATCAAAATAATTGAATTTGTAGAGTTTCGAGAAAAACTCAAGTATTCTATTAATAATTCTCTCTGTGTTATAGAAAATCATTTCATATCACTACTTGATGTTGATAGTTTGGAAGACTATTTAGAGGTATTTGTTAACTATTGATTGTTTAGATTAAATTGTAATAATTAACAATTAAAAATTTTTATTTTTAAATATCAAATTTATTAGATTATATTAAAAATGAATGATGTACCTGCAATTGCCTCTAAGTCTCATCTTGAAAAAATGATAAATAACCGAGACTATACAGTTTTAATCAACTACAACCCTCCTATGCGCTGCTTGACTTCAGAACATTCAAATCAAACATTTTCGCATGACTTGCGGCTACTAGAAATCCGTGCTGTATTACTTAGTTGTATTTATTACAGCGCACATATGGTAAAACAATTGGATGCACATAACATAAAATCTATATCTTCGGAATTAAATGGATTAAATCATGATGAAGAATCACTTAAGTTAGAGTACTTAGATCTGTTGGATTTGAATTTAGGAAATCTGAAATACTTATACACTCAATTAGAAAATGATCCTCCTACTGCAGTTCCTATAGATGTATTTGGCAGTTTTTTTGGATCCAAATTATTTAGTTTAGAGAAATCTAAAATTATGTTGACCATCATCATCAATTTTATTGAACTTTTAAAAACAATGGGTTCAAATGTTAAAAATCCTGCCTGTATGAATGAGTGGAAAAATAAAATGAAAGTTAATGTGACTGATCTAAGTAATGGATTTGAAAAGGCAATTGACTATTGTCAATGTGTTATTTCAAAAACAATTAATGTAAGTGATTCTAGTCTGAAATTAGAAGGAAGAAAAGAAGTATTAGAAGTACTTACAAATATGATAGATGTAAGTAGTATTGCTGTTAACTATTTATGAACAATACTGTGAAATATATTTGAATTTTGTTTATTTCAGACATTAAATATTTCATGTGTCTTGCTTTCCTTGGCAATATACTTTGTAAAAAGTCTACAAAACAATGTACTTTCAGATCCAAAAAAAATTAAAGCAAAACGAAAAAATCAATCAACATCCCATAATTTTGAGGTGATCAATTTTAATATATTAAGATATTTATAATTATGATGTTTATTAGACAATTTTAGATATTACTCTATCCATTCATTATAAATTCTTAATTTATTTTTATAAACTTAAAACAATATTATTTTATACTAACGCATTTTTTTTTCATTTTCTTTTAATAGGCATACTTATTGTTTACCATAAAAAATTCTTCATTTTAAATTAAAATATTGTTTATTCAGTAGTCCATTTGAAATTTAAATATTTTGTTTAATGAAGTACTCAGTCTTGTAATGGACATAAAAAATTCTGATTAATTCTACAACCACAAATATCATCTATCTATTGCATACTTTTATTATATCAATAGTATAAAGTTTTAATCTGATCACTACTGACATGACATACATACATGACAGTCTATTTTTCTTTGTATTTATATTATTAATACTACTTTCAAAAAAAAATCTGGGGAAATCAAATTTCAAACCTTCGTTTGTGCTCTATGAAATCAATTTATTTTCGACTTGTTGATCAGTTTTTAAACATAGTTCTATTATGTAGGATCCTCAGACAACTAAAACTAATAATAAACTTGTACAAGTTCAATGTAAGTTTTCAAACTTCATAAAATATCCCTTACATATTTATTGCACTCCTTATAACTATACTCCTGTTCTCAAATTTTAGATTCTAAACCCTGATGAATGTATTTTTTTTTTAATTTTTTCGGGGGGGGTCAGGCGTCATGTTTTGAAGCAGTATAAGTGCTTCAATTCTCGACTTAAACAACTTTTCTAAAAGGAAAGTAAATCTAATTGGTACTTTGTGGGATCAAGAGTAAAATATTATTAATATTTTTCAAAAGTGTCTGAAATAACTTCACAAAAGTAACGAAAATACGGGAAATTGTATGCAACGCCAGTTTTTGACAAAATAATTTTTTTATTTTGCTCTAATTCAAAAACGAAAAACTGTAAATAACTCAAAATTTCACCAAATGTTTATATTAGTGTTGGCTATACACGGTTAAGTTTTCCAAGTATTTTAACTTTTTTTGAAGTATTGATAAAAAAATTTAGTTGTCCAAAAAATGTTGAAATTTTAATACAAGGTTAAATATAAGTTGTACTTATTGCAATTCAAATATATCGAAAAATCCGTAGTAACAAATTTTTTATAAGTGCCTAAAGTTAAACTTTTGAAATATATCAAAATTGCGATAATTTGCAAGTTATTTTGTAGTTAAAAATTCATGAAGCTTTTGGTATTTATATTTAAGGTTCAAAAATTTAACACAAGGTTATCTATAAGTTTTTCTTCAAATAACTATAAAACAATTTTAAATAGATTTTCAGGAAAAATGTGTACGAACATCTGAAATTCTGTAAGATAACGATTTATTCTCAATATTTGTTATTTATCAAAAGTATAAGTCGTAGAAACTTGAAACTTTTATCAGCTATTCAGATTGGCATTTTCTTTTCAAAATATTTTACTCATTTTTATACAATTTATAGGCATTTGAATTATTTGATTTTTAATTTTTTTTTTATAATTGTTGATAAAAAAAAATTTAGTGGAACAAAATGCTTGAAAATTTACAAAAGATTCCACAGAAGTTGTTCTTACTATCATTCAAAAATTATTAAAATACACGTGCAAAATTATTTTTTATTAGCGTTTGAAGAGCAAATATTGACAAAATTTGTCAAATGTATGAATACACGTTAATTTTTTTGTAGTTAAAAATTTATAAAAATATTTATAAGAATCAAAAATCGAATACATGGTTGTCCACAAATTTAGCTTAAAATAATTATAACAAAAATTCCAGAGTATTTCCATAAAAAAAATTGTTCATATTTAAGTTATATTTCTCACAAAAATAACACTTTTCGATTTTTATTATTATTAAAAAAGTACTACAGTAGAGCTTCGTTAGTCCGTATGAATTCAGACTGTGCATCTTGCTTATTACCGGAAGTTTTTCTAGATCACCTGCTCAAATGACTAAGATTTTTATTCTTATTTCTACCACATTTATATTAATTGTATTTTCAATTATAAAAAGAACCGGATGGGCCTCGCTCTGCTGTACAATTGGGGGGTGGAGTACACCCCGTTCATAGAATAGGTCATTACTATGGATTTGTTAAATTTGAATGCAATGATAGGTATCATTGTATACCAATAATGATTCTGAACGGAGATGATATGTTGGTCTAGAATAGGTATAATATAACGTATATATAGTATGTTATATTTAAATTTAAATATAATGTAATAGTATGCAATTTGGTAAAAATTTAAATTTCAAACGGCCATAAAATTTTTTCTTAAAGTCCGGAAGAAATGTTTTTATAATTATTTGAAGAGTAAATTATAAATAACCCAGTGTTAATATTTTAAACCTTAAGTATAAATAGAAAACATTTTATTAATTTTTATCTACAAAATTATCGCAATTTTGACATATTTCATACAAATTTGGAATTTATGGGCTAATAAAAAAAAATTGTGTGGAACGATTTTCAATTTATTTTAGTTACAATAATTATAACTTATAATTAACTTTGTATTAAATTTCCATGTGTTTTTGGACAGCCAACTTACTAATGGATTTATGTGCCGTCCAAACTATCTAGGCTCTACTGTAGTTGTAGAAATTTGGAACTGTTTCAAAATGCTTAGATTAGTATTTTTTTTACTTACCTTGATTTTCAAATTATTTTGCTTGTATCAAAATAAAATATGATATAATATATCTTGGACCAACAAATCATCTCAATTCAGAATCGTTGTTCCTATACAATGATAGCTATCATTGCATTCAAATTTAACATATCCTTTACTATAAGGTCCACTCTAATCCTACTATACAGCAGAGCAAGCATCTGGTTTTACACTTTCAAAATATTTTTATATTTCCTCTTTTTATGTACATTTTGAATTCTACTCTTTTATTATCCATATTTACATTTGTTACTAAAATATAACATTCAATACTCCAAATAACAATAATATTTGTCAATATTTTTTTTTTTAGGCTGATTATAAAGGGAAATCAGAAATTATACGAATGGTTGCGAAAACTGTTCAAAACAGTACTAGCAAAGTACTTTCTAGTATAAAGAATGTTGAAGAAGCCTGGAATCGTATAGGATGTGGCAATTCTAATGGATTAATGTTAAAAAAACATGATGCAGACTCTTCAGTTAATGGTACTGATGAAGAAAAAGAAGCTGAAAAAATGAGACAAATTACAGCTGATAGATGGTGTCAATTAGTAGACACTATAGATAAAAGAATAAGTGATAGTTATTGTGGCGCTTTAGATGAAATGATAAAAGTACTTGCAAAGAAACAAACACTGATCAATAAATTATCAACTTTTTGAATGGTAATGGTAATTTCATATATGTAAATATTTTATGTACACAAATTAATACCAAACAATATCCTAGTTGTCTGAAAATATGTTTATGTTTTGTAATTTGGTATTTTACTGCTTATTAACCTCAATATTTAAGGTGACAAAAGTCCAACTGTTCAACAGAGTTATTAAAATGAATAGCCTTGAATGATAATTTTTCCAATGCATAATACATTGAACGATAATTTCTGTGCAAAATTGGATATTTAGTGATTAATAGTAAAAGTTAAATTTTTCATCTTCCTGATTATTTTTCTCTACCACAATTGCTTTTGATGAAAAATTAAATCAAGATTTTTTTATCGCAAAAAAAAAAAAATGACTTAGGTATATGATTAATAGTGATATTATCATGATCTTTAAATTATTCAATCATGTATATTACTTCCAGTCTTACCGTGTATCATAATATTTCTCTTCTAACACCAATTAAAATAGTATTTTTTAATACCATTTCTTTTAAACAGCCACAATAATGACTAATATGTATCTTGTATGTTACTTATTCAACTGAATATTTCAATTTTTGTATTTTTCATGAATTTATAATTGTCTCTTTAATACTGTTCATAATTGTATTAATTTTAAAAATTCAAAGAGATATGTTTAACTTTAATATTTGATTGTTTACATTATTTAATCATTATTCATTTTTTAAATTGTAAACAATACTTGATCAAAGAAAAATTTCTGGAAAAATTGATGTTCAAGTCATTAACTTTAACAATGGTTATATATGTTCTATTTTTAAACTAAGAATTAATTGTTTAATGTTTTCAAAATACTCAATGTAATTATAGCTTTCATTATGAAAATATGTACCAATGAATTACTAATTTTTAACTGTGTTGAACTTTGTTAATTTACCAATAAGGCTGTAACGTTTGAATAATTTTCATAAGTTTTGTTAATGATGGATTAATTAAAATAAGTTACATTTGAATTATGTATAGGTTTTTGTTTTTGGTTTATTGAAATAACTAAGATATTTCAGTTGATTGTAAAAATTATAATATCTCTATTGAATTATGAACAAAGTATTATTTAAATCTACAATGAATTAAGACGAAATTGAATTAATATCACATTTTCTAAATAAACATAATAGTTTTCAATTTGAAGAATTAAAAATCTTCAACCTATAAAATTAAATTTTCATAACAATGAAAAACTCGAAATTAAAGGGGGATAAAAATACACTTGTATTTTTGTGAGATTATTATTATTATTATTGTGAGATATGTGTTATTCAAGATACCTAACTCAAATTTATCAGAATTAAATCAAACCTTCGAGTTATGGAATGAAATATAATAAAATATGTATAAAAATTATAAAAATGTATGATAAATATATGTACATATAAATGTTATACAAAAATTAAAATAGATACAATGGTACATACATAAATATGTATATATGTATTATTTATTAGATAGAGTAGAAAAATAATTTGTAATGAATTTTTGGGTTCTCGGCTGTTTATGGACAGAATCTTCTAATTTTCCTATGGCTTTGAATATAAAAGTGTCCACGCCTGCGTCAAATTCAACAAATTTCCTAACAATTTGGAATGATGATATTGCTTGGTTCGCCGTAATCATATCTAAAGTTCTTTCAGGCTCATCATTTTCGGAATCATTATTTGATATATTGATTTTCATGATTTCGTTATTACTCGTTTAATCCTTATTATACAGTACTCAAGTAGAAATTAAAAATACTAGTATATAATAATAGTGTATAATTAAACGAATATTGAAAAATGAAATTTAAAACCATAACGATTAATGTACCTACCGCACCAGCGGTATTGATGATGTATAGTGTCACATTGTCACGGTCGAATGTGCATCTCTGTTCGGTACCCGATGTAACTGAATTAGTCTCAGATGGTCAGATGCGCGATGTAAATAAATATGCACGTAGGACGTACCTCATCGCACCGCGTGGTGCGTGCGGAAAATACAACTGTTGAAGTCGTCAGTCAAATATATTGATTAATCGATTTATGTTGTGTTGGTATTTTTTTTATCTCTCTCGACACTTGCGGGAAACACTTATGTTATAATAAAAGAATCAAATACTAAAAATCGGTCATGCGCATTTCCTGGATGAGAAAAACTGTCGGAATCTCATCCAACCTGTACGTAATAATCAATTTGTCAAATAGTCGGATGGAATAAGAAGAAGTACTTACATTAATTTCGTGTCATGCGGATTTGGAAAGTTTGTTCCTTATTTGTATTTTGTATTTTGTACGCCAATCAAATGGAAATACATTCTTAAGTATATACTGACATACTGCGTCTGGTACATGTGGAAAACAGGCTGTATAGGTACCAGGTGCCCATTGTACGTTTAAATTAAAGACTCGGACAAGTAATTGCTCGGATGATTTGGTATTTCGTTTATATGCGAATAACAAATTCAGAGAATGAAAACCATAACCTTTTATGAAAACAGCGAAGCATGTTGTATACAAAAATAGGTACACTGCTTCTGTATAATAGTCAGATACATCATTACTTACTTTCATTGTGTTCGAGCGTATAAAATTGGATTTATAAATGTGCGTAATAGGTTACGTGAGTAACTGCGGCCCTTGATACATAAAATTCGAGTTGAACTCTTATAACAATTTGCACAGGTTCATAATATAGGTACTATTTGCTACTTGCGTGACACACTGGCACGTACAAATTACAAAAACAATCAATGATATGTAAAATTAAAAATCAACTGCAGTGTACATAACTGTGTAAGGAGTAGGTAACTCATACTGTCTGTGTATACTGTATACTATAAATAGGCACCATGCTACGTTGAGAATTATAAGCTCTTGCATTAGGAAACCGGTATATAATTCATATTATAGGTTTATACTGTTTATAGGTTATAGACTTATAGTATAACTACCGCG
The DNA here is from genome assembly GCA_025469195.1 of Chaitophorus viminalis. Classification (NCBI taxonomy): domain Eukaryota; kingdom Metazoa; phylum Arthropoda; class Insecta; order Hemiptera; family Aphididae; genus Chaitophorus; species Chaitophorus viminalis. The sequence goes on from JAIPRK010000511.1 coordinate 86,764, forward strand.
AATCGTGAAAACATTATGGAACTTATACACCTCACCCGCCTCACCGTATCGTATATAACTGATTATTTTGGGAAATAATAACCCTGAACACCATATTATAGTATATGATATGTAATTTTTGGCTAATTATGAATTTTCAGTGGTTTTACAATTAGACATTTAAAGTTCTGAAGTCCTGTAAAAGTAATACGAGTTACGACCTCAATTATAATAATGTCATGAATAACAACTCGGAATGCATAACATTTAAATATCTCAAAAACTACTGGTTACATACAAATTATTATTTGTACGAGGAGTAAAAGTTTAAATTACCGCAGGATTAATTATTTTATAATAAATTAAATTAAGAAGTGGATATGTAATACTGTAATCACCAATCAACAATCAAGGCTATTAGCGCCCGAATGATATTTATTATTTTCTAGTAACGGGTTCGACTATTTTAGTGTAACCTCAGGGGCTTAAAAGTTAAAACCCGCTATAATATACATAAATACTTATTGAAAAACACTAATTATTTAATTGAATTCTGGCGCAAGTCATTATTACACTCAAACTCAATCAATATATTTTATTTAAAGAAACAAAAGTATGAAAATTTACAATTATTTCTGATTATGAAGATTTTTTGAAGCATAACAATAATATATAACATCAGTTAAAGAAATTCGCAATTATAAATCTAATTGCAATATAATTCCATTAAGTTATTAACTAAAAAAAAAACTAATAAAACTATGTATCTACATTGCAGGTACATTACACCATCGGTTACCTATATGAGTTAGGTATGACCAGTGCACAATATAGACGTGTAGGTTTATGGGAATCAGAAAATAGTGTGAATTGATACAAAAACAAAAAAGTAATAGCTTTTAATAACTGGTAGGTTTTTACATTTTACTCAACTAAGTACACCATCATATGAATAAATAAATAAACGGTAGCTGATTTAAAATATTAACTAATTTTTTGTGCACAAAAAGAAAAATTATACTCTAAAATAATGAATGGTTTTTACTTGGTTGTAACTTGTAACCAGTAATCATTATTCCTAGGAATGTAAGTTATTCTTGTTAACCACACATCAACGTTTTCATTATTTTCTCAACTATTTATTTAATGAATATTTTAGAAAATAATGACTTTATAATAATAATAAAAATATTATGAAATATTATTTTATTTAACGAGTCATTTACATTTATTTATACTATAGTAAACCAAGCATCACACACATTTTCAAATGCCCTTTGATTATTATTTCCTAAGATACTTAGACACGACCTACGACCTATCTTAAATATTATAGGCTCATCTTAGCCAATTTATTTAAGGAATAGAATACCTATTTATTTTTAATCATAAATGTATAAAGTTAAAAGACGAAATTCACGGGATTATACTCAATTTATAATTAATCGGTACTGTATATTATGATTTGATTAGATTGTAGAGCTATATAATATACGAATAGTTGTGTCACTGAAGCTCACATGTATTTATAACCATCTGACCAAGTATTAACTATTTTAACGTGAGTCAGAAACAATTAAATCAAGTAGTTACCTAAAGTAACCAAGTATAGGTATATAGTCGTATCCTAAATATTTGGAAATACATAAATATATAATGGTATTCATTAATTAAAATATAAATATTTTTATTAATTCATGCAATCTTCTCCATCTTCTTATATCATATATTTGCCACATCAAAAATCTTGTTTTTCTTTATAACTTCGACTCCTATTTCTATGAAAATATATTTATAAATACTGACTAATAAATTACTATACAGGAATATCATATTTATTTAATATAATTTGAATTTTATTCAAACTAATGAAAAAATAAGTCCGACCAATAATCTATAATAAAAACAAAATAACTTACAAATTGTACTAATATTTAAACATGCGTTATATTATGCACTTATACAGCAAAAATAAAAATTATTTAATATAGAAATTTTTAGAACATAACTTCGACCAGTGTTTTTTTTCCGATCCATATAATCTATTGGTCGGCACAAATAAAAATAATTGTCTTCAAAAACTTGTCCAATTCACCTTAATGTTTAACTTAATATGTTCAGCTTAGCAAGTACTTAACTGTAACTAAATTTATTATGTTACATAAGCGTTATTAGTACTGTTTCAATATATGGTGAATAAGTAATTAGTAGGTAAACAGTTGCATGTGCGACTTTATATAAAATATGCCTTGACATTTGGTTATTAATTACGTATAAATTGGTCAAAGCTTTCATGGATTGAAAAAATATATAAATTTTTAATTTGTGAAATAAATCATCGTATATGGTATACATCGCGTAAGGCAAATTTCAATTATAAAAAAAAACGTAACCAACAAACTCGAGTCACGTAAAACAATAATAAACACCGCTACGAAGAAAGTTATATATCAACGTTATCAGAATTTCAAACAGGTGAATTCCATTATTTAACATAGCAGTAGTAGTGAAATTATGAAACTACATAGTTTCGTTTTTAATCATACGGTTTATACCTATTTTTAAGCCAATATTTTGTATACAGTACTTATTATTACGTATAAACTATAAGTATTAGCATTGATTATAAATACTAGTAGGTATTTATAATCAATGGTATTAGCCCTTAATGGAATTTTAATAATTAATTTGCAATTTTTGCAAATGCAATATAGTACCTCCCTATATCGATGGAACTCCACAATTTATTTTGTTGGTTTTTCAAAACATATATGAAATAATATTAATGACTTATTGACTATTGTATTGCATATCTTCTCTAAACGCTGTTTATTAAACTAGATTATATAACATAATATGTACACATGAAAAATTACTGAACTGATATACTATAGGTATTATGTACTATATGAAAATAAAAATTTAAATATTATGTAGGTATAACTTGAATATAATAAATTTCATATGATTTCGGATGGTGAAAATGGCATTGATTCAATAATACATATTAGATTATAATAATTGCCAGAAAATGAAATCAATTTATATTATAGCTATATAGCCATATAGGTGCATACAAATTATTTTAAATTGATTCTTTCGGAAATCGAAAGTTGTACAAACGTAATAACTAATAATTATTATAATATGCTCATATACTTATTATATGTATTGAACATTCATTATTTTTATACGTAAACGAATATTAGTATACTTGTTATCTTATTAGTTATTAGATAGCCAACTTTTAACTTTATCATTACTAATTAAATTTGTTATGGAAAATTATTTACCTAAATAAATAATTCATTTTAGATTCTGAACGGAGTGATGAAACCTATTGATTTTACAATGATGTGTATTTTTTTTTTGTGTCTGACGACACCTTTTTTGGCAGTAAAAATGCTTCGATTTTCTCAAATAGCAACTTTTCTGATAGGAAAGTAAATGTAGATAGTACTTGGAAAAGTCAAAAATCCAACTTTTAAAAGACTTTTTAAAAAATCGTAAAAAAAGGATAAAAAAAATTACCAAAAAACAGGAAATTTTACGCAAAATCACGTTTTTACAAAATACATTTTTAGATTCTGGTGATGGAATCTATTGATTTTACAATGATATGTGCTTTTTTAGATTCTGAACGGAGTGATGAAATCTATTGATTTTACAATGATGTGTGTTTTTTTTTTTGTGTCTTGACGAAAACTTTTATTGCAGTAAAAATGCTTCGATTTTCTTAAACAGCAACTTTTCTGAAAGGAAAGTGAATGTAGATGGTACTTGGGCTAGTCAAAAATCTAACTTTTTTAATACTTTTTGAAAAAATCGAAAAAAACGATAACAAAATTACGAAAAAACGGAAAATTTTACACAAAGTCATGTTTTTACAAACTACATTTTTTAAAAATGCTCTAACTCAAAAACGAAAAACCACAACAACTTGAAATTTTCACCAAATCTTTATATTGGTGTTGTCTATACATGGTTAAGTTTTCAAAGTATTTTGACTTATTTATAGACAATTTAAATTTTCAATTTTTGTAAAAAAAAATTTTTTTAACATCTATAAAATTTAATTGGCTGACCGAAAACTCTTGAAAATTTAATACAAGGTATATATTAAGTTAAACTAATGGTAACTAAAAAATATCGAAGATCGTCTCATTCAAATTTTTTTTATAAGCCCATAAAGTTCAAATTTGTATAAAATATGTTAAAATCGCGATAATTTGCAAGTTATTTTGTAGTTGAAAATTCATAAAATTTTTTCTGTTTATACTTAAGGTTCAAAATTTTAACACTAGGTTGTCCATAAGCTAATTTTACGGGCCGGGAGCGTATAATGATAACACGCGCTCCCGGTTACCTATTTTTGAAATTGCGTACCACTAATACCTAGGTCTACAAATATGGAGAAATAGCTGGGTGTGTAGTGTTGTTATAGCTCAGACAGCAGTGGTCGGGATCGCCGGGCAAATACTGTCGAGCTATGTAATGCTTGTTGTGCAAAATGTTTATTTGTGAATCGGTGTGTATAATGTGGGTGTGTTTACAATTAAAACTAACGAGAAGGTAACTAAATTGACAAATAATGGTAACAAAACGATTAGGCTGGTATAAAATGTGTATGATATATTTATATATACTCAAATAAAATAACAATTAATATATTATGCATATATGGCCCTTCTGGCCCAACAAGGTATAGTTAACTACAGTAAATAATAAATAAATAAATATATTTATATATATGGCCCTTCTGGCACGTTAATAATACTAATAATAATAATACATAAATAATAACTTATATATAAATAATACGCTATAAATAATAGCGCAGACTGGCCAGCTGGTCCTTAATAAATCTATATTATAATAAAATGGACACACAAAATACTAAGCGGCGATTAGCGCACGCTCAATAAAATATAATTAATTTATAATAAAAGATTTGCAGCGCTTAGCACTCACACTTGGAAGATAATAAACAATAGTATAAATAATAAACTTACGGCGATTCGCGCACGCACAAAAAATATATAATTTATAATTAGTACAAATCGCGGCGATTAACGCACGCGCTTGTACCAAAGAATTATTAGAACAACTAATATAATATATAAAATAATCTATTGGCAATTCGTGCCTACAATAATAATATAATTATTACGTAGCTATTTTGCATACGCTTTAACATGTGTTTAAAATACACCAAGTATAAAAATGTGAAGTATCGTGACGATTCGCGTCCACACATATATACTAAACGCACAAGAAAAAATAATAATATGTCGCGACGATTCGCGCACGCATTAATAAATAAAACACGATTAACTATAAAAAAAACTATGCGATTTGCGCAAATAATATTTGTGTCTTCGGACGATTTACACACGACCGTTCCGAGACGGGACGACAATAACGACAATAACAATCACGGCGGCCGTGTTAACTTTTCCGCGCAAACGGCGCGGCGGTATCGATAGCGGTTTTAATCTGCATATTATATAACTCACAACACATTCAAAAATTCAATTATAATTAGGACAAAAATAAACAATAATATGTGATTTGTGTGAAACCAGCTATTTCCCCCGCGACCTTGATTGTTATACACTTGTACTTATTGTTGCGGCGGCAACACTAATCTTCAAAAACATATAAAAAAATTTCTACCGGACTTTAAAGAAACAATTTTTTGACTGTTTTAAATTTAAATTTTTACGAGATTGCATTATAATTCAATTTAAATATAAAATACTATATTATTATATACACATTTTAGACCAACATATTAACTCCGTTCAGAATCGTTATTCGTGATTATTAATGATATCTATCATTGCATTCAAATTTAACAAATCCATTCTAATGACCTATTCTATGAACAGGGTGCACTCCACCCCCCAACTGTACAGCAAAGCGAAGCCAATCCGTTATTTTTTAATTTAATCTTTTTTATTTGAAAATGATGTAATGTACGATTTATATTCTATATAAATATATAAATATTAAATCGTATATAAATCTATATAAATCGAAACAGAAAAAATATGAAATTAACTCAACAGAATATTCTGATAAATAAATTGACAATTAAACATGTGACAAAATGACAAAATGTAATTTTAAAAGAGATTTGAGCAGAAAACTGTACCTGCAACATGTTATCCGTTAATTAATTTAGTCAATAATTAGAATAGTTATTCGGTATCCTACAGTTAAAAACGAATTACTTCATACTTGTAAATTGTAATAAATATTTATATATAATTACGTTTGTTTTGGATATATAACCTCAATAGACATAAATTCATTGAGTTCTTCAAATTATGGTGTCTTTTTATGTATTATGTACCTGCAGTCATGACTGTTTAAAGTTATTACGTTATTTACAATAGTACCGAGCTATACTACAATATTATTAATTATTGATTTATTTATAATAACGTTTTGCTAAAATGATACTATAGTAATTAATATTTAATAGACTATAGTTTAAGATTAAAAAAGAACATATAATCCAGTAGGTACTATGAAATTACACATACAAGCCTTACTATTATTCTATCCCTATTCTTTTTCATTTTGTATTTTATACTCAAGTGATTTTATTTATCATTACAGCACTGTCATTACAACAAAACAGAAGATGAATAAAAATATACGTACCTATACATTAAACCACAATAGGTATTTTTTTCTTGTGCGGCTTTAAAACCCATGTTTTTCTGAGTTAGGTCTATATAATATAGGAATGGAATCGGTCTTATACTAACAATTAAATATTTAAAGACTTTGTTGAAACTATATGCATTTTCTGTGCGATTAATTAAGTGTTATGAAGTGATTTTTAAATAATAACATGATGGACTGAAAAGATCTGATATTGCCTTAGAGAGGGTAAAATCATATCCTTTACTAAGATAAAAAGGGGAATTGACGAAGCGTGTTTTCTCTGAAGTTTAATACCTGACTGGTAGACGGTGAGTTGAGTGGTCGACTATTTAAGATTTGGGAACTGGCAAAGTAACGATCTCATCTAATTCTTGCGATAAAAAATCAAACTTATTTGGCAAGGTTATTGCTTGAGATTCTCCATATCCGTTTTAGAAGAATAACTTGAACTTATAATATGTGCTGTTCGAGGGATAACTATAACTTAAGTAATAAATTGATAGACATATTAATTTGAGAGTAGGGCTTCTATTTGGTGCGATAATACGATCAGGCGCGCACCCAGGATTTTTGTTTGGGGGGGGGGGCTTAAACATTTTCCTATTTTCTTTACACACAAGTAAATAACTACCGCAAATTATAAATGGTAATTTTTTCACTATTATTACTATATGTTATATTATACGTTTAATCAATCATCATTGTAGTACCTACTATATTTGTGAAAATATGCTATAATAATGTAAAATTTAGTAAAAAAATATTTTTTTTTTGGGGAGGGCTTCAGCCCCAAAGCCTCCCCCCACTGGGTGCGCCACTGAATACGATTATGATACTATACGATTTATTCGCGATCGACGAATGTGCGATAAGTGAGCGGTAAGTGAATGATTACAATTGGCATGTTATCGTCACAGCGATCGCAGACATTCTTATTCCTTATGATATAAATAATTTTAAGTGTAAATAATCAAGAGCATTATATAATATATTTTTTTGTCAACTAAAAATACACTTTATTTAGTACAACATTTTTTAAATTTGCTCGACTACTTAAGGGAAAATAAATCTGATTGCAGAACCATATATGTTATTAACTAATAGTAATAATAATTATATTGCATACATAAGTAAAATAAAACGATTTTGCAGGCTGCGTATTATTGTACTAGTACTATAGTTTGAATATACAACAGCTATATAATTAACTTATATATAAGAATATGGGTGGTAATAATAATTGATATGAAACATGAAATATTTTCGTGATTTTATATATAAGGTTGATATAATTTATCAGTGTAATAAGATAATATTAATTATGTTGTTACTAATTATATTTTTGACAATATTTACTATGTTGTTGACGATTTATTAACTATATATTACATAAGTTTTGACTGTATAAATATGATCTATATACTCTATGATTTACTATGAATTAAATTAGTACTAAACCTTGATATATATTGGTGTATTAGTCTACCATTAGCTTAAATGGTATTTAATTTTAATGTAATATATTAAGCGTATACTATTAGACCGATTAGAGACTAAAGTCCACAAATATAATATTATAATAATGTATATAAACATAAACTATTACGTCATTATGTTTAATATGATATACATCAAGTAGGTATACTTGTGTTGTAGAACTTTAAAATGAAAAGCGAAACTATAATACAATAAAACACTCATTTCAATATCTTTTCCAATTTATCACGAACATTTCTAAACTGAATGTATTCATTATAATTTATAAGTACTCGATTATTCCCAACCGTTGTTAACTTGGACGCTTTGTTTCGAGATGCCCATCTCAAACGTCCCGACGTTTACCGATCATTATTATGTCGTGACGACCCGTAGAAGTCGCGCGCGTGTGCACTGTGCAGTCAAAGGAAAGAAGAAGAAAAAAAAATCGCAGCATCTTTCGGTGCGTTGTAACGACGAGACCATTGACTCGTACACTGCAGCAGATGATAATATTCGCGTATTCGTTCGAGTGTGTACATAATATACATTATATATAGGTATATAAGTATACTGTTGCACGTAGTATAACAAGCAGTAATAATGCGCAAGTCACGAGATGGAATAGTAATTATATATCATTATTATCATCATCCGTTAACGAATACGCGGTGTTCTCGCGTTTCGTGTGTTATTTTGGCGTCGGTATAAAATGAATTGCAAACGAAAATGTGTCGACGTCTGTTCGCGCAAGACATGTACGACGCGCAGCGTATATACCTAATATACGGCGTGTTCTGCGAACGTCTATTGTTAGGACGACGACGACGATGATGATGACGGTGTAGTGCCAAATGCGAATGCCGTTGCCTTGCTGTTTCAAGTCCTTAAATCCTCGTGCAACACCCTGTACATTAATTTTTTTTTATGTTATTATTATTTTCGTAACTTGCGCACATCGTCGTATATTAGACGATCAAAGTAGATTGCATTTACGATAACAATGATATAATGATGATGATAGCAATAACAACAAAAAAAAAAAAAAATAAATAAATAAATAAATGTTATTTCGTCATGTCATATGGAAAAAATTACAACCACGTTAAGTAAGTAGCGTCCTGTCAATTATTATCAAACGTGCGCGGGCTGTGGGTTATAATAAATATACCTACATGTATGTATACATCATAATATGCATACGCATATGTCCGCCATTACTTTGGTGCGCATTTTTTTTTTTTTTTTACAGCCCAATACCTAATTTGTATTAAACTATAATGTATAGCTGAGGACGAGTGTCTCGTGAACTAGTAATGTGCAGGTAAATAAATTCGTAATGCAAATGTGCACATGTGCAAAAAAAAATTATAAAAAAAAATTGACTCAATCATAGGTAAAGCGTGTAAAATAAACGACCAACATATTTACATACTGTAATAGTATTTGTTCGTTTTATATATAGATACCTAGTTCTTTCACTTTAATTTCGATTTATGTATACGATGTATGGCGTATGAATTGTTCAGTTTTTTTTATTCACCGCATCTATTTATTGTTGAAATAGTTGCGGGTCAGTGTAATAACTGGAACCCACAAATATTAAGAAAAAAAAAAAGAAAACAATTTATTTGCCTAAAAATATTTATTAAAATCTGCAAAAAAGTCAAATTATATATGAATAATGAATATTATATATTTTATATTCATAGTGCGTAAGTATATACTACTAGGCTACCGCGGTCGAGTCATATCTCGTTAAAAATAAAGTACTCAACAATATGCATATATTATAATAAACAGGATCGGGATTTTATAGCATTAGTATATTTTTAATGAAGTCCTTAAAATATAACAGAGCAAGCTTAAAATTCGTTTTATGATTCAGAGAAATTAAAATTTAAAATTTTATCTTGCATGTTTTTGTATTTTACTAGGTTTTTTAATCACAATTGATTATACTTTATTATTTCATGAAAATATCAAAAGTGATAAATTAATAAGTAATAATTTATTTATATAGACGGAGACATAAAAGCAATTTAGACGAATATAGCTACTAGCTGGCCCAACCGGAATTGTGGAAATCCAGACGAATGCAGTCATCCGGATGAAATGCGTGGATACGTGGCGTGCGTCGTTTGCGGTTGATGGACACGAATTTCCGCGCCGCAATCATTATTATTATGATATTCTCCCGCTGGTGTATAACAATATAACCATATTTGCGATGCAAATACTATCGGCTTTCGGCACCTAATTCGAAAATGTTTTGCAGGACAGGAAAAAAATGTGTGTTATACTTGCTACATGTTATAGGTACGTCCCGCTCCACTCCGCACTCACGAAAATCGAGTTTTATTTTCAGCGCGTGCGCGATATTGGAAAAAGTCTATGTATCGTATATACGTACTCGTATTCGCACAGCGATTGTAAAATCCATCTCTACGTATTTCCAATTGAAAATTGCAACAATTTCATTGAGCATGACATTTCCGGTTACATTATACGTATAATATATACCCACTGACTGTTTTAGTATATAGGCACTCGAATACAGTAAAACGAATCCTGTGATTTTGAGTTAAAACCCTAAACTATGATTCTTTAAAATATTGAGACAATATATCATATACATATGACTATAAATTATATACTATATAATTACATGTATTATATAGTAAATGGAAAATTAAAAAAACCTCATTATTATCGTACAAACATTGTCCTATATGCACGAAAGATATGAAAAATAAATTACAAAATATAATGCCATTTTCTGTTTTTCATTTCAAATTTCGTTTATTTCAATAGCCAGGGCAGTGTTTAAGATGCGATGGGCGCAAACTACAAATTCTGTAGTATAATACTATACCGTTCGGCAGATGATCCTGGAAATGGTGCCAATACTCCGAGGAGTGTTTTAAGTTTATCCTACGTGCGTATTATGTTTTTTACTATTTCAATTTGAGTTCTGGTTCAAGAACATCGTTATCATAATCATTTATTATTTAGCACTAATAAATATATTCAGGCAAACCAGTTCTTAAAATTTTCTCAAGTAAATATATATATATATATAATATAAAGATAGATGATAAACATTAAATCTATTCTTAATTAAATAATAAATAGAACAAATAGAATGTAAAAATATAATTATCAACCGTTGTCGAGCAAATATACTTCAAATAAATCCTATATTGTCATTCAAGTCTCTATGTTTTCCTTAATAAGATATTTTATACATCTCGGATAAAAACCATCACAAAATTATATGTTATTTTATTTAATAAATTCTCATGGGTTAAGTGGTTAACTTCATGTCAGGCGAGGATAATAATTACAACTCGATTTAATGGTTCAAAAACTGTAAGCTAATCACAGAATGAAAATCAACCAAAGCTTAATTAAAATTCCGTATTTAAATTATTTTTTAGTATAAGCTATAAAAATATCGTTACGCAAACTATTTTCTCACGCATTAACTGATTATCCACAAACGAACAATAACCGATAAACTATAAACACGTAATTTTTGTACTATCTACGCACATAAAGTGATGACAAGTCGCTTATCATTGAGTTTTTTGATTCCGGTAAAGTATATATAGGTACGCATAATAATGTATCGAGTCACAGTCTATGATCAATTTATTCTCATATCTATCATTTTGTCTAAAACTCTTCCGTTGTACAATGACAACATGAACTGAATGCGTACACAAATGTTATGATGGTGAATATATAAAAGGTTTGCTAAAAAAAAAAAATTACAAGTAAAACTAATATGAGATAATAATAATATGACTATCATTTTCAAACAAGAATGTATACGTTTAACGTACATTTATACAGTTTCTGATTCATTGAATATCCTTCCTATAATATTGCACTTATACGATGAGTCACTTGCTATAATACAAATGACTATATTACTAGTGCCTTGTTATGTTCAGGATTATTAGTAAGCTGTACAAAAAAATAACTAAATTTGTTTTGTTGAGCTCACTATATGACAAATAATATATATTACTACATAAAACGCATTAATCAACAATAATAAGTACCTAGATATAATATAGGATACATACTACATAGGTATACTTAATTTCCAATGATATATATTTGAATTAGTAAGTAATTCAAAATGTTATATATCTGAAGGGTTAAAGTGTTTTTCAATGTCTAACAAACATTATTTAAATTATTTTATAAAAATAATTTTAATCATATTATCACTTATTATTCTATATTTAATGAGTACCTCAATTAAATTACTTATACACATGACTTAAATTGTTTTATAGAGTATTTATTGATCGTGAATCGTCGGTTCAAAAATATTGTTTAAAAACAATTTATTAGAAGAACAATTCTTCCTTTTTTGGATAAATCTATATCTTTCGTATAGTTTTCTGACATTTCAGACCCATTGCACTGTTGCAGGTTCCATCATCTGAGTGTATATGTTCTAAGTATCGTCGTTGAGAGTATACTGATTATTTTTCTTGTTTCCAATCTGTCATTTTTCTATGGCTGTGTATAATAATACCTTTATTGACTTCATCCTGGTTATCTTTTGTTAGTGAACGCGGATTATTAGAAGTAAACAGTGAGAAAGATTAATTTTTATTTTCAGTTTAAAAATACAAATTACACACCCATTACTTTTATAAAGTTCAAAAGTTCAATTTGAGGAACCTATTACCTTATATTTTCTAACAGCATATCTTATTTCACTCAGATACTATTATTTCATAATTTAATATATATTTAGTATATATATATCTATAACCCACCTTGACCGTCTTATAATGTCATAAATTCATAGGTTATACTAAACCCTACTTGCATATAGAACACATTTATCATTAAATTAACAAAATATTATTCGATATATAAATACCGGAAGATATTAAATACAAAAAATTAAGTATTTAATCAATTTGAAATAATATTGTTCATAAGTATTTTACCAAGTTTAATCAGGTCATTGATCGAATCCAACAATCTTCTTGTTAAACAAGTTGACATTATACATTTAACTACGGGAAAACTGAAAAAGGAAACCATTAAACCGCATGCTCGAACCAAATCCAAATGAGCGTGGAGTGGGGGTAAAGTGAAAGAATCGTTAGACGTTATAGAATATGTTACAGTTAGCCGGGTAACTTAAACGTGTACCTCAGTAACGCGTCCGAAACCACCGGCAGGTAGACGTGCGGTCGACGTACCTTGGATATATTGATTTATGATAATTTCTTTTACGTGTAATTTAATATTTAAATATTGGTGAATTTAGTTGTGTATTTCGATACGTAAGAAAATACGTCGGTATATTGTTTTGTGAATTGTTATACTTCAGGATCATTCACTAATCAAACATGACTTAATCCTCCGGGCTCCGGTACACAATTGAAAATACATTGAAAAGGTAAATTTATTTCGACAGTTTTTTTTAAATATGAATAAATGACTGTATAAGATACGAATTTTATGATAACTTACACTCGGTGGTTAATCAAAATCAGTAAGATACTGTGTAAGATACAATCACACTAAATGCATTTAAGTATTAATTTATACCTTAAGTGATTATACTGTTAAACGCTTTTATATTCAATTGTCTGTTATTATGTCCATGTAAAAAGGAAAACGCAGTATGAAATGAAAAGAAATTTGTTTTCTTATACGTTATACCTATAAAATAATCAAAAGAAGTTTAATAATTAAAGTTAAAATACATCAATGTACACGAGTACGTATGTGTCTTCGGACAATGTGACCTGCGCAGTGTTATACTTGCACGTATGGTCACGATTAAATCATTAATAGAAAATTGCTTCTGCAGTTCATTCTTAGTTTAAAACTAGTACCCTTCTCTTATTATTCAACTAGTTAAACTATGAGAATATTTTGCGGTAAATAAAATAAACATAAATACTAAGTAGAAAAAGTACGAATAGGATATAAACAGTAGATATTGCCGAGTTTCTCAATTATTGTTTTGCTTCGCTCAACTCGCAGCACATGCCCAGTGTATTATGTCATTTTTAATTAATTTTAAAAAAATACAATATCAATTTATCGCGTCTGAAAAACGATTCTGAGTGGATTAGGTTACTATATACAGAGTTAATTACTAAGAAGTTTTTAAAGGTTCATGTATATTGTTAATATTTGCAATTCATATGTATAATCATAGATCTATGATAGACTTATTACTAGGGCACGGATTTTTATGTAAAAACATATGTATAAATATACCTACATATTTTTATAATTGAATATAATTGAATGCATATTTCTTAATTCTGATTCAAAATAAGTACAAAACAGTTTCATAACACTCCGAATAAAATAAAATATTTGTATCTATATTACATATTTTCACATATTTTTAAATATTTTACCAATAAGTGCATATTTTGTATTCTTATACGTAGGTATACCTTCATATTGTATAGGTATACCTATACAATATCAAAATATATTACTATTAACCATTACACATGAACCTAGTGCGTAAATTATATACACCTTTCTACAATTTAAGGGAATGGTAGAAATAGGATAGTTTTAGTTGACAGTAATAATTTTTTGAGTGCCTTTGGTTTTATTAGCAATATTTTTCTCATTTATGTAAGTATCTTACAAAAGTTTAATAGGACAAGATTTCTGAAAAAAGTATTTACATATTCATATTATTATTAATTGATTATAAATAATGTATTATAATAATTAATAATTAATAGTATAATGAATTAATTTTGTTTAAGTACCTATCGTGATTAGAAATAAATAGATGTCCTATCGATGGCTAAATATTTTTATGTTATCCCAATAGATCATTTATTATTCATATTTTAATTAAAGATAAAAATAATTTCATTCTATATAGACTATTAGTCCGTAATAAGTTAATATATTAAATTATTAACTAGGTATGTTTAATGAACAATCGTTTTTAGGCTTGATGAATATTTAGATACGGTTGACAATTAATAGATGATTAAATAAACTATAAAAACAATTTTTTTTTGCATACGAAAGAAACCTATTAAATGTCATTAAAATCTATGAGTAGAATATTGTTAACAATTCGTCTGAAATTGATGTCATTTATCATATAATTAGGAGAAACGAGAGTGAGAGCATGATGAATTAAGTGTAAATAATATTAATTTTACAATGCAAATAATAAAATTTCATATTTCTTTAACAAACCAAAGCTACGCGAAGTCATATAAATTCACCAAACACTTCGAGTCTGTTCAATTATTTATCATACTAATATTAGTTATAATTTACTAAATTAGATTAATATATCAAAAATACAAAGTAATAATAATATTATTCTAAATATTTATATGCATTCAAAATATATATTATTAAAATTATAATTGCACAAATGTGTAATTTATTACACAGGATTACATTTTAAGGAGAATATAGTAAGTTATTATAAACTAATTTAATTTATTCTTATAGACTATAAACTCCTAAATTTAAGATGTTTTGAAGATTCTAAGATAAGTTCAATATTTAGTTTTTATTTTTCCATATTTTATTCGGTTGTGACAGGATTGGTATACTTGAAATCCCAAATCCTCCCTATAAACCGTTAGTTTTGGTTTTAATTACTTTAGTATTTTTTTTAATAGTACTAAATATTTAATCTTTCAGTGTTTACTCATAGTTATATTTTATCGATTAAATATATATAGAATAACTTTTAATAACTTTGAATAAGAATTAAGAAAATAAGTAAATAACAAACTAAAACTTAGTTGAAAGCAATTATTACAATTTACAATTAAATAAACCAATAGTTAAATTCCAATTTTGGTTTATTTAAATAATCCTTTTCTTTTATGATACAAATATTTATTTTAGAAAATCTATTGTTACCATTTTAAATTAAATAAAACTCACCTTTTCAAAAACAATAACAAAACCAATTTTGACTGCATGCGTGCCTACTAATAATTAATTGGAAAAAAACCATCAGAATCTTGTAGGTATCTACGACTTTCCTCGTATTTGGTGTACATTTTGCAAGGTCTTCGATTTCACACTATATAGATAATAATAGTAATGTATATATAAAAAATTTCTCGCGGTAATTTCTTTTCGTTGTTTCTAATCAACTATTGTATTTTTTTTTCATATAGTTTATAAATTTAAGGTAATGGTTATAGTCTGTATATATAAGCTATACGCATATTATTGATGTAGGTATATAGTTCGTGTACTCCAGATCCCAATCCGAGATAATCTTAATTAGATTATCTATGGAAACGTTGAGACGACCGCGACGGCAACGTACCTAAGTACCTATTTTTTAAATTATGAATACCTGCTTATACCTATAATTACTATTTGCATTAACGCAAGTACGTCTTTCACAGTCCTCCGAGACACTCGTAATGTAGTAGACAACTATGTTAAAGTGAAAAATTACGCGTTAGGTATAAGTTATCACTGTGAGATACACACGAAAACGCATTAACTACAGGATAAAGCTTAAAGAAAACTATGTTTTTAATCCTTCTATACCGATAATGATATAGCTGTCCGAAATTTACTGCTTAGGTTCCCATGTTAACAATTTACATAGGTTTCACCGTGCGTATACCCGGGTTCTAGGTCGAAAATCGTTGGTACAATTCTGTCCGCATTAACCTCGCGTCTATATAGCCTCGATTTTCCGCGTGTTAATTTCGATTGTATAGAATAAAACGAAAGAAAACATCATCATAAACATATTATTATTGTCATGGTTGTACATCAAGGGAAACATCAAAATATATAGGTGCTATCGCATAATAGTTCCATTTATCAGACCCACAGGTAATACATCTATATAAGTAGGCCCATCGGATAAAGATCAACAGACGTTTATTTTTATTTATTATTTTTATTGTATCAATGGTACAAACCAAAAAATACTATATCAGACCCCTTTGTTTTTTAGAGATGCAACGAACCGCGAAGGTCACGTTCCCTGCACGGTGCTAATCATGTGTCAACCCGCGATTATTTCCTATTGTTTAATTTTTACACATAGCCACAGTACATTACTGAAATGTGTGAAATTGCTGTCTTCATATATTGTTTATACTCGATTTATATTAATTCGGTGGATAATTAATCTACATCATGCATGTGATGCAATAAACGATAGGGTTAACATTCGAATGTAAATGTATGTTGAAAATAAAGAACTCGGAACTAAAATTATAGATATTTATGAAATAAACTCTATTATTGTTAAATTGTTGTCATACCCCACTGGTTAGCACCATATAGGTACATTAAAATTCGTGTTGTTATAAAAAATTTTTTAAAAAAAATAACATATAGGTATTTTAATAATAATAATAATTAAAAAGTATATAATGATAATACCTTAAGCATTTTGTTTAATTTTGACTTTATGTAAATCATATAATAAATAATTTAAATACAGTAATATTAGTTTCGAATTCGTCAATACGGTACTTTTAATTTTCAAAAAAACAAACTGAAATCGTGTAGGTAACTCGAAACTTTCAATAATGTTCTCATTTAGAGACTCTTCTGAAAAAAAAAGAATGGATGGGCTTCGCTTTGCTGTACAGTTGGGGCTGAAGTGCACCTCGTTTATAGGATAGGTCATTATTACAATGGCTTTGTTAAATTTAAATGCAATGATAGATATCATTGTATATGAATAACGATTCTGAACGGAGTTAATATGTTTGTCTAAAATGTGTATATAATAATATAGTATTTTATATTTAAATTGAATTATAATGCAATTTCGTAAAAATTTAAATTTCAAAGTCATAAAATTTTTTTCTTTTAAGTCCGGTAAAAATTTTTTTATATATTTTTAAAGATTAGCTTATGGACAACCTAGTGTTAAAATTTTGAACCTTAAGTATGAAGATGAATTTTATGAATTTTCAACTACAAAATAACTTGCAAATTATCGTTATTTTGACACATTTTATATAAATTTGAACTTTATGGGCTTATAAAAAAAATTTGAGTGAAACGATCACCGATATTTCCTAGTGAAGATAAGTTAAGCTTATTATAAACCTTGTATTAAATTGAGAGTTTTTGGCCAACCAATTAAATTTTATAGATGTTTTAAAAAAAAAAAATTACAAAAATCGAAAATTTAAATTGTCTATAAATAAGTCAAAATATGTCAAAATACTTTGAAAACTTAACCATGTATAGAGAACACCAATATAAAGATTTGGTGAAAATTTCAAGTTGTTGCGGTTTTTATTTTTGAGTTAGAGCATTTTAAAAAAATGTTTTTTGTAAAAACGTGAATTTGCGTAAAATTTCCTGTTTTTTCGTAATTTTTTTGTTTTTTTCAATTTTTTCAAAAAGTATAAAAGAAGTTGGATTTTTTACATGCTCAAGTACCATCTACATTCACTTTCCTTTCAGAAAAGTTGCTGTTTAAGAACATCGAAGCATTTTTACTGCCCCAAAACGTGATGACAGACACAAAAATAAAAAAATAAAAAAACACACATCATTGTAAAATCAATAGATTTCATCACCCCGTTCAGAATCTAAAATTAAAATGTAATATTATAACATTGACTTGCAGTCAATATAGTTAATAAATAAGGATTAATTGGGCTAATATGTTGCTAAATTCACAATAAGAAACGAGTTTAACAATATGTTTACGTATAAAACGTGTACTATCACAAAATCTACAAAATTGTACATACAAGATATTTAATACAACTATATTACTTTATATTGAATGAATAATTTGCTTTACACTCAAAAACATAATTCTCATATTTACAAGCGTTTATATTGTGCATCATTCAGTAACGGATATGATGATTGCTTACAAAAAATCAATGTAATATTATATGGCGAACCAGTAAAAATCGTTGTGAATAAGAATTCTCGGTACATTGACTGATCAAAGAATATGCGATGCACGAAGTTTGTGTGGCGGCAGACTGCATATAGTATCTAATAACATATAATCATACGTAAAGACTTCATAATATTATTATACGTATCTGATACAGTATATAATATAATACATAATAATAAAAAACGAATTACTCGACGCTGTCATACAAATGTTAACCGAAGTTTTTCGCCTGTTAACTAGTATTATATTATTATAGAATTCCAAATGTTAGAACCTGAAAAAAAATCGTCACGTACGACTTTATTATAAACGTATTAACCATTACAAAATCATCTATACGCCGCCGCGCAGTGCGTTGTCCCCGTTGCAATGGTTATAATATTATACACCTATTCCAAATATCAATAGACATACCTAATATGTGTTATTATATTATACGCCGCGATGTGCTTAGAAAAAAAAAATGTCGGCGGCACACGCGCAAGGGAAAATTCACAGACCGAATATGAATTATGAATGGAAGAGAATACTGCGACGAAGACCAACACCACTATTACACTGCAATATATATATATATATATAATTTGCCGCATTCGCAACTAATATTATATCAAATTATGACCTTATGACCGTCATTATTTATATGGAGAGGTCGAGAAAGAGCATCTCTTATAACGTCCGCAGAAATATAAAAAATGATAATATGCGTGCGACGTTTCCTCTACAGATACAGACGCTTGCTTTCTTCCGCCACGGTATAAACAACGTATCTATAAAACCGTGATTGTGGTTTTCAGAAGAATCTAAGTCACTTTAATTGATGTCAATAGGTTGACACTGATTCAAAATCAATGCTAATTATCGTTTCGATCATTATCACTAATTGATATGAGTGTGTCGATCAAAGTCGCGTGTTATTTGATTAAATTTCAAACGTCGTTTGTATAAGTAACACGTTAGAATACTAATGAGATATCTACCAACACAAAACAAAACTAAAATTGAATTTTTAAAATACAACTATGTCATTCGATTTATGTTGTACGCAATGTATTAGTAAGGTACTAATACGAGACTGAAGTCAGTAATTGGCATTATACCACCCCATCGGAAGGTTATATGAGACACGAGGTTTCTAATTCTCAAATTCGATCATTTCAAACCTACATAAATTCAAAATATTATTATAAATATAAACGTATAAATATATATCATTGTACTCTTTAGTCCGTAATTGTATAACAATTTTTCTTAATACGTATCACGTACGCGTATTTAGAATCCTGAAAAAAAAACCTACGTGTGAATTGCATATTATAGAGTTGAAGTGTACTTATATTATGTATGTTATAAAATCGGACAGTTAGATATACGCGTTATGCATAAAGCATTTTAGTCTCGTAGTTCACTCACTTAGTAGCGCAACACACTGCGGTAATACATTATTATTATAAATATTATTCTAAACGCGACAATTAAATGATAATGTGATAATGCATTTTATTACACACCACAACACGATTCATAACATATTTTCAGCCCAATAAAAGTTAAGATATTTTTATTTTTATTTTTTTTTAACGAGAATAATTACCCATTTACACTATTTTTGAAAGCTGTTATTCATCAAATATATTTAATTTGAATAGAAACATTGGAAACAATTGTACGCCAAAACGGATCGCTAATTGATTACCGTTTTGGTTTTCGATTTTCATAGGTACTTTGATTATTTTTGCAATACAAAAAGTGTAAGTTTAGAACAATTATTACTCTTATTTGTTATTATTAAAACATTTAGTAAAACTCATTTGTACTGAAAGTTCTTAAAATTTGATAACCAAGAATAGATACTAGGTACCATCGGTTGAAATTGTACGAAATTTAGGTATATATCAAAAGCTATTTAACCTTTTATTAACGATTCTTCTTATAGGTTATAAGTATATATATATATATATATATATATATCATATATGTAAGCATATTATGAAAATGTTACATAACATGACTCCAGTCAACAATAACGTCATAAAGTTTAAATACGTTTTAATAATATCAATAAGTTAGTGAAATACAATATACTCTATTAAACAAAGAAATATATTCAAGGCTAACCAAAATGTATAACTTATTCACAAAAATATAAATATCACAATATTGTCAACCATAAGTGTTAGTCGTTAGATAAACGATATTGCCATGTTGTTTCCCAAATTGTGCTTATTATAATGTCTAAGGTAATACACAATGTTTCTACTATTCGAAAATGTTAGTAGAAATTTTAATTTTAATCAAACAATGGTATTCAATAAATTAATAAATACATAGTTTAAACAAAAAGTGTAAATGTTTCAAACTCTTCTTTGTTTATAACATACGATGAAGATACTGGTATAATAATGTATAGCATATAATAATTAAACTATATTTTTAGTTAAAACTAAGTACAACGGTTTATTGCAGACATTACGTCATACTTCTCCAGGATTTTTGATAAAAAAAATTTCTATTTCTGCGAAAACCTAATATTTAAATTAAGTTCACATTTTCATAATTTATTTTTTATTATTATTTATAGAAGTTTGAAATCATGTTAAAAATTAATTTATGATCTATTTTCATAGTACAATCATGTCGATGCTTAGCATATAAAGTGAATATAAATATATTTTAATAGATAACTTTTAAAATGACTACAAAATTAAAAGCATTTTATTATTTTGTAACAATTATTTTCAATAGTATTGTTATTTCTGATTTGAAATACAGTACTACCTAATCTACTAATTGTATGCACTATATCTATATGCATTTGTAGAATAATTTTAAAAACGCTATTTCTAATAATGATAGCTAGAGACAAGACGATAATAATTATTATAAGGCAACGCACACAGACTGCATGAATAGACAGAAATTATATAACAATAATAATGGCCAATAAGTATATAACAATTTTTCATACTACATTTATTATTTATTTATTAATGGCCATTTTTAAAAATCGTACTTCTTGGTTAATTGATTAAATTACAACTTTTTAATAATATAGTTTATTTAGTATATTTTTCAATATTTTTACTAATGCGCAAATCATGTTCAAAAAAAAAATGTCTCATCAGACAAAGTAAAAATCATTGTTTTGTTCTGTAATTTAGTGTTTTTGATTATTCATTCTTTCAATCAAAAACTTATGTTTTAATTAATTTTTATTCATTTCAACAATATA
Source organism: Chaitophorus viminalis (assembly GCA_025469195.1). NCBI lineage: Eukaryota > Metazoa > Arthropoda > Insecta > Hemiptera > Aphididae > Chaitophorus > Chaitophorus viminalis. The sequence goes on from JAIPRK010000511.1 coordinate 109,038, forward strand.
GATTTTAATTAGTCTATGAAATATAAATATATAATTACACTAATACACAAATAATATTAATGGTATTATAAACATTCAGTTAACATCTGACACCTGGCATGATAAAAAACGTATTGTTAAATTTTGATTTTGTTAAACTAATATGTTACATATGTTACTAATGTTATTATACAGTGTCCCACTGAGATTTACACAGAGCGATAATTCCCATTTATATAGATAATAAGATTTTGTTTTTTTATAACTCACTGGGCTAAATATATGTTTATGATAATATTATATTTGTGAATACAAACGTTTTATTAAAAACTTTAAACTATACAACATTAAAAAAATCGAAAATAGCCATTTTATAGGGAAATTATATTTTATAGAAAATAGTTTATTTTTTACACTATTTTAAATAATAATAATATTATTAGTAATCTCTTATCGGGAAACATAAATAATGATAATAGTTACTAAAAAAATTATTTAAAAATATGAATTTAATGAAAACTGAAGGTTGAACCGTCAACATTTCTAGAAAAATAAATAATATACACATAAACGTAAAATAATAATATAAAATATATTATTATTTTCAGTTTAAATTTAAAATATTATTTAATATTGTATTAAAATTTTAAATGATTATTATTATGAATTAAGTATTTCTACAAAATTGCACCAACGGCAACGTAGGTACAGGTACGCTGTCTTTAAAATACTTTGTACAGTTATTGTAAACGTGTATTGTACAAATATAGACATAACGTAGTAGATACCTACTCGTTTCATAGGTGGTAACATAGCTAAAAACTCTACAAGACATAAGACATAAGTCACATATGTTTTAGGGCACTCCTACACACAAGAACGCTCCGCCTTTTTTTTTTTTTTTTTTGTTTAAACTTGACCTTAAACGTATTTCGTACTTTAAACGCAGCCAAAAATGTTGTTTTAAATATTTGATTACATAATAATATAATATAGACTTCAAATTACTTAATTTTTGAAGTTTATCAATTGACAGTTCAATAATGCCACTCCAAACAAGTTTCATGATATCTTTAATCCCTATAGAAATAATATATAATAGTAAGCAATATATTACTTAATAATTAATATATATTTATTTTTTAAAATTCATTTAAAATTGTCTTTTATGTTAATTTTTTTAACAACATCGAACATTAAATAATAAAACATCTGAAAAAAAGAAAATGTCTTTATAAAACACTTTTCACATAAAACACAATTTAGTTCAGTTATAATATTTGAGTATAAAATAAATAAAATATACTAATTCTTAATTAAACTGCATATTAGAAATAAGAAAGTTGTTTTGAAGTATAAAAATAAATAAAGAGTATTATAAGTTTTATAAATTAAATTAAAAGTGAGCGACAGATGATTATTTCAAATGCCAGGAATATTTAACTTGTTCTCAAGTGAACTTTAATTTCCATAAATACACATTAATGAACATAACACAAAAACAACATCGACCATAACTGCATTACAATATTTTAATTATTATAATATAATAATTGTTTTAATTTACCATTATAGTCCTATTTATTATTTTTTAAATGATTAGGCTTATATTGCAAACACATTGTTAAACATAGGTACATCATGGTTTCTTTATACCTACCTACATATTACTGCATATAAAAACTTTTTTCTACGTATTTAATACCAACAAAGTTAAAAATATATATTAATTAATTCAATTACAACATCATATTTTATAAGAAACGCATATTGCATTTTAAAAATAAATTAAACATTATACCTGCACCTAATATATACTCGTTACTTTTATTATAGTATTAATTTTATTGATTATCTTCAATCATATTTCATATTATACTCACTATGCAGCTATAATCATTTCTTAAGCGCTTCTATCATGAATCACGATGGTCTAATATAAAACTCTATATGTACTCTTGTACTATATTACAATATGAAGAATATTTATTAAAAAAATATTATTTTAAAAGTAAACCAAAAGAAATTTAGTTCGAAACACGCATACAATATAGTTCTTGTCTGAAAATATTTTTTTTATGACATCAAACTGAGTATTTTACAATTCTAAACGCCAATTTTTAATTTTAACCATGTGTTAAATTGACGGTTTTGCTTGTGGTATAGAAATCAAAGCCACAATTGTTCTATCGCGTTTTCCTAGGATTGTATTTGATGCACATTTGGCTCACAATCAAACTGTGGTGTAGCAAATTGCTAACGAACGAAGAGATACATATATTTTTCTAAATTGAATGCATAGTATAATTCAGAGGTGGGAAGTGCAAAATGTTTGATTCTGAAGCGTTAATCTTCGTCAAAAGAGATAATTTTTTGATTCTTGTCTTATAAAAACTACTACGGAAACAAAATATTTATCAACGTTTACTCGTTTGAATATCTGATAGGAAGTAAGACGCGGGTTCTTATATATAAGATTAACATTTTTTTTATTGAAACATTCGATTAATTTTTTGACAGGTTATAATCAACTTGGGTCATTTATCTCGTATTATAAGTTGCCCTAAGGAACGAAAGTGAAGTGAAATTTTAAATTTTCATTGACTGGTTTAATAAAATACTTTATTGAATAACAAATTATCATCTAAAAATGATTTCACTAAAATATATTCAATAGATTATGTATACACGACTAAATACAAATAACTGATTAAACAACTTTTATATAAATATAAAACTGAATACACAACAATAATTGTTAATATTATTGTAAGTACTTATACCTGGATACCTGTAGTCTGTACTGGGCCTAGGTGCAATAATATTACATATTTCTAATCGGAATATATCTATCTATGTTATAAATAAAAAACTATTCTAAAATATTAATTTGATGTCCATCCTACTAATTTAATATGAAAGTGAAAAAACAATAATTTCGTTAATTATATCTTAATGATTGTCATAATGAATCTTTGTATTATATCAGTTGTCTTGCAGCAGTGGCATCTAAATATATATATAAATTATATCTATTATATCTAAATCAAGAAGGATATTTTCCATAAAAATTTTTTAGTTCAGCTCCACTAATCACAAACAAACATCAAATAAATTAAGGATAATTTATATTATTTCAATAAAACATTCAGTGTCCTAGCAAATTGATATTTTCGATCGAAACTACATATTTTTCTGTTGCAATAATTGTATTATTGATAGTATAATCAATAATATTATTTATTCCATTTTTGAGGACATGGATATATTTTATATTTTGTTGCATTATCTCCAATCACTCGTAGTACAGTACATTCGTGCAACTACACTTTTTTTCCTTTCGCCAATCTTGTTTTGTCAAGGTCTTTATATATTTTATTGTAGACAACTACAATAATATCAAAAAAATATTTTGCTCCAGTATAGCTGTATATTCGCTTAGTGAAGCACATGAACCACTAACTATGCCATACCTAATGTTACTTCAGTGTACAATGATTACCAACATTACTATATAATATGTATAGACATCAACTATTTTTGAGTTAAAAAAAAAAAAAAACAATAAAATCTAAAATGAATTTATTTTGAAGTAGCTTTCATCGATAAATATTACGTACTTAAATCAATTAATAGAGATATCTATTAGAGTATTAGATTTGAAAATATTCTTTATAAGAATGTTAAATATTACAATGAATATTGTTTATGTATACGATATATATATCGTATAACTGTATATTATTACTACTTTTATGAATACAGCTTATACTTGGCAGTTTATACAGTTTAACTTTAGTTTATGCTTTGTAATTTTAGAAATCTGAATTAACATACTATATTATTGGTACTTACTATGTTAGAAACTGAACCAGATAACATAATTCGATTTTGATATATTTAATATGTACGTAAGATTTCTTTGCTGCAACTAATTTAGAAATGTAAACAAAAATAAACACGTGGCCTTGATAAAGTGAACCTTGATCTTTTTGAAAGTATACTGGTAAATTGTATTGAGAAAAGTTTACACAACGTGTAACATTATTATGTGATTGAGGCAGGACAAAAAGTATCAATATAAATTTAAAATGCATATAGGTACGAACTAATTTTTAATTATGATTGAATAATTACTATAAATACCTATAACTATTGAAAAAGTTGTATTCAATTTATTACTTTTTATAATATACTTGTACATTAATAATTATTTTATCATTTAATGAGTAGAAACAATTTCAACATAAAATAAAGTTATTAAAGTTATAGAAAAAAGTAACACAGGTACCTATCATGTCATATACTATAGATGACATTATTCATACATTAACTTATTGGAAATGTATTAAATATTTGAATGAAATTTAATTATCCAACGTATTATTTTATTGACGTACATGAACTTGTTCTTGAAATAGAATTTGAGTGGGTTAGGTCAACAACACTGAAAATGCCCACACATACAACATCGTGCTAGGAAGTCAAATTATTCATTGTAATTCTTCTAACTACAGTTCATCTTAACAATATGCTAAAACATGATTTAACTACATGAAACCTGTTTTGATTTTTGACTGCATATTCTTTAGTACCCTAGTCCTTATAACTTATTGTACTATATAATATGAAAATTTGGAAAATTATTATTTATGAATGGCACTAATATTGATATAGTTATTAGCTTATAGATATTTTTTTAACTAAATAATAAATAAAATAAAATAAAATAAAAAATCTAGGTATTCTGTCACTTTCGCACAATGTCCACTCTTACAATTTTCTAAACAATTGTATTTTAATTGCTCGATAAATTATTTCTAAGTAGCATTTCTCATCGTGGGAAACTTTATTTGTAAAACACAATTGCCATGTTTACATGAAAATTATGAGATTGAACTAAAATAATGGATTGATATGACTTTCATACCAAGAGAAAATGTATAATGCATTTTATGTATATGGTATATCATATGTTAGTATATTTAATAGATATACCTAAGCGGTTCGGTTTAATTTTTATCCTCATTTAAACTTGTTTCATATAGGTAAATTTTTTTTTTTTTTTTTGAGTGTATAAGTACTAAGAATTTTATAATGTTCAAATAAAAAATAAACTATACGATAATAAGACATAACATGTACGATTTTTAAATAAATTATTTTGGTATTGAATGAATAGTATTATTGAATGTTTAATGATTTTCATTTTGGAAATAACGATATTTAATGAAAGTACCTAGTTAAAAAACCTAAAAAAATGATTAAGCTAAATCACATGAGTAAATTAAAACGTAATATAAATATGTAATACATTTCAAATGTGGTAAATGTAAAAGTGGTTTGAAAACGTAAGTAAAAAAAAAAAAATGCTCCACTTATGATTGTAAAAAAATATTGTGTTTCCTGTTGTGGATCTATGTAAACTGGTTTTTGGTTAACTTTAACATAACGATTGTAAAATGTATGCATTTATTACTGCAATGATGAATTAACAAAATTAAATTTCACTCTAACCAATAGGGGAATATTCTTACATAAATCAACGCTAAACCTATTTTGAATGATTTCTATACAGTTTACAAGCTTATATTTTCTTATATAATGTGTAAGTAATATTGTTATAGTAATATATTAGTAAACAAGAAATAAATAAAGTCAACTTTGACACCGTCTGACAACTAAGTGACAATGTGACATTTAAAGCAAGATATATCTGTGGATTTAAATTTATTTTGATTGAGAACAATGGTCTTTTAAAATATGTTTTACTATATTAAGTATTGAAAACATATTTGAATTAATTTTCTCAAAACATTACAATCAATAATCACTACTGTAATAAAATTAAATAGATATCTAATAAAAAGAAGGAATTTGTACTAAGTACTATAGTATAACTATTCAAGGTGACCGTGAATTCATGTTTTAAGTTATTGACATTTATGGACTCTAATTAGTTATATAAAATTATTAATTTGAAGAAAAATCTACATTAAGTATAAAGAATTCAAAAAAGTATATATATCTCGAAAAAGAAGAATATAATTTTAGTTATTAGTACAAGTACATCTTATGACCTATACATAATACATATGAAATAAAATAAAATATAAATGTATACAATAGTTCGACAGCATTTTGCACCCAATATAGATTTTAATAGGTATTTAAAATTTAATTTACTTGTTAAAATTGTTTGACTCATTCCATGATTCATGCCTCATTTATTTGCATATTAACTAGTAATTTTAAAACTTGAAATAATTTAGGAATTTTGATATTCATCTTAATTCACTTTAGTTGATATATTACATTTATTGAATCACCCTGTAGCGTAAGCGTTACTTATTTATTAGTATAAAAATATATACAAATAAACATATAATACTACTGACAAACACAAAAATAGTCGATGAGATCACGTCTTATAACTATTTAATATTTCCTGTCATCAGTACCTAAATATTAGTTTTTATTAATAATTTTATTTAATACCTACTACTATTTTTGCAGTATTATGTTCGTTTATATGTAAATTTTATTTTTTGTTTTTTTGTTAATTCTATATGATAAAACGGTAAAGTTATAGTATTACCATTGTAATGAAATTAAAAATAATAATCGAGGTCATCCAAGGTCCTGCAGTAATCATTAAAATCATACCACAATTTGCTAAGATTGTATAGCTCGTATGTTTGTCATAATTAGATGAATCGTAATAAATACATACGAAAAAATTGGATGGACCTCGCTCTGCTGTACAGTTGGGGGTGGAGTGCACCTCGTTCATAGAAGAGGTCATTACAATGGATTTGTTAAATTTGAATGCAATAATAGGTATCATTGATAAACAAATAACGATTCTGAAAGGAGATGATATGTTAGTCTAGAATAAGTATATTATAACATAGTATGTTATATTTAAATTGAAATATAATGCAATTTCGTAAAAATTTAAATTTCAAACAGTCATAAAATTTTTTTCTTAAATTCCGGAAGAAATGTTTTTATAATTAGTTGAAGAGTAACTTATGGATAACCCAGTGTTACAATTTTAAACATTAAGTATAAACAGAAAACATTTTATGAATTTTCAACTACAAAATAACTTGCAAATTATCCTTTCAGAAAAGTTGCTGTTTAAGAACATCGAAGAATTTTTACTGCCCCAAAACGTGATGACAGAAACAAAAAAAAAAAATTAAAAAAAAACACATTATTGTAAAACCAATAGATTCCATCACTCCATTCAGAATCTAAAAAAATGGACGAATTAGCATAATATTGGATTGGATTAAGATTTAAGACACGTTTCTATATAAATGAAAGTGTAATATTATTAATACTAAATATTAGCAGATAGCACACACTGTACTCAAATAGATATATTATAACTTATAAGTATTCAATTTTGTCTATGTTATATAATTGTAAATTATATTTGCTGCTAGAACTTAGGAAGTATATATATTGGAGAAATCCAAATGGGAAACCATCAATGGTTTCGACGACAATAATCGTGAGTACTTGTACTGTATTATCCGTGTGGACGTAGAAGAAAGTACATTCGATCAAGTTCCTACCACGGGGTGTTGCGTGGGCGTTGTCGGCTGTTTTGTACAGGGTACATTCGGTTATGGGCACGCGACCGCGCGTTTACTACGAAAGTGTTGCTAATCATAATTCGTAATTATGGTAACAATAATAATAACAGCAACAATAATAATATATGTGTACCTACGAAAAACGTGTACAATACACACTAATATACGAAACCACGAATACAAGCGCGTCTACAATAATAATAATAATAATAATAATAATTGAAATAATATAATAGTAAATGGAGTAGTACCTACGTCGTGTGCGAATCCGTTTTTCGGAAACAGCTGTCTAATATCTTATATATAACGTATACATTACGATTGCAGTCTTCGGGTGAAAGCGCACGCCTATTTCGCGTTTTTTAACGTACCTACGTATAATATGATAATAATATACACACATACGTGGTTAGGTACAGTTTAATGTTTATTATTATTGTTGTTAAGCCGTCAGTATATAAAAATATTACTGTACAGTACTATAACGCGGTGTATATATATACTATACGGTAAACTCGTATACTGCAACTTCATCTATTTCGGTGGCAGAAGAAACAATTGAAATTATGTTCGCATGAGAAGACGATACCGAGCCGCGGGTGTTACGACGCGTGTCTATTGTAACAAAACAGCTGCCGATTATAGTATAATATGCGTATAATATAATATTCATAGGTAACCCATATAATACAATTATTAAATCGTATGCATGTTGCACGTATACATATGTAGATACCTATATCTGTATAGAAAGCGCATCGTTTGTTTGTTTTTCACTTCACCTGCTGTACCTATTTATAATATAATATTACTGCCAATTAATGCACTTACATTTTGCTTTCCTAATTAAACGCGGTTGTTGGTTTTTTTCGCAATAGATGTATGCTATTAACACACGTGAGTTGAGTTCGCACGAATTCTGCATACATTTAACGTTATAATATGTATTGATGTACGAGAAATTCTGTTCATATTAGCTCTCGATATTATGATAACACGGTGTCATAATAGGTACCATAATGATTAGCACTATACACGGGTTAGCTTGTTGGAGAATTTGAACTACCAAAGTACCAACACTTTTACAATTTCCTAAGAATGCTTTGATTTACCATTTGCCTCAAGCGAAATGTACGCAGGCATTTCAAAGTGCATTATTTGGAATAAATCGGATGACGGACGGTTTAAATTTCAAACAAGTCTTCTGGGACCTGTACTATATGCATGTTAAGACTGGCACTAAAAACTATTTGTAGCGTACTATAGTGTGCACAGTATTACAGAATAAATGGTATGTGCTATATACAACTAGCACAAAACAAATATGTGAACTATTGTTTAAGTATTTATTTATTCACACGTCAGCTGATTGTATATACAACATATGGGTTGATGTTTAAACATCATGAAAATCATTATCTTCGATTTCTGTCGGTACCTGTAGTAGGTATGTATTATTAAGGTCTATGCGCGTTCCTACATAATGTTGACATCGACCAAGGAATTTTCTTCTTGCGCCTACACATGAATAATACGTATACATATACGTATGAATTGTAGACGAAATAATAATTAGGAACATTAAAATATTAGTGACGACGACGTGTGCGTGTCACTACGAGCCAGAGTGCCGTGTGCTACCGTAATAATACGTATATTATACATCCGCGGCAACGCGTGCTGCTGCTTGCCCGGCCGTGCGTGACCACCGCGCAACGACAATGGACGGGAATCTATAGTCTCTAGACAAATAATATAATATGTGTAAGGAGGTACACGGGTTGATTCGATTAGCGAAACGCGCTGCCGCACGTGTGGGGTGCGTAATGCATGTACTTAATTTGATGTCTATAGTAACACTCGATGTGTAATATTTTATAAACGTCTATAACCGAGCACACGCGGTAATCAGTATAATATGTATAGGTAATGATAATAATACTATAATACGTATCGCGTTATTGCGCAATGCCTCCGTCGCTGCCGCCACCGTCGGGAACAACTCCTGTTCAAGCCGATTTCGCCAGTCGCCGTCGAATATAATAATAATATTATAATAATGATGCCGTAATGGAAACAATAATGACGATAACGTGTGATATTATAATAACATAAATATGCATATGCATATCTATTATATATTATGTGGTAGGTACATAATATATTATAAAGCTATACCGCCAGACTATCGTAGACTTGCGTGTGCCACAGTTTCGCGCGCAAATGCAAATCCCACCGATCGCTTGTTCGCGCCCCACACGTGCACACACCATATGCATGTATTATAATATCCTGCTGTACATAATATTGTCGCGGTTGAATGCGGTAACATCATACATATCAACGGTAAAATTTAATACTTCCTTTTCTCGCGTTACCAAGACACAGTGACTATTGGACAGAATATCGCGCGGCATCTCGCCCGCATGTAGGAATTATATGAAACATTTTAGAGTTGAATTTTCACAAACAACTTAAAAATATTAAATATCGTAAAAAAAACTACGAGTAATGGTTTCTCGATACTCAATACTATTGGACTATATTATTTCATAATATTTAATAGTCAATTTGGCGTGTCTAAATAATATACATATATTAAAGATCTACAGACTCCTATAGAGGTACCTACATTGTTTCATTGTTGTAATTTATTATTATTTCGTTTCACTGGTCACAAGTATAAGCCGATTATCCTTCTACGTATAATGTATTCTATATAATAATTGTAACTGCCGTAGACATGTATAAACTAAGTTTATATATACTTTATATATCTATGATAGCTGTACGTTGCGCCTTTTAAAAATATTAATGCTCTGGAGAAAGTAAATAAACATCATCAAATGATGAATACTATAGTACATCGTTTGCTTTATGGCTTATGATTATATACATTTATCCGAAACTTATAACAACATTTTAAGAAATTAAAAACCATATAACTTTTATTGAAATTTACATTTATATTTTTAATTAATTAATTGGTATGCGCATACTTTTATTAGTTATACTATCTCTGCGATAAACCAGTATTAATATATTCTATGCAAGTATAATAATTATAAGTGATAAAGTAATAAATGATAATAGATATATCAACATTCAAAATTTCAGTTGGAGAAGTCGCCCACTGACTCCTTAAAGTTTTACTTTATAAACTTACATAAAAGGAAATTATTTCGAGGCTTTAAATTGGAAAATTTGTCTTTTATTTAAATTATGAATAAAAAACGAATAATTAATTAATATTACAAATATAGTATACTAATATTTAGTTCGCTCAATATATCATTGTTATATTGATGTACTAAAATTGTTAATCAACTTAATCTTTTTGGGAAAATAAATAATGACTTTTTGGTCTTTGCAATTTCCGCCAAATTGATCGTGCACCGACCAACCTACTTAGATTGAAATCGTGGACGTGTAATTGCAGGAAACAAAACTGATTATGATGCTCCATCTAGGTATACGAGGACAGTAATTTGCGATACTCCTTACAGCACACGAGTCAACGAAATTTTAAATTATTCAATATCATAAGCGTATAGTATTATATTTATCCGATTGTGCCGTTTTTTAAAGCATATATTTCTATGTACAAAGCGACCACTCTGTATCGACTGTATCTTTTGTGCATGCAGTTCCGATGGATTGCAAAACGGAAACTGTTGTTGTCTGTTGATATTGTTGATAACAAGAGCCCTAGAAAGCTACTAAACGCGACGTCATAGTGTGTACGCTCACCGCCTGTTCGGCTGCAATGAGATAGCTATTGTGTTATAAGAACAATATTATCATTATATATACTTACATTTTTGATCGAATTAAACCATCGGATATAATGATTGGCCGTTGTTTGTTCACTGAACTGTGCTAGTTTTATTATTCATACGCACATCATAATATACCGTAAATAGTGGCATAGTGCAATGTGTATACTGTATACAACTACTTTAAGTAGCAACTAGCAATGGTGCAAAATTATTATTTATTACGATATACATATAGTTATTATATTATTATGTACATGTAGTGAAACAAATGCATTTGGTTTTCGTTATTACGGTTTTATTTACTCTAATTTTGGTGAACCATATCCCTTGAGACTCCGAGAAGCTTATTACCTGCAGTACCTATAGAAAAATAACCTACTGCGCAGGGCGAATATCTAATGATCGCTCAAATAATATTTAATTTATAATTTGATCTATGAAAAAACTCTTATCTCTGTATCATACTATGTGTCAGGTGTCACTGTCCGTAAAGACAAGAAGATTTTTCTAATGATGTTATTACTCTTTTCGCTTTCGACTCTGACCCCAATCCGGTTACAGAATATATACCTATGTATAAGTATATCAACTCGGTTAGACCTCCTTTCCTCTTGATATCTAAATTGATATTTTATAATAAAATAATAATTGGTGTATGAAATATTTAAGTAAACAAAAGAAAATAATAATCGATACATCGTACTTTCATATTTCGTTCAAAGGAAGTCCCATCTTTGCATTTCAATGAACAATTTCTCCGTGTATTTCAGATTTAATATAATAGGTTCTCGATAAAAATAAAAATAAAAAGAATAACAGATTTCGGTTTTTAAAGGTTGTTACACGCCATACGAGGTATATAGTTAATTTCATTTGTTATCGATTATCATCATTTCATAACAACGGAATTTTTTTATTTTATTTATGTTTGTAAAACAATTGAAGTGTAATATTCATTACTGATGACATTTTAATAACCACTGAGAAAAACAGTACTATTTGCTTTATTTGAAAAACAATTTCTTAAAAAAAAAAAATTAAAAAAAAACTATAAATGTGTAATATTCTTTGAACATTGGATTTGTACATAAAATATTCAAAATTAACAAATGAAATCAAAATATGACTGAAGATTAAACCATTTTCGGTTATTTACGATACTTTACAGTAATAATTTACATTTTTTACATTTTTCTAAATTGTTATGTTAATATTATAATATATTTTATGGTTATAAATATATATCACGAAATATTTACTATAAACAATAGCCAAAAGGTAATCAAAAACTTGTCACGGTTGTTAAGCTATCTATTCTTTTCGTATAAACTTCACGCGTTATTGTTTATAATGTTTAAAAAATATGAAAACTTTGATAAATAATTTTAATTATAACAATAATATACGAATAAATTATGCAAACTATGTTTGAAAATAGTGGGCTACAATAATAGTGGGAAATAGTCATCTACGTCAAGTTTAACCTCATCAAAAATAAGTTACATTTCGCCAACGCTCGATACCTGCCCAAAATATTATACAGATGTACCTATTATTCTCATAAAAAGTGCTTGGGTGTTTGAACAAAAATATAACAATAGACGAAAATACAATTGATCTGTAATTCACAATACAAATGTATATATGACACATTGATACATTCATAATAACAATAAGCTAAAGTCAATAATTTTGTTAATGATAATTTTTTTCAAATTTCATTGAGATGTTATATTAATTTAAGGAATTTGATATGATCAGTCAATAAATTATATTTTACGTTGTTGCATTTTTGTAGTTAAAATATTTGACTTCTTTGTATATTTATTTTAATCGTAAATTTAGTTTAATTAAGTATGAATCGAATGAAGCAATCTTATTAACGTTAATTTATATATATATATATATAGAATTTCCATACATATCATAATTACAAAATCATTAAATACCTATAATATATAAATGAAATTATCATGATGCACAAAAATATATATTTATATATTATGTGGTTCAAGTTAAATGATCTGTCATATGTCTTATGGAAAATTGTGCAGGTTTTTAAATTAATAACAACAAAAAGACACAAATTACAATTCTTTACAAACAAAATATTGTATAATAATAGTTGTAAGAGTATAGGGTTATTCTTTACTTAATAATATAATAAATGAGTTATAATTTCCATGCCTAATTGACAATACATGGTTAGTAAGATACTAGTACTCTAATAACAATAAATATGGAATTTCTTAAACTTAAATATTATACCTGTGCGGGCCGGATGCGTATAATTATAATACGCGTGCCCGGTCACCGAAATACTTCACTGCGCGTACTCACACACCGACCGATCTGTGTATGTGTGTATACGTGTATAGCAGTTCAATAGAAGTGGACGGGATCGCCGAGCGAGACTATTGAACGCTAGTGTGCAGTGGGTGTGTAAGTGTGTACGTATGTGTGATGTGTAAACTTAAAATTATTGGACAGGAGTTAACTATAAAATGGTAACACGATTGCTGGTAAAAAATGAGTTGCTGTATTGTACACAGATAAATAATTATTACGGATACAAAGAATATATAAATCACAGCAACACCAAAGTATAAAAAGGTATAATAATAATGTGGCCCTTCTGGCCCAACAGAATATAATATAATTGCGGCCCTCCTGGCCCAACAGGTAAAAATATATAATGGGGTGCTGCTATACGAGCTGGCAAATTAATAAATATAAATGTAATATATATGAAGGTACGTTATATGCGTCCCTTCTGGCACGACAAATATAATAATAACAATAATATAATATATAGCCCTTTTGGCCTAATAACTAAATACGAATAATATAAATAAATAATATAATAATAAAACTCACAATTTGGCGAAGCGCAGTCTGGCCAGCTGGTCCTAGCTATATAAGGAAATAAATGATACACACGCTCAACAGAACTAGTAATAATTAGAATATATATAAAATAAGTGGCGATTAGCGCCTATAATATAATAATTTGGCGATTTGCGCCCACACAAAATACAAAATAAAAACGTCGATTTGTGCCCGTAAACAATATAATATAATAGGCGAATCGCGCCCGTAAACCAATATAATATGTAATAAAAAACATAAGACGATTCGCGCCCGTAGTATAATATTGGAGTGGTGATTCACGCACACACTATTAAGATAAAAAAGAACGGGTGGGCTTCGCTTTGCTGTACAGTTGGGGGTGGAGTGTACCTCGTTTATAGGATAGGTCATTATTACAATGGATTTGTTAAATTTGAATGCAATGATAGATATCATTGTA
>JAIPRK010000511.1:123812-185726 GCA_025469195.1 Chaitophorus viminalis
TTTATAGGATAGGTCATTATTACAATGGATTTGTTAAATTTGAATGCAATGATAGATATCATTGTATACGAATAACGATTCTGAACGGAGTTAATATGTTTGTCTAAAATGTATATATAATAATAAATAGTATTTTATATTTAAATTGAAATATAATGCAATTTCGTAAAAATTTAAATTTAAAACAGTCATAAAATTTTTTCCTTTTGGTCCGGTAGAAATTTTTTTATATATTTTTGAAGATTAGCTTATGAACAAACTAGTGTCCAAATTTTGAACCTTAAGTATAAACGGAAAAAATTTTATGAATTTTTATCTACAAAATAACTTGCAAATTATCGTGATTTTGACACATTTTATACAAATTTCAGCTTTATGAGCTTATTAATAAAATTTGAGTGAAACGATCACCGATATTTCCTAGTGAAGATAAGTTAAGCTTATTATAAATCTTGTATTAAATTTTCGAGTTTTCGGCCAGTCAATTAAATTTTATAGGTGTTTAAAAAAAAAAAAATTTACAAAAATCGAAAATTTAAATTGTCTATAAATAAGTCAAAATATGTCAAAATACTTTGAAAACTTAACCATATATAGAGAACACCAATATAAAGATTTGGTGAAAATTTCAAGTTGTTGCGGTTTTTCGTTTTTGAATTAGAGCATTTTAAAAAAATGTTTTTTGTAAAAACGTGAATTTGCGTAAAATTTCCTGTTTTTTCGTAATTTTTTTATTTTTTTCGATTTTTTCAAAAAGTATAAAAGAAGTTGGATTTTTTACTTGCTCAAGTACCATCTACATTCACTTTCCTTTCAGAAAAGTTGCTGTTTAAAAACATCGAAGCATTTTTACTACCAAAAATCGTGTCCTCAGACAAAAAAAAAACACATCATTGTAAAATCAATAGATTCCATCACTCCGTTCAGAATCCAAAAAATACTAAAAACAACCGTGTCTTAATAATAATATATTTTGTGCACACCGGTGCTGACACGACAAAGTTCGATGCGAGACAAAATCTGCGGTGGCCATGTTAAATGATAATCGCCGGCCGATCCGGCAGCGTGCGATAACGCTCTAATCTAAATATTATATAATAATTCACAAAGACGAAATAATTGATACAAAAATAAACAATACAAAAATAACGAATATGTGCTGTGTGTGTGTGTGTCGATCGTCGGCGAGATACCCATGTACGCTTTGCATATTATGCTAGGCGCCGACAATATCCATATAAGATGTACATATTTGTACCTGTGATAGTATAATACTAAAATACTAACTGAGTATGCTACACTGCTGCACAATATTATCAGAACTCATAACAATTGCCTGAAAGCTGAAGGTATATACAAATTGAAGATGTTATATTATTATTTAAAATTACTAAAATTTATTTATTTTTGTCATATAGATATAATTATTATTTAAAATAGCATTGATATTTCACGAGGGAACATAATCCTTTTAAATATTTTATCTATATTCTATAACGTTAACTATTAAGGACTAAAGTGATTCATAGAAACTTCGCCCTCCACTGCTCCACACCAATATGATCATTTTATTTTTAAACCATAAAATTGTACTATTACAATAACGTCTTAATATTATCACTGCGGATCAATTACAAAATTAACAATTTCCATACCTTATTTTTTAAAACAAACACGGAATGACATACCTATAAAGAGCAGTTATATTTATTATGTAATATGTATTCATGTAGGTTTTATTAAAAATATATTCCCGTTTAATACATATACCTAATTTAATCATAAAAGTACCAAGTGCGGGTGTTCGTGGACGTCGTGAACATGTTTGAATATAACGCCTAATTTTTATACTCTATACCCTATGATACGACTTATACGAATTGTAACAAGTACAGTTGTCATTTAAACATCACTTTTAGGCCTACTTTTAACAGGCGTTGCATAATAACAAACATAACGCACGAAGACGTGTGGGTACCATACAGTGTCAGCGCACATTGCACAATCGCTTAAGGACAAATGTAAAATGTCAACGTCACACTAGAAATTACCAACAATGATGAACAATAAATGATATAGTAATGTTAAATCACATTATGTATTCAATTAGATACACACATACACAACACCAAATACACCTTTCATCATCATAAAGAACACACTAAATAGAGTACCACACAAGAGTATACGGTAAAATATAGGATGTGTTTTACTACAGTGGCCTGTGGGCGTATTATGTTTGTGAATGCGTGTAAAATTATTTCGTTACAATAACAAACATCAATCGAAATGACAATGATATTCAATTTTATATTTTGTATATGAATCCCAAAACGTTTCCTCTTTAGGAAATCGTTATATGCACAAACTCCCTCTCCCTCCCCGAAAAAAATTCTGTGTGCGCTACTGCTTACGTATGTATAAAATATGAATAAAGTGACCATAAGTTATAACGATTAACGTTGATACCAACACTCGTATTAAGAACATAAATATTTTAATTTAAATTATTTATTAAATATAAATTAATTGAAAAAAAAATGAAAATATCTTAATTTTCCTTGAAAAAAAAAACTTGTTCTGTTCCAATTAGTTCAAACGTTCTTTAAGAATTTGTTCTAGGAATCCGATCCTTTTGGAACTTATTCCTTCCAAATACTGCTAAATATTTATCTTAAGAAGGGCCTAACATCAGGGCTCAGGAGAGCTAAGGCCTTGTGAGTTTCCCCCACTATATATCTTAATTATTAATATTGGAAATTATATATGATTGTACATTTATAGGACTATATTTAATATTTTAATGTACTTAAAATGAAATAAACAACTAACCTGCAAGAACGGAATTAAAAGAACCAACTTCAACAGCGGATTTTAACATTATTAAATGTTTATAAAGACTTAATAATTAATATAGTTAACAATATTAATATCATTAACAAACAAAACAGTTGGTGATTGATCATGCATTTGTGCCTCGACTTGACTTATATTATTTATATAAGTAGTATTATTAAAGCTTATTTTAGTTTGTGAATACGTGTTGTTGTAGGTATACACGTTCATAGATAATTCTAATAACTTTTTGTATAGTTACTATTATATTATTAATTATCACAGCATAACGTGTAGTTCTTCTCATGGAGAACGGTGAAAACTCAACACATCCGGTGGTCAAACCATATATCAAATAAATTCAAAATTTCTCACGACTATACATATATTTAATATTTATATATTATACCTACATGTAACATGTATATGTTTATGTATATACATATATATATATATTGACAAACGATAAGTCAAGACAAATATTTTATGTTATATCGTGTGTTTTACATAACATATGTGTAATCTCTGTTTCTTATTAAGAATAAATTATATGTTCACGGTATTTAAAACAATATTTCAATATTTCACACAGGATGAACACAATATAATATGTTTATAATAAACGACAATAGGTTCAAATTTTACGCTCTACCATATTCACCACAAGCACTTTCTTTGACCATTGTTAATATGAGTATCATTTTCTTTTAACAGCTTTATTTCAACAATATTTAAAGATTTTTATACAGTGTTGTAAATATCTAATACCATGATACTGATATAGTATACTTCACAATATTCGGACCCAAAAAATTAATTCTATAATAGCTCAACTAAAAGTTTCTTTTGGGATTAGTAGATCTGTTGAACATCTTACGATCTGACTTAAAATTAATTCACCTATAATTTATTGATGATATAATCTAAACTTTTAGTTATTATTTATTTACCTCATTTCTATTGTACCTATTATATTATTATAAATGGTATTTTACTATTTCATATTTAAAGTATATTATAGTAATTTGCAATATATTTCTCAACCACTTTCAAATAAAGTACCTATAGGTATTAAATAAGTAATCTTAATAATAAGCCTTTTATGCCTCTATTAATAAAAAAGTACTAGTTTGTATTGTTTATAAATTATAATTAATTAAGAATGTCTTTTAATTATTAAAATTATATAATTAAGTCATGAAAGGTTATTTACGTCATAGTAGTGACTAGTGAGTAATAGGTCACGAACAATTATTGATACTTTTCATTATTTAGCAACTTTAAAATCCAAAATATACTATTATTTAAATCATATAGGTGTACAAAGCGTATAATATGAGATAGTTATAATAAACAACGAATTTCAAAGACATCCCGTAGACGTTTTATATTGGCACCATGTAGGGATCATAATAAAATATAAAATAATAGCAGCAAACTCAACTCGTTAGTAGTACCTATATAATACAGTTATTACGGTTGTAAGGTTGTAATGTGAAATTTAGATAATGAATATTTCTTTAGTTTAACATTGAACATGCGGCAACTTTAAATCAGAAAGTTATTAAGTAATAGATACATCATCAGGGCAAGAGGCGTTATATTTGTATTTAAAGTGATAGAGACGATAGAGAAGTGATACACAATATTGACTTGAGCAGCTGGGCTTAAATTAAAATATAATAAATCGCATTCACGTACCTATCAAATGTTATTCAATCAACTGGTTTTTAAAGATTGAACACATTCAGATCAAATATAACTAGTTTAACGATTTTCACTTTTCTTGCTTTGGGCGAGTCAAATCAATATAATACTCTCTTTCCTCGGTAGTATCCATGGATTCAGTGAATTTGAAAGGAGTTTAACGCGGCATAGCTTATAATTATATATTTATATATTATGTATACACTTTTGAGCATATATAGAATGCTAATGAAATTTCATCTCTTTAAACATTGCTCTTGTTAATTATTATATTGTAGACAGACATAATATAGTGATGTCTTCCGACAATTCACAATACTATTTTTTTTCTCAATAGATCATCATGTTATTCGGACCAAAACTGATAATCGGATTTATTCTATGGGCATCCGAGTATAAAGAATCCAATGGACATGGACGGCTTATCGAGCCACCTTCCAGATCATCCATGTGGAGGTGAGTACTAACCTTAAACATAGTATTATGACAAGTTATAATCTTATGACTATGGACTCAACGGACGTCGTCAGAGTCATTATTTATAATATTATTCGGTAACGTATGAAGTAAAATAACCTACTCACGTTTTCCAAACAGGTACGGCTTCAACACGCCACCGGATTACAACGATCACGAGTTGTATTGTGGAGGCTTTACAAGGCAATACCAGACGAACGGTGGCAAATGCGGTATATGCGGTGATCCGTGGGATTCACCACAGGTATAACACTAATTATTATTATACATTTCGTCAGTGCCGCATTTAGATTTTGGGCATTTTACGCCCTGGGTCCCAAATAAATTGCCACCTCTCACAGGGGATATGCGGTTAAATTACATAGCAATTATTGCTCAGTGTTATATGCCGTTTAAAAATGTGATTAAATGTCTTATAAATTACTCATTTATTTTTGACTTAGCAATTTTTTTACACGAAGTTTGACGAAGTGTTTTGTTGGATAATATTACAATCGAACAACAAATTAAAAAGTGGTAGTAGTGGTAGTACCTAATACCATTGATTATAAATAGTATTTATAATCAATGCTAATACTTATTTATTTATTTATATACAGTAATAAGTTGTACATTACGTGGGGCCAGCATGGTAGCGCTACCAGTGGCGGTTTGACAATTTTAGTTGACCGGGGCAAAAATAAAATATTCCACTCAATATCCTTGTGTATCCTTGACCATCACCATCTGACAATGGATTCGCAATTTCCTTCAATAATTTTTGTACATGATAAACCTCATCGAGTGATATTAAAGACTAACAAAATATCGACAGATGACGTTGTGTTACGACAAAAATGTCGTTTTACATTGTTCATTTCATTGGTAAGATAACTGACTAACTAGGTTTTAAGTTAAGATATTATACTATGGCAGTCCGACGCTTTATTATTGTATAGAATGCTATCAAAAACTCTATAGGTCTATTTTTAATATATAACTTTTAACGTTATCCAATATTGATTGATTACCGTTAACATCATCCGAATGTTGATATTACACATTTTATAAACGAAAAATTACACATTAACCAAAACGGATGGCTAATATCGACGTTAGTCGGCTAGTATGGACATTATCGTCATTATCCAAGTTTTAACATTACACTAACATATACACCGATGGAACTGATCGCCTATTGCCCTGTTGCTTTGGTTAGAGGTGCGCGGATTACGACGCATTTTGGTCGCCGCCGACTTGCGCTCTATCGACGCGCGGAGTATAATATAGTGACAATATTATAATATTAGAAATACCTCGTTGAAATCATAAACACAATGTTCATAACACTCATAACAGCGTATCTTGAATATCTCATTATCTCCCCACATTCAGAATTCCTAATAAATATCCAAACAACTCTAATAGCTCTATTATTTCATTAATCATTATTCATTAGGTGTGATTTTCGAGATTCTGATAAATGTCATCGTAAACTTCAATGCATTACATTTAAATAACATTTCGTAAACTAAAATAATAAATATTTAGGTATTCAAATAGATATTACATTTTTATTATAAAAAGAATATTTTATTTATTACAAAAGAAATTATCGACTCATTTTTTGCCGCTCTTGCAGTCTTGCCGTCTGGAGCAACTGCCTCTTTTGGACCCCCTTGATGCGCCCCTGCATACAGGCGCGATTCAACCAGACAGACGTTATCTTAACATAATATATATTATATAATAAAAGTATTAAATACATAGTAATCACATCCTGTCACTAAAAATAACCTATTATTAGAAAAACATGGGAGAGATTTTAATCTCACGGTTACGGGGTATATAAGGAGGTCCTGAACAGACCCAATTCAGATGTGTTATTAATTGGACTTGGAATATTTTTGTAATGTACTTTAAATTAATGTTTTGGACTCAGAATAATTTTATAATAAATTGTTACAGTTCATATCGAGTATAATATTTTTAAATACCTTATTCCAACATCTTAACACGACCACACCCTAGAGTCGGTTGCATGCAATTAGATGATATATCGGACATACCATTTTGTTACACCAAAATTTGTAAAATATTTTCCTCATTCACATAGACAATTTTTTTCGAAAATATGGACACATCAGGTTGTTGCACTAGAGACTAGACCCTTCGCAATTATTATAATTCATTATTTATTTGTTTGTTTGTTTTTTTTTTCACCTCTGCTTGCAGCCAAGACTTCACGAAGCTGGTGGAAAGTACGGACTGGGCGTGATCGTGCGCCGCTACAAGTCCGGGCAGCCGATTATCTTGCGGGTCGAGCTGACGGCCAACCATCGGGGTTACTTCGAGTTCAGGCTGTGCCCGAACAACGCGCCGAAGGTGGTGGCCACGCAGACGTGCCTGGACAAGTACGTGTTGCGCAGGGTGCGGACTAAAGACGTGGACGAGACGTTCCACGATACGCGGTTTTATCCAGGCGCGGAGAACAGGGTGTACGAGATGCGGTACACGCTGCCCGAGGGGCTCACGTGCAGTCAGTGCGTGTTGCAATGGAAATACGTGGCCGGCAACAATTGGGGCGTGTGCACGAACGGCACCGGGGCGGTGGGCTGCGGACCGCAGGAGGAGTTCAGGGCGTGCGCGGACGTTTCGGTGGTGTCGGACAAGGACGGCACGGCGGACACGTCACCGTACCCGGCGGAACCGGCCACCGCGAAGCCGGTCACGTCGACCGCCGCCACCGGCACCAGCAGCACCACGGACACCACCACGGAGCCGGTGGAGACGAACGAGATACCGGACTCGCGCGCCGGACAGCAGTCGCCTTCGGGCCTCGGTCTCGTGTTGGTCCTGTCCACCGTATTTCTGTCCCTGGGCATCTTGTCAGTCGTGTTCGCCTTCGTATACTGGTATTTCTATCACGCTGGCGACAACATAAAATCTTGGTGGAGGAGGATGGCCGAATCATCGTACTCTTGCGTCAGAAAACAGCGTGCGGACAGCAAGAACCAGAAGATTGGCTTGCCCGAGCCGCAGCCCGTGCCGCCACCAAGATCGAGAAAGGCCACCACCACCACTATAGGCTTCAAAGGTGTACCTGACAATTTGGTATAGAACATGGCGCGGTCGTCATGAGCACAGTCAACGAGTGATTTTTCATAATTAGTACACCTATTTATCATGTGAAATATTACAAAGAACATTTTTCTATTATTATTATTATTATTGCTTATATACATTATAGATTGTGATCAGGTGCAATGTTGAATATTGCAATGATAGTGTGATTTGCCTGAATAAAACCTGTACATACTAATTATACATAATATATTTAATAATACGATACATTAAACTAGATAAAATTATTACTCGCGTGTAATAGTATGTATAAAAGACAATGGTTTTTTTTTTTTTCATTTCATTTTTATTTAAGAGAATATTGTTAGGCATATTTTGATATAAGTTGATGTGAGTAATTATTGAAAAAGTATGGTGTTAAAATAATGGAATTGTAATGATTATTTGTAACCGGTGTCTTAATTTTAAGGTAAATACTTAAATAATTTAACTGCATTTCATAGTGACAACCTAATTAGTTAATGATTTTTTTATCTGTATATGCATTGAATAGAATTGCCAATTTTTTTTAATTAATTACATTTTGTCATTGTAGAAGGTTTTTTTTGTGACTAATTATTTGCAACTCTTTTTTTCAATGTAATGAAAAAAAAATTGAAAAATTGTTGAAGTAATTAATGAAGAAACACTGTAATATAATACAGTAATTATTTTACAGGCAGATAAGTAATTACAAAACATTTTTATCGTGATTTATAAGAGTTATTACTTTCAACAAATATTAAAAGTAGTGCTTAAATAGTTATAATATTAAAAATCATTCTCTCGTTTGGGTTTGGTTTTATAAACCATTTTGTGTACCAATCTACATTTAATTAAGATGAGATACATTTTTACAGGTCAATAATAAATAAAAAGTGTATTTCTATTATTTATAGGAAGTACTTACAAAATATTTATACATGGTAAATGGTTATAACTTTAATCATAATCAAATACATATTCTGTAAATAATATGGAAATGTTTTTTTCTCCTCATAAACCAAAGCTGTAGTAGTATAGTACTATAGTAGCAATAAATTATATAAGGTACTATGATTCTTATTTACAAAAGAGTATATATTTTGAAGGAATAATATTAACAAAAAACTTAAAAACTACTCCTTTAAAGTATAAATGAAATTATATTAATCAGATTTATTTATTAATATGTATTCAATACTTTAAATAAATTTCAATTATGAATATAAAATGAAAAAGTTATTTTTATTTTAAAACTTTAATAGTTACATAAGTTAAATGTTTAACTTAAATGAAGGATTATTTGCTACCAAGTAACATTTTTCTGAAGTCATCATTACTTAGGGCAGCTGTATCACCACCTGATGTTGAAGCCGTTTTCTCAGATTTTTTTTGCAATACACTTGGTGTAAAAGATAACTTTGTACGAGCATGGTCACGTCTAAAGTATACATAAAAGTATTAAAAGATAAATATTTTTAAGTGATAAAAATGAAAATACGTACTGCACTAATGATGAAGTTGAAGCTTGTGATCTAAATTTTGAAACTGAAGGATATGGTTTACTTTCAGAGGGATTTCTACGTTCTGGAGGCTGACTTAAAGCAACTGAAATAGTTCTATCCTGGATTACCATGTTATCAGTTTTTAACAATGCTTGAGCTGCTGATAGCTAATTAACCAAATAATTAAGGTTAAGATTAAAATAAAGTAATAAGTTTGAATCATGTTACCTCATCTTCAAAATCTATATAGGCTAATCCTTTAGAATGTCCATTTCTAAATGTAACAACACGCACATCTTTTAAAGTTCCATATGGTTTAAAAATGTTTTCTATATCATTTTTTGTATAGTTGAATGGCAAACCTAAGCAAAATTCAAATTTAAAATTTAATATTAAAACTTTATAAAACCATTATAAGATGTTATACCTACTATATTTCATTATAAATGTTTTTTAGTAATTTTTTTAATATCATTACTATTAATTAATTATTTTTCAATTTATATAGTAATGTTATAAACTAAATTTTAATATAAATAAGAACCAACAAAAATAATTTATAGTTTTTAATTCTTTTCGATATTTAATTTAAAAAGTATTTTATTCAGTTGGTTATCACAAATTTTGTATTAAAATAAATGAATTACCTAATATGTTTACAATTAATTTATACAAATATTTAAATACAGTATAAACTATAAACATACCAAATTGTATGAAGTAATATAATAAATTAACATTAGTTATTTTTACTTTTTAATTTCAAAATCAACAACCTTTAAGAGAAACACAGAAATTACTAGATCAGTTGTTTTCAAATTGGATGCTGCAACTATTCGTTCAAGAATTAAAAATATTTGTAACGCCCATTAGGCACAAATTTCTCATTAAATATACCTATGTACTGTGGCATAGAAAGACTTGTTAGAGTCCCTGGCAAATCTAGGAAAATGCGCCTTTTTAGCGATTTAAAATAAACGAAAATACGGAATGATATTTTTTATGTATATAATTAGGTAATACAATATTATATAATAATCAATTATTATTACAATATAAATTTCAAACTGTAAATTATTTTTTTCTTGCTTTGAGGCTAGAGAATTCATCGATGATTTTGTCATAAATTTTTTTATTTATCTAATAAATTCATATTCTATGGCTAAAATTGCCATGCTTATTAGTCTCTCTGTCCAATAGTTGATCTTAAGTAATTTTTTTAGTTTAAGTTTACTGAAACTTCTTTCACAACTAGCAGTTGTTACTGGAATAGTGAGAAACATTCTTAACACCATTTCTATGTTAGGATAAATATCTTGTAATTTTGTTAATGAATAAATTTTAATAAATCAATTGGTGCAGCCATTTTTAAATTGGTCATCAATGCAGAAGCCTGGTGTTTAAAACATTCCATTTCAAAGCAAAGTTCGAATCCTTGTCGTATTTGATTGCTCAATCGTTATTTCATTTTTAATTTCATCAAAATCCATTGATGATGGCTTACTTCCACATAAAAAGTCATTAGATAAATTGGTCATTCATTTAAATCGCCATTTAAACTCATTAAGATTGAGTTAACTGCCATGTAAAAATCATTTTTGATTTTGGGGTGGATGAATGTTCCACCTTCATCTATTGCTTCTTCTTCATCCATTCGTTTTACTTTATGCCTTCGTTTTTTTAGAAAAAATTCGGGTGACAGTTCCACTTCGATACCAATATTCTTTGTATTTTTTAACGAATCCTCAAAATTGTTATCATTCTTGAATAGAATATACAAACTGTTTAACATTTTACTTGCCATATCAATTGTAGTATCTTTAATTTGCAAAGCCTTATTGGTTTTATCGATGTTCATACGTGTTCACACACACACACGCGCGCGCAAGCGCGGCCGTCGTTCCTTGCAGTGAAACACAAATTTAACGATAAACAAGATTAACAAAATCATACACATTTCAAAATGTATAATAAAGAAATGTCGTTTTGAAGGTTGAATAAAAATAAGTACCAATTTTAAAAAACAAATTTGCGCCCCTGGCATAGTTCGCTATAGGCTTGCTACGCCACTGCCTATGTATAAACTATACTTTTTTTTTGTAAATACGTTTAATAACTAGTTACTAATACAATGTAATTATAGTTAATAAATATTTGTTAGCCTATCAATCACACATTTCTAATTAAATGTAAATATAATTATAATTAATTCAAAATAATTTTGATCATCTAAAAAAAGACCAGTGTGCCGTGAACATTTTTTGAAGTGTATGGTGTACCATGTATAATAAAAGTTTGAAAACCACTGTACTAGACACTAATTATTTAGTTCGAATTAACTTAAATAACTAAAAACGACTCTAGTTAGTTCAAAAAAACATTTTACCTTTAACAAACAGTTTATTTTTTTCTAATTTAGTAGGGAATCTTAATCCTGATGCTCTATTTTGTTTATCAGGTTCACATTTAGACACAAACATTGGTCGATTATTTACAAGTTCACGATCTTTTTTCAAAGCTTCTGAAACCATTTCCTATAAAATATGGTAATTATATTATAAATAATATCTACAATAAGTCATCTTTTTCATACTTACTGGCTTTTCAAAAAGCACATAACCAAATCCTTTAGATCGACCCTTAAAATCTCTTACTAATAATATTTCACAATGCCCGATTGAAGACAATGCATCTTTTACCTCCAATTCAGTCACAGCAAAATCTAAATTACTAACAAATACAGATCGATCTTCTTTACCTTCAATCTCCATATGACGACCACCTCTGTCAAGGTTTATTTCAGCTAAAATAATTTAAAAATCATAAACAACTTACTTTAGAAACATTATGATTTATAACTATTGTTATTATTAAATATTTATTAATATGTTACCCATTTTTTTAAATATTTTCTTCATATTAACCATCCTAATAAAACTTTTTGTTTCAAATAACTTAATATAAAATATTTAGAAAATTAGTATGGCAGTATATAATAAAATACAGAATGAACACTAAAGATATTATTAATTCAGTAAAATATTTAAAATGGAATTATTTGGAATTTCCAAACAGACTATTGTACTATGACTATCAGTTGTCAGATTGGCAACTGCAGCTGAGCCCTGAGCATAACATTAGTTTGGGTAGAAACCTATAGTAATTTAACTGATAAAATATCCATAAATGATTAAATAAATTTAATCTGAACTGAGTAAATTTGTAAATATTAAGGTTATGAAAATTGCAAAAAAAATTATATTTATCATTTAATTATATTTATATAATATATAAATAGAACCCAGAGTGAAATTATTCATTTATAATAATAATTATTAAATCTTACTCGTTCGAAGTTTTTTAACAGGGCAAGCTTCAGATTCTTCTTTATTATCACTTTTAGTACATTTTTTTAAATTTTTTTTTGATTTATCATTATTACCAATTTGTTCTATTTCATTCCACTGAAACAAAAAAAATAAATACAAATTAATATAATTCAAAAACTTTATATAATAGATTTATAATACTTTTCTTTTTTTTGCTTCGTTATTTTTAGTTTCCAGCTTGTTATCTGTTTTTTTTTCTTTATCTTGTACTTCTTGTATCTGATTCATTCTAATAAAACAAATCAAAATATATTATTAAGTAAATAAGATAATTCTGGATTAATCCATTCTAAGTTATTCAACAACTATAAGATATAAAGCTCAATTAAAATTTAAAATTATAATTATTTTATAATATATAACCTAATTGCAAGTATTAAATATGGTATCCTATCAATCTATATATTTTACACAAATAATAAATAGTTTTATAATGAACAATAACAATGATATACCTAGTATTAATCTTTTCTTGGCATATTTTTAAGGTGTTTAAATCACCAAACAATAGCTCATATCTATTCCACTCCGTACCAATTAAACAAGGTGATTCTGTATTAACCATTAAAGCTCTAGCAAATAATTTACGTACATGTTTTGGATCGCCATAATGACTAAAAATAAATTATATAAATAAAAAAAAATTAAGGTTACTATTTGAATATACATTTTTTTATGTTGTACATACATTTCAAGATTTATATACTTCAACCAATAAAAAGAATATTGTTTAAAACCATTATTTAAAATATCATTCCATATAGCTCGAACACGTTCCATATCACCAGTATAAATGGCTTCAAAATCTGCCCACCATGAAAGTATTTCATAATTTGGATCTCCAGCAGACTCATAACCTAAAAATTGTTTAAAAACAACTGTAATAAATAACTAAAATAATAATAAAGGGCGAACTCTTAGGACGAATGAGACTCCACAATTGGGTCAAATATAGAGGTAAGTAAATGATATTGCTTTCTTGGTATTTAAATTTGAAACCAATAAACCTGTCACTCCTGAAAAAATAATTCTGAGTGAAAAAGATCAGGTTGATCAGTTTATATTTATAAAGATGATTCATCTTAAATGAATAGTATTAGAACCAAATTTATTTATGAGGTAGGTTTAACTTTAATAGAAAATTTCAAAGGCCTAGAAACAACTATTTTGAAAATTATGAAAGGTCTATAAAATGCTAAAATAAGTAAATAGTAAATATTTTAAGTAACAACTAAATAACTAATATGATAGTCTAATTTTTGCTATTTTTGCACTGTTTTCTTCAATTATTTGGAAAAATGTTAATGAATTCAAAAATGGACTTCCTCTCCTTCATCAAACTAAATGATATTTCTTATCAAAATAGTACCAGATTTATATTTGAGCAATCCTTAATATCATGTATATCGACATTAAAAAAATACACAATGATAAAACCAATATATTTTTCATTTCACTCAGAATCTAAAAAACCATAATACATACGGTCATGAAGAAAATGTACAGCCGCTCTACATATTGTTCTTATTTCTTCGATTCGCTGTAGTTTGATTTCAGCATCTTCATTATTGAGATGTCGTCTCAAATAAACAATATAAGTAAAATATAAAGAACGATATTCTTCAGGTGTACTGAACCATGACATAATTGCCTTTTCCATAATCGCTAAAATAAAATAATTATAAAATATATGTGGAAATAAAATGAACAATATTTGCTAAAAAAAAATTATTAATAAACCTCTAATATCCTCATTTGATAGATTCCAAAATTCAGCTTGTTTTAAGTAAGTACACCAAAGACCTGAATATGCGCAGTTAGCTACAGACCTCTTACAAGTCTCTAATATATAGTCCTTTTCTTTTATTGTTTCTATAATATAGTCAATATAGTCAATCCAAAGTGTGCCTAGCAAAGGTATATCAGCAATAGCACGTTCATACAAGCATATAACTCGACTTGGCTTATTTCCACCTTCTTTAGGATTTTTTTCCCATTGAATATATTCTAAATAAGTCTCCGGTCGATCATTAACTTCTAAAGATAACTGAATAAATATAAATATATATTTAGAAAATATTAATCTTAAAAAAGGTGAATTTTATCAATGAGATTTTTTAATAAAACATTGCATATTGTATACAATTTGAAAAATAAATATTTGTACTTAATACGTCAATAATATTAATTACCAAACGGTCTTCAAAAATTTGAATTTTTTGTAATTTATCAAGAGCTTTTTTATAGCTCTCCACAACTGATTTTTCTATCTCAAGATTTTCAGAAGCAAGCCATTGCTTATACTCAGCATAAGTGTTTTCCATATCAAATAAAGGCACAGAAAGTTGGCGACGATATAAATTATTTATTCGACGTTTTTGGTCATTTATGGATTTTTCATCAGTACCTTGCTAAAATTAAGACTCATTTAAATTCATATAAATGGTAATTATTAATTACCTTAAATAAATATAAAGAATGTTTATTCAACCTTAAGAGATATTAAAATTAATTTTTCAAATTCATTGTATACTTCAAAAAGAACATTGCCTTTCGATACATGAAGACCACCAGCTGATAATGCACTTTCCATTATATCTCTTATGGTATCTGTTCCAGTAGTATCCGACATGCAACCAATGCTAAACTGTATATACTCTAGCCATAAATCTATACCTATAATAAAATATGAAAATATTGAGTATAGCGACAAATTTTATTCATTTGAGATAAATATTATTTAACATAATATATTTTATATTAGAGAAAAAATGTAATTATTCCTAACCCATCTTTATTTTATCACATATATTTTAAAATCCAGTATAATAATGAATACTAGTAGGTATACTAAAGAGTGTTTTATATAATTTAATATACAATATTATACAATACTTAAGATGAGCTCAATATTAGGTAATTACAACTTAAATTTATTAATATTGTATTGTAAATATAACAAATATTAAAAATATGCATAAAATAATAATAAAATTAAACTTAGAAAGAAAAATTGAATAATTTAAATATTATTTAATTACTTAAATAATCCTTAATAGCTTTTTCACACAACATAATGACATTTTGCTTTTCTTCATTAGTAGTCGCAATACCTATTTCATCTTTGATCCAATCAATCCATAAGTCTATAAAATCAAAAGGGCTAATGAATTAACATACAATATAATAAACTGCAAAAGTCATTTATTGCATAACAGTTAAATATCTTTAATAGTGATACTATATTTATAAACTTATAATAATATGTACCTAACATTTATTTATATCCAACAACTTTCTATAAGAACCTTTAAATTGAAACAATCAGTCAACCATAGTTACTAAATACTACTTAAGATTATATTCAAAGTTAGCAATACCCATTATTTTTTCACTTTTATGTAAAACTCTCCAGGGAAATCCAATGTACCACCTCAATAAAAGTTGATAAAGACACCTTCTTCCACACTAATTTATTTATGATGTTACCCCTGAAGTAAGCAAAAAAAAAAATAATAAAATTCATATTGGATAATGTTTCTTATCATGCCACTCGCTTAAGTGATAAAAAAACATTCATCTTATTTATATTTTATTTATTGTGCAATATATATTATATAGTGCAGTATATATTATACAGTGTGTTTCACTCAAATGATAACACGAAATATTTCTGTCCAGTGACCTTAGGTTGAAATGGGATTTTTTCAGGGAACTAGGGATTACAGGGCCCGATTGGGTAGGACCATTATCCCAAATATAATAGCGGCTCTATTCTCTAACCATAGGCGTAATTAGTTGGGGGCTAAAGGGGGGCTTAGCCACCAATATTTTTTTTTGCCCCCCAAATAATATACCTAATATAATAAAAGATATATTATAAAAGAGAGTCATCTGAGAATCATTTATGATTTTTTCGTTATGGAAACTGAAACCACTTGAGTTTTTTTATATTTACTATTTAGGTTGGTTCTTTATACATTATTGTACTTTATGTCATTGTAGTTCTTTATAGTGTAATATGTGTTAAGTAAAAATTATAATTGAGTGTACAAAAGCACAATTTTCATTATGTTAATTGTTTATTCAAATAAAAGTACCAATTTAATTTTAAAAGCATCTGTAATTGAAATTTAATATGGAAAATATGACATAGTGACTATAGTTAATACTTTAGTTATCTCCATTATCTTGATATATGCATACCTGGCTAAATAAAAAAACAATAAAAATAATTAACTTATTCTAATAAGTATAATTAGTATAAAATGTCAAGATAAAAGTTTTAATAAAAGCGATGAAGAATGTTTTATGATTTCCAAGACATCTTGGAAATCAACCTCTTCCAAAACTTGTTTTTCTGCCGACATCATCATAAAGGCCTCTAATCGTTCTTGGTTCAATGAGGAACGTAACCGATTTTTTATAATTTTCAGAGTGCTAAAAGCACGTTCACAGTTAACTTGACTCACTGATAAACTTAAAACAAATTCATATGCAGCATATAAATTTGTGTAAGCAGTAGAATGCATATTTAATGAGTAGAGTAGTTTTTGAACGCAGATCAAACACTTAGAACGGTCATGATTTGATTTTGATGATTGTTTACATCCTGTAGTAAAAAAAATTATAATTTATAATAAATTATAAATTATAATCCCATTATGTCGCATTACTAAATTTTAATATTTACTTATGTCCCTACCGATATAATTGTACTAATAAGGCACCGGCCCAAAACCCAGCCAAAGACAGCGGCCCACTGTCCTCTAGGACAGTAGACCACTGGGCCAGTCCGGCCCTGCTAGGGAATTTTAAAATTCACATTCTGTGATATTTTTCAAATTTTTAATCCTTTTATTGTATGCATGTGCAATCAAAGTTGAATTTTTTTAAATGGCAACACCTATTTTTAATACCAGATTCCGATACAGAATATTTTTTTAAGCAACTTTGATTTATAAACTTTTTTTCTATCTCAAAAATTGACTGACTTACAACAATTTCTTTCAACCGTAGCAACTATTTCCAACCAAAAATAATATTAAAATGATAAAATACAGAAAATTAAAAAATGTATTAAAAATCTATTATGTTTAAATTTAAAATTGCTGTAAGTCAGTCAATTTTTGGGATAGGAAAAAAGTTTATAAATCAAAGTTGTTTAAAAAAAAATTTTGTATCGGAATCTGGTATTAAAAATAGGTGTTGCCATTTAAAAAAATTCAACTTTGATTGCCCATGCGCACACTAAAAGGATTAAAAATTTAAAAAATATCATAGAATGTGTATTTTAAAATTCCCTAGCTCCCTGAAAAAACCCCATTTCAATCTAAGGTCACTGGACGGAAATATTTTGTGTTACCATTTGACTAAAACACACTGTATATACCTAGATTGTAAAATTGTAGATATTTCAATATAATACATAGGTATGTATAATAAAGAAAACATACAGTAAATAATTTTCAATTGAATAACCCAACACACAAGATAAATAAAATATTTTAGAGAATATAATATACTATTTTGAAACTCAATGGCAAAATAATTTTAAAATAAATAAATTACTCAATTTCAAATAAAAAATCATTAATGCAATCATTAGATTTAACATTATAAGAATAAAATGTAGTAATTCACCCATATTTATATTTGAAAATTTCAGATATAGTATAACTCAGTTAATTAATAATAAATAATAATAAGATAATAATCAGTAATTACACACCTGCACTTAAAGGATATTTTTCATTTAGATGCTCTCTAGCAACACGTAGTTTATCCAAATCATGTGCACTACGAAGGGCTTTAATTAATTCCACATGTGCTTCATAATCACTTGGTGAAGTTTTGACCTAAATGAATACACAGTAAATAACTTTGAAGAGTTAAATTACTTAGATCACTCAAGTTATTTTTAAAAAAAACAGATAGCTATAAAATTAATAAAAAATAATAAAATGTTATATTAAAATATAATAAAATCAATGATAAGCATGCAATTCTCAAATCATAAAACACAAGATTATTCATTACTCAAAATAAGTATAAATAGTTGTAACCTTTAGTTAAAAATGTAATAGAATCTACTTTCAATTACAAACCTATCTATCTCTAAAATACATATTTTTCGTACTGATCTTAACTAAACAAATATCTGTAAAATTACAATTTTAAGATTACAATGTCTAAAAAAATCTGAGATTAATGTTGTTACAGATAAATTTGACCAAATTGTGCTCTATTATATATGAATTTTATGATATCCTAAAATCATTATCTTTTTCATTAAACTACACATCTTATTTTTCTAAATTTTGTATGTACGCTCTGGAGTCAGAACCTTTTGTTATATTGTATAGTGTATAATTTCTTTGACTGTACTCGGATTTATGGACATTTCTATACTATCAAAAGCTTCCAGGGTCAAATAAACCTTCAAATGATTGATATATCAAATGTGAATTATTAGAATAATGAATTGATAAATATATCTTTAGCTAAAGCAAAGCTAGATACAAATTGGAATCAATTTAAAATGTTTTCTTTGACCTAGAAAAATAATTGAGATAAATAAACATAACTTATTTTAAGAATTTGTTCAAGAGTTCAATTTCTTACTTAAAAAATAAATCTCAAGA
This sequence comes from Chaitophorus viminalis, assembly GCA_025469195.1. Lineage (NCBI taxonomy): Eukaryota > Metazoa > Arthropoda > Insecta > Hemiptera > Aphididae > Chaitophorus > Chaitophorus viminalis. The sequence continues at coordinate 143,454 of JAIPRK010000511.1, forward strand.
AATTTTTAATCTACTAGAATAGTACCAAGAATCATAATTAGATTATTGTTTAAAATCTAATAACCTATTACAATTGATTAAGTTAAATAACACATACACTAACATACAACTGTTAACTTTTAAACAATGTTTTAAAATTAAATTTATAATATAAATGATCAAGTATTGTTGATAACTTAAATACTTATAAGTTATAATACAATTATATGATTTATTAAAACCATCATTAATATTTTCAACGAAATATTAATTTCAACTTCCTTTGAAAAATATTGTTAAAAAATTACCGTATCTTCCAAAACTTCAATCTTTTCTTTCAAACGAGCCTGCTTAATCTGTTCTAAGCTCTCATCTTCAGAAGATGAAGAAGATAAGGAAGAATCAGAATCGACATCCATCTTAGGCCAATGTGTTTAAACTTCAATAAGATTACAGTAAAACATATATCAAGTGAACAAAGTATAATAATAATACACAACTACTAAGTTTAATTTCACGTTATCACCGATAAAACAATCAAATAATCAATATTAAATATTATTATTGTGTTAATTTAGAGAATTGAGTCAAAATATTCTACTCAAGGTGGAGATCACGGAGTACGAAAATACGGACTAAGATAGGTAATATCATGGATTTAAAAAAAATTATTTTAATAATAATATGGACTGAAAACTGAAACCACAGGGCACAGATTTCTATTACATATTAACATGACCGTCGGCACCGGGCGCGTATTAGGAAACAGAGCGTCTCTTTAACATCGAGTTCTCATTGGTCGCGTTTTTCTATTATCAGCATTAACCATTATTATGGATACTATTATCTATTCAACTATTATCAACATTTTTATTATATATAAATTTTATTATTTTATTATATTATGGACACTAATATATTATACATATACTGGATACTTATTATATTATGGATAAGTTAATAAATTATTTAAATAATCATAATATTATTGCTGTTATATCCGATGAATTATTGCCTACAAAGATTTCGGAAGCCCTTATACTTAGAGCTAATGAAGTTCATTTTATAATGATCCCTACATAACCACTATAACGATACGATATTATGTTATTCTGTGATAATAGTGATATGCTGTCAACAAAATAGAGGTTATCTCACAGTCAGGTAAACAGTGTTGTAGTCCCCAGAAGTGCCGAACAAAACCGCCATACCGTGTCGTCTCACCCGTCGTGTACATTTTTTGGCGGCTTACTGTTATAAGTCCAGAGCTTTGAACTTACAGCATTTAAAAATACCATAATAGAACTAAAATATGCATTATAAATCTAAAAATGTGCATTTCAAATATTAATTATTACATATTTATTAAAAATAAGTTGCATTTTGCATTAAATATTCAAAAAAATACTTCGTATAAATCGTATTAACTGATTTATACTTGATTAAAACTTTGTTGTACTTTGGCACTTAAACGTGTTTTCAGTTCGAATGTGATAGCTTACATATAACTTTTTTCGAAATCAATTTTTACTTCACAAACTTTGTATGATAAAACAAACTCATCGGGCATCGGTAAATAATGCTTTAGATTCAAACATAATTTCTTAAACGCGCAATATGAGCAAGCTTTACTTTACCTATTTTGAATATTATATTATGTGTGTGAAAAAATTACACGAAAAAGGTACAGAAGAACGGGACATCAAATTATCAAAGAATAACGTAGGTAGGTAGTTTTTACTTCAGGGAGCAGTAGCAGCTCTAGGTTTTGATTCTGGGGGTGGGGGGGGGCCATAAACTTCACACACATTTTTTTTCAATATTATATGATATATTTATTCAAATGATTTAACATCAGTGCCACATACTACCTACATTAAAACAAAATAGTACATAAGTCAATAATAGTATTATATTAAATTCCCGTTTTTTTTTTTTTTGAGTTTGGGGGTATGGCCCCCTACCCCCCTAGAGCCGCCACTGTCAGGGAGGCAGAAGTATGTAAAACAAATCCCTCCCCCCGATCTCTCGGTTAAATCAGAAAAAAAAGGTAGTTTTTACCTACACGAAAATAATAAGAAGCTGCGAGTTTTAAATAGCTAGTAAATAGGTAGGTTCGTAAGATTGCAACAGTATTTTATTTTTTCTATGTATTTTGAAATTTGCAGTTTTGAATTTTTAAATTTGAATATTTTGTCAAAATATACAAAATAAGCACTTTCCTGTAAAATTTATGAAATAAATATATACAAATATTCAAATTTTAGATTTAATATCATGGCAATTTATTTCGCACTCTGTTATATTTTACAATAAAATGCAAATGTAATAAGTCTCAAGCCCTGGTTATGAATTATGAATAACGAGATGCATTCGTTTGTAATGTTTGTATACCACATAATAGGTACATAATAGGTGAGGCTGTGACCAGATGGCTGATATTATTAAAATATGTTATTTTACGCCTCATGAATTATGGCGCTATATTATACTAAACTATTTAAATTTAATCACACATTTTAATCAATGCAAGTATTGCATTTATTATTATAACTGAATAACGGTTTAATTATAGTATATTATATAGTACATTGTATATTTTAAAAATAACTAACATTTTAGATTTTGAGTAAAGCACCTTTTGATAGTAATTACTAATTAGTAATTATTAATTAAACTTATAAATTTATGTAATTAAATTATTAATATCTTATGTATACTTATACCTATATATTTTATGATTATTAAATTTTTCCTTGTAATAAAACAAATATTTTAATTTTGATATTTTACCAATCATTTGAATATTTGATAAACTAAATTGGTATTCTTTAACTTTCAATTCGTTATTTTCTGTTATTATTTTTTGTTGTCCTTCAATAAATCATTATATAAATTTCCATAGTTGACAGTATCCACTTTTCTAGACTTATATTCTTCTTCTATTGGTCTACAATGCACATACTAGATACTGTTGTTAAGTGTACAGATAAAGTACCATGCTTGTCGAAGAGTTGTGAAACTAAAAAATAAAAATTATATTTGTTTTAAGATAACAGAAATTATGCTGTACTATTGTTAGAGTATGGCATCATAACATGAACCAAGCCTAAAATGTTTATAAACACAAATTTTAAAAGAAGAGATCAGTGAAAATTTTAAATCACATATCAGTGATCTCAGATCTGTGATCACATACACCACGCTTTGTGGCTTGGTCACTTGGGGTTTGTTCGACAGATAACTTCACGGCAAAATGTTCTCCCATTCCTATTTTATTATAATTTCTAAGTGAGACCACTTTTTATCTATATAAACCTTAAAATATTCTTAATACCTAATGTACTTAAGACTTAAGTGTTGAAGCAATGATTCCAAATTACAATACAACATAACCTTCCCTACGACCCTACATACTACATAGTACATACTGTATAGTGTTGTTATAAGTTGTATTGCTATACTATACGTAAAAACATAATTTCGCATCGAAAATTGAATATTTTTAATATTTTTAAAATATATAAATATATTAACGTAGATAGATTGAGATCATGCAAAAGTCAATAGTGACACACTGACATTTATCAAACTATATTTTGATTCCAAGTTGGTTTCCTATAGCCAATAGCTAATAATATAGCAATAAGACATAAATTATTACTCATTTATTATTTCATTGACTAATGTTAGGAACTTTGAATATTTTTTTAGAAAATTTGGTTTCTTGATGCGCTTGTGGACGGTGAGCCTTACCGGTTCAATACTTCATTGAAGAATTATACACCGGGAATGAATATATTTTTATTTTTATCAAAACCGGTTACGGTTGGAAGAGCATGCGCTACCTTGGATGAGTTCATGGCTTAAATATACAGTATATATATATAGTATATTTAAGCCATGGGTGGGTTAGCTTAATGTATCCACCTCCCATAGTCCCGTTATCTCACGGTAGTCAAATCATAATTAATACTAAATATATGTAAAATTTACATTTACATTGTAAATGTCAGTTCAACCCTATGGTGAAACTTGGAAATCTTATAAAACACGATTTTGTATTGCACATACGTCGTACATACAGAATTTATCGGTAAATATGAATTACAAATTACTTATACATTAAATCAAAATTCGAAAAACATAAATTGTCCGTCTACTATCTATATAGTATCAACTATTCTATAATATTCCAAGCATAACATAATTGCAGTAAGCCTGTAACACGCCGAATACGCCGGCGCAGAATTCCCTTATCAACGATCCCTATCAACACTTCAGATTTCCAATGTTCCATGAGAAATGCCATTCGGATCAGGTGTAGGTGCCCGATATTTCTCGTCGAACACATTTTGTTTCCGAAACGTATCTATTATATTAAACCGATAGCCTCTAAACAGTCTGCACTAAAGCCGTCAAATGTTTTTTTTTTCTTCAAGTTTAATTTTATATTTTAATATTGTTAATAGTGCATCCAAATTGTTGTTTTGTTATCGGTGTAGTGTGTACCCACTTTGAATAGTGAATACAATAGTTGTTATCGTCACGCTCGTTGCCGGCGCGAATCTCGATCAATCAACTCAAATATTCAATAACGATGTTGTCCAAACTTAGACTACTCCGACCGCCGGTTTCATCAGGTTTGTTACAATTATATGTTCTGTACCATGGTTTTCGAGTATATTTTTTCCTATTTGATTTCCAATGTTTTTTACAGGAACTAAGATTTTAAGTGCCTGGGAATGTAAAAATTATAGTTCTAAAAAGAATGGCGGTGGAAAAAATCTCAGTGGCAAAACTCCTCCATTGATACAGGTAATAATTATTTATTTAATATTATTTTTCCAAATTATAATACTATTAGCTTGTGGTTATTTAAAGTTAATTAAATGTATTTACTGGTAGTATGTATATTTGCTTTGTATATTAGCTCTTGGACATTATTTGGCATGGAAATTATAAATTATGAAAGCGAAATTTTATTTATTATTTCTTGATCATATAAGCAGCACGATTTTATTTGTTTTCTAAATCTACAAATTTTTATCAATATTATTTACATTATTTAAAATTAAAAATTAAATACTACCTAGATAGTATATACAGATTTCATTGTTGAAGTGCATGTAGTAGTTATATACACAATATTTATTTACCCATATACAACTGAATTAACTATTAGGTATATGATCAAAATAAGTTTCATAAATTGTATAATAAGTGTATCTTATATGACATAAATATTTTGTACCCAACTATTCGAGAATTTGAAAGTTATTTAAGAATTGATAAGACATAGAAAATGAATGATTATAAAGTACTCTAGATTAGGTTTGTAAGCAGGGCTTTGGACTTATAGTACTTAAAATCATTAAAATATATGCTTAAAAACATTATAAGCACTCAAATAAGCATTAAAAAAACTTAAATTAACAAAAAACAATAAAAATCTTTCAATTATAAAAATAACTTTATTGGATAAAAACATAAAAAGTAGAAAAACTGGTTAAAAAATCAAAAATAATCAGAAAACTGGAAATAAGCATTTTTTTGAAAAATTGTTGAAAAAGCAAAAAAAAACACTTAAATTTCATAATTGAACATGTTGTAATATAATACATACTCCATAACACTCTGCTACATTTTAAGTTAATCCATAAAAATAAGTAAATGCTTAAGTCCCGACCTCTGTTTATAAGTATTAATAATCTATGATAGATAGTACAAAAGAATAGTGATTTTGAAGAGGATAAAAAGAATAGTAATAAGTGAAAAGTGCCAAGGGTATTGTGTAATAATAAAATACCAATACAATGTATAGTAACAATGTATAGTAAATTTTATTAGACATTATTGAAACCAGCTATATTTTATAGATCAGGATGTTGAGTAGTAGACATGAGAAAGAAGCAAAGGAGGAGTATTGTGGATAAGAGAATGTTGTGTTGAATAATAAAATTACTAAAAGAGATAAGTTAATATATAGTTTAGAAGTGATTCTAATTATGGATAAAATGAGAGATAATAGGTTAAATTGATTTAAGCATGAAGAGATGAAAATGAATGTTGAAGGAATGAGTTAGATAGGAAGACTTGATTGTAGACATGATTTGATGGATATATGAGTAACATGTTTGAGGGTAAACCAAACTATGTGCTGGCTAAGAAGAATGGCGACTGACCACTAATAGTTTGTAGTGGAGATGGGGGATAAATAGACTGTCAAAGTATACTATATTACATGTTATTAAAAAAAATATATTTCATAACAATTATCATATACCTAATTCGTTTATAAAGTTGTCAACTAATAAAAAATTAACTCAACATATATTTTAGGTTATTAAACCTGTTAAAATGAATTATTCAAAAAGAACAAAAAAAAATTATGAACCAGTCAATATGTCTAAAAAAGAGATTATACAAACTGAATATAATGAACCTCTAAAATTGTGTCCTTTGATATCAAAGGTACACTATTGATTAATTATTTTTATTAAGTTTTTTTTTTGTTTGTATTATATATTATTTAATTATCCCTTAGACGGAGACATGTACTAACTCCCACTCACCAAAGTCGTCTCATCCTTCTGAGCCTCTGAATCCTGTATCTGATACAAATAATGATGGGCAAAATGGTTCTAATAAAAGACAGTCTTTTAGAAATCTGAGTCTCATTGGTGGAGCAGTTATTTTAGGATCTTTGTATGGTGTAAGTATAGAATTAAGTTTTTTAAACCATTATATTTTTTTGGCTCGATTAAATATTAAAAATATTATCATATGGTATTTTGGTAAATTGTACCTATTGAATATATTTAAACATTTGGTACTAGAAACAATGTTGGGATGATTAAAATAATAATCCCACATGAATATATAAATTAACCATCAATGCATAATCCAGTGGTGGTTATGGAGGGGGAGAAGTATCACTTTATTTTCATTACCAGTGAGTTACAGTGATACATATATAACAAAGAAGTCATGGCTTTATTTTAAATTGTAATCAATCTAATCATTAATCAAATTATTATTATCTCTGCATTTAAGCCCAATACCCAACAGTAGTTTAATGTGATGTTACTTTTGAACCAGCATATGGAAAGAACTAGGGACATTTTTAGAAATTAAAACTAAAGAATTTGCATATTTTGCATGTTGATTAGAGTAATAAATTTACGAAAAAATAAAGGTTAGGTTTATCACTATATATCTGTGGATTGGACCTCCCTCAGAACTAGGATGTATCTGCTTCTGGCATAGTGTGAATAATTGGGAAAAAAAAATCATTAGCTCATTAGCAATGGTTCTTAAAAAAATATAAATATAAATAAATAATTTTTATCATTTACAAATGAATTCTTTGAAATTATTTATCTGAACAGTTATCAACATTATTATCTGTTAATATCCTACCATATATTAAAAAAAACTAGTCGATTATACAAAATAAAACTAAACCTAGTATTATATAGAATATAATATAGTAAATTAAAAAAAAAACTTTAAATTATTACTATTATTTTATTTATATGATACATTTATTTCAAAATAGATCTGGAATTCAGACATATTAAAACAGAAAAAAGATGATAGTTCTATAAAAGAAACTAAAAAAGGTAATTTTAAAATGTGATAAATCAAATTTAGGTATATATCTCATAATTTTATCTGAATTCAGCAAAAAAATCACGTAAAGTGGTACCAATTCCTGAATTATCTCAGTCTATACCTGACAGTGTACAATATTTATTAATCGGTGGAGGTACAGCTTCATTTGCAGCATTCAGAGCAATCAAGTCAGCTGATCCTACTGCCAGGGTAAGTCACAATTTTTTTTTCTATTTTCTTTTTTCTGCTTATTCCAGGCCTTGAAGGCCCATTGCCATTTCCATTATACCTCTCCATGCTTCTCTGTCCATAGCTAATGCTTCTCCATCTTTGACATATAAAAGCTTTAAATCTTTTCTCATTCAGTCATTCCACCATTGTCTGAAGACTTAAAGTCTTTTGGGTTTTATTCCTGTGGGCTTCTATATTGTGGCTTTATCTATGTAAGTTTGTCTTTTTTGTCTATTACCAATCAAAATTATAATAATGATAATATTCTTATATAAATCTAGGTTTTAGTAATATCATCTGAAGGTTATCTTCCTCACATGCGACCTCCATTATCCAAAGAATTATGGTATGGTGATGATTCTGAAATGGCCAAATCTTTAAATTTTCACCAATGGAATGGTACAACTAGAAGTTTATTTTATGAACCAGATCCATTTTATACTCCTGTTGAAGAATTAACCTCTGTCAAAAATGGTGGTATATCTCTAGCTCGAGGATGGAAAGTTCAATCAATAAATGTTTCTGACAAAAAAGTAAAGCTTAATGATGGAAAAGAAATAAGTTATGATAAATGTTTAATAGCAACTGGTTCAGTTCCAAAAACCTTAAAACTATATGATGATGCAAGTCAAGGAGTTAAAGATAAATTCTCAGTATTCCGATCTATTGCGGATTTTGAAGATCTATGGGAAGAATTAGATCGTGTTAAATCTATTGCTATTATTGGTGGTGGATTTTTGGGTAGTGAACTTGCTGCGTCATTAGCCAATAAAGGAAAAAAAAATGGTGTTAAAATTTATCAAATATTTAAAGAAAATGGTAATATGGGAAAAGTTTTGCCAAAATATCTTAGTCAATGGACAACAGAAAAAGTTAGAGATGAAGGTGTTGAAGTTGTAACTGGAACAGAAGTAGAAAACTGTTCTTTAGATAATATTGAAGGAAAGGTCAATTTATTTCTAAATAATGGTAAAAATGTAGGTACAATTGAACAGAAATAAAACATAATTTTTTCTAAACAAATTTTTTTTATTTTTAGATTTCTGTTGATCATGTAATTATGGCAGTTGGTGCTAAACCTAATACTGAACTAGCTGCTGATTCTGGACTAGAAGTTGATCCTAACCTTGATGGCTATTTAGTAAATTCAGAATTACAAGCAAGGGCTAATTTATATGTTGTTAGTTTCAAAATGAGTTTTTTCATAATGAAATTATATTTAATATTTTAAATTTCTTTCTTAGGCTGGTGATTGCGCATGTTTTTATGATAGTCAATTTGGTAGAAGACGTGTTGAACATCATGATCATGCTGTAATCTCTGGTAGGTTGGCTGGAGAAAATATGGCTGGTGCTGGTATGTATTGTTTTAGTACCATCTATTTATTTTTAGTTTGTATATTATTTATAATGATAATAAGAAAAATATTCTTTTTGTTTCCATCAATTATCACAATTTCAAAACTTAATCAGGATAAAATATTGTATAATCTTCCTTAACTGATAATGTAAAACTGGGTCTACACAAACCGCACTTTGTTACTGTAGGTACCACTTTCTTGCAAGTACAGAAGTCTATACTATTTTTATGCTGCCACATGATTAAGTATTTTCCATTTTTCGTCAATGTTTTTGTGTTATTCAAATAGTAAAGTTGTCCGCCTTTATTGCTATAATTTTTTTTTTTGATTTTTATCATTAATTTCTCATTTGTATGTATCTTACATATGCATCTTTCGATGTAAAAAATTTACATTGAAAAAAAAAACCGGAAAGTAAAAGTTGTAAAATATTGCTTATTTTGAGAAACTCAAATTCAAAGACTAATTAAGTTTTACAAATGACTAAATAATTTTTTTATATTCTATTTATATTAAGTCATTGTCAATCATTGCCCGTTTGATGTAAACCTGACTTTAATCAATATACATTTTTACTATAAATATTGAAAACTAATACTATCATTTATATAATCATGTTAAAGATGTAAACATTCTAAATTAAAAGAATATTTTATAACAAGTGTAGGAATAATAAAAGAGATACCTAATGAAAAGAATATATATGTTGGCTTCAATGATGTAACTAAGGTAACATTAGTGCATTGTCCCTAACATTACTAAACTATTGTCAATACATAGATAATATTGTTAAAAGCAAATACTTTGTTATTAACAAAATAATAATGAAAATGTTGAAATTGTTGTTTATTGAAAAATTTAAATTGGTTTAAAAAGTTCTAAATGATATTTCATACTAATTCTGCACTTATTATTGATATACTATAAGAAAAAAATTAATTTTCAAAATTATTAGTGATTTAAAATTTGCATTTCATAATATATCATTTTTTATTTATTTTTATTTTTTCAAGTAAATCTATTATTTTTGTATCTAGTTTTGATAAACATGCATCTTATTCAATGTTTAGCCTTGTAATCCCTCAAGTCCATATACTGTAGTTGCAAGCCTCATGAAGGTTTATATCTTTTCTACTTTAGAAGTGGCCATTATCTTGTTCAAATGTAATTCATTTTCTAAACACAAAACCCAATTGTGCTCTGGTATACTTTTTTTAATATTCCACATTCTTTACCTATTTATTTCCATTATTTTTTTTTTATGAATTTATTCAAATCAATAATTTTGATCTTATTATACAAATTACATAAACTAACTTCACATACAGCTATGACTGCTGATATAGTTGATTACAGCTGAGGAATTTCATGATTTATAAAATATATAAAACAAGAAAAATGTATTCTGACAAATACGTTTTCAGTAGTTTTTTGTCAATACTTTGTACTTGCAACAAAAAAATATGTCATAGTGAACATAATGTAAATTATAGTACAATGTTCAATGTATACGGTTTTTAACTCTGAAGTGCTTTTATCAATAGTAACTTTAGGCACTTGGACATTTCATTATAATTTACTTCATTAGCTCTAACAATTATATATAATATAATTAAAAATATTTTACTATTAATGTTTTAACTATTGATCATTCCGTATTATTTATAATTTACCAACATTATACTTGCCTATGTTTCAATTTATATTTATTATAATTATTAATTCATTTTGTTTTAAACAATTTATAGCTAAAGCTTATAAGCATCAGCCAATGTTTTGGTCAGATATTGGACCATCAGTGGGTTATGAAGCAATTGGAATTGTTGATTCTTCTTTAAATACAGTGGGTGTATTTGCCAAAAGAAATCCTAAAGATTCATCTCCATCGAAAAATGAAACTGACCAAAATACCACAATTAGTAATGTAGATTTACCTGCTGAATTGAAATCGGAAAACAAGCCTATTTCTGAAAATAGTTATAACAAAGGAGTTGTATTTTATTTGAAAAATGATGTGGTTGTTGGCATTGTATTATGGAACTTATTTAATAGAATGTCTATAGCACGCCAAGTGCTTAAATCTGATAGATGCTACAAGGATCTCAATGAAGTAGCTAAGCTGTTCAATATTCATGGTGATTCATCATGATGACCTTATTGAATTAAAATGTTATTTTAACATTGTTTTACTGTTACAATAGTATTTATGTGAGGATGAATATGGAAACCTTTCGTATATGTAATATTAATATATTTTTGTATAGACTGATTCTCTTTTAGATTTTTTTTTTTTTTATTTCATATTTTATTGACATTCCTTCTACATACAATTGTTACTTCATTAGTTTGCTAAATGTTTTCACTAATAAAATGTTAAAAATAATCATAAGGTACTAAATTAAAATGCGATTTAGTATTATTAGAAATGAAATAGTATATAATTTGTATGTTTTGTTTTTAATTATTCATCAAGTAGTTGACACATTTTTAGTACATTATCAAATATTAATGAAATATAAGTATAATAAATTGACCGGATTTTTAAAATTATATATATTTATATATATATATATATATGGGTGTATGAATACATTTCTATTTGCATATTTTTAAAAAATAATCTATTTAAAAAGAAATTACTTTTTTAATTAATTTTTAATGTATAAGTTATTGAAGGTTATCTATTAACTCTTATTAAATTTTTAATGATTTTTGTTTGCTCTTGAACTTCATTGTACATGCTATTACTTATACATGAAATATTTAATGTACTTTATATTTTTATAAATAAGTACTATTTTGATTATTTTAAAGTTGTGAAAATCATAATTAATTTGTTTGTATGCATAATTATCAAATTGTAATTATGTTTCAAACAAATAAATCTAAAAACCTAAAAAGTATGATTGTGTCAATAGCATGAATAAAATTTAAAAAAAGCATGCAGAGTTCTAGTTTTAAATGTATTCTAAATTTACCTATAAATTGTGTTATATTAAACCATCATAATTTCCTATGGTGTATTAAAATTATAGATACTAATTTATCATAAAATGCTTAATATTTTGATTTTTTCTTACAATATCAATTATAATTCCATTATAAAATAAATGATAAGCTTGAATCTTGATATTAATAAATATTAATTTTAAATCTACATCTTAGAATTATCTTACCACCTTTCAACAAATTTACCCATATAATATGCATCTATCATATGGTAGGCAAAGAGTACAATGCCTTTTGATTGTAAAATATTATTTAGTTAATTTTCTAACAGTTCTTAGTAAAGTTGAAATTTTCGTCATGCATGACAAGTTACTCTTGGGATAGAGACCAGAATATCATATGTTTTGGTCCTCTCCATACTTATTTTGATGTTAGGATTACTTATGGTAGTACCACATAATAGTAATAATATATAGTATAGTATATTATTATAGTACTTATTCAATACACCTAACATATATAATATTTTAAACTTAATTCAGTGTGATTATTATGATTTATGAACCTGAATCCAGGTGCAGTGATCAGTTAAGAGTTAGTAAATTATGTGAATACTGAATTATGGTTATCGGTTTGAATAATCACAAATTTTATATTATCTCAATTCTACAGATATTGCAAGCTGTTGATTTACATTGGTTACAAATATCTACTTGGTTACTAAATTATACTCGGGAAGAATAACAATTTAGCTATTATTTATGAGTCATGAGTTACACTATTCAATAGTGCGTAGATACTTCGATATAATTTATTTGTGGTACAGTTTACTAAGTATGTAGTGATGGGTAACAACAAAAAATACATTTATAGACTTGTAGACTGTAGTGTTAACTGTAAACGCATGATACTGTACAACACCTGCATTTAACAGAAGTTATACTATACCGATTCATCGCTGAGATTAAGAGAGATCTGTTACCCATGTTACCTATTGCATTTAGCAATTTTCTCTACCTACTAACTGCTGTCTAGGTCTCTAGGAACAGTAGGAACACTTAAACGAAAACATATGTGATCTTTAATCCTATGGGCTATGGTGGAGTCAGGGGATCACCACGACTTGCGTTTTTTTTACTATTCCTTGGAATGAACGATACGCTATTATATTATTAAGTTGGTATTACCGATCCATTTATTTGTACATATTTTTTTCTTGACGAAGAAATGAAAAATCGTGGGCTTTAGTGCTTTACACAGAGGTCACATCCCAGGTCCGAAGGAAATGTTTCAATCTACTAGACCTAGTAACTCCTAGTTCTCTATTCTCTGTATATCGCCTTTTTTCTTTTAATTTTCGTTGAAAAAAATACTACGCCTACTCAATTTATCAACACTTATTTTCCTTTTTGTTGCTTCCAAAGAAGTACATAATCCCACTATTCCTACTGTAGCACGAAGATTCAAATGGTCGCTAGTTCGCTACCTACTCCCTTTGAGTTTTGACCTACAGGCTACAATAGCGCTACAACAACCGCCGCGTGCGAGTACGGTCGATGTCCGACACTTCGTACGTTATTCAAATTATTAAAAATGTAAACTACATTACAAAAAAAGTAACTACAGTCGGTCTACTAATACGAATATTTTCCGCGAACAAACCTTCATGTTTCTTAATAACACAATGCAATTGCCAATTAGGTATTGTCCACATTATGGTCATATCGTTTAGCCAATGACTATAATGACGATGTACCGCCACAGTCGTCCAGAACGTCGTTTTGGAACGGGCTATAGATAAAATATGGTAATCAATTTAGTTAAAAATAGTTTTCTTCACTATTTACTATTCAGTAAAGCTGAAGTTGACTTTCTAATATTTGAATTATCATAATATATTACTGCATTGATGTCAGTGGCATAGGTACTATGTACATTAAATTGTATTTTACGAGGAGGGGGGTTTAACGACAACTGGTATTATATAGCCATATAGGTGTGTTATGTCTATTGGAAGACTTCATCCAACTTAAAATTAGTTATACATTTATAGTAGAATAGATTATAACGTAATCTACATTTACGTAAGTAATAATTAGAACTTAGTTGAAACCTAAAACATTCACATGATCATAATAATATATTAATATGTGATACAGATAGTGGAGCGTAACCAACAAGCTCCTAAAAATTGCTGAAGTAGATATGAATGGTATGAGTGTATGACTTAAAAATGCAGAACACGTCTTACGTCAAGATTTACTGCATTATCCGTATAATGTGTTTTGTACAATATTTACAATATAAATAATATAATACAATTTTGTACAATATTTGGTGTATTATTATGACTTATAAGATTGGAATTTTGACGTATAAATAATATAATATGTTTAAATATAAATATATAATACAGAATAACAAACCAGATATGTTACTAATTGTTACTTCTACACGACTATACAACCACAACAACTTTGTTCACACGTACAATAATACTTTTCAAATAAAACATATTTTCCACAATATTACCATAAAAATATAAAAATGTAGTTTTTCATATTATATATATATATATATATATATATAGTCTATGATAATCCTATATAATATATTATATAGGGATTGTTGACTTTATGTGGTAAGTAACAACTAATAATAGATAGAACATAGAAATATAGGTAGATGTAGAACGTAGGGTATACCTAAACCTAATAATATTGATGATTTCTTGCACTGCAGACTACAGTTCAAGCCATGTCACTGAATGTTCGCCTGTTAAAAGAACTTTAGTGATGTTAATTTTTGTTTAGTTTATCCCGGTTAACATTTTATTCTGAATATCTTATTATGCAATGACAAGATAATAGTTAAAAATTTTCAAGTTCACTACAAAATTTTGCACTTGATTATATAACTCATTCAAATTAGTTACGGGAGTAAGTTGCGTATTTCGGAGAGGGTGCAAGGTTTTAATTGTAGAAGCCGGAAGGCATCATAGCTCTTTAACATTTTTTGTTTCATGTAAATTTTTTTGTAGTTTATTAAGTGAAGATTTTAGTTTTTGTCTCCTATAGTTAAAATATTATTACACGTATTTTACGAACTAAGGTGAAATAAAATTTAACTATAGTCTGTTGACTTAATCTTTTACCCCTGAATTACATCATTTAAAAAAATTACACTTTATGTCTCCTAATATTCAAATTCAATGTTCACGGAGCGTTATTTCGTACATTATATGGCTTTCATTTTCATTTCTATTCCGACACAGACGTATATACGGACAATTTAAAGATGATAAATACATTTATAATTTATTTCACATTAATACATTAATATTTAACGCTATTGTTTCAGTTTTATTTTAATACAAATTTGAAATTTCCTGTCTATGTAGCACAGTACACTTCTATGAATATATCTTTAGTTTTTAATGAGTTTCAGTTAACAATATCTCTTTCAATCATAGCCGCAATTAAGGGGAGAATTTTGGATGTGCTTAGCATCTCCAGTTTTAAAATTAGCACCTACAAATTATTTCCGTGTATGTGTAGGTATTGATATTTGATAATATGTTTTTCAGAATAGAAAATAAATATAATACTTGTTATATTTAAATAATTGTTTCTATAATCCTATCCGTTGTCTTGCTGAATCCTTTACATACTAAATAATACCTGTTATAATTTGTTTATATATAGAATAGTTTTTCTAATTGCTTATCATTACCAGTTGTCGTCAGGCGCCGCTGTCAGCTACAATTTTATTAAACAATATATAAATTTTCGATATAAATAAAAGGTATAGACTGTAATTCCACAAGACATTTTTTCCCGTATATATTATACAGCTGGATCTTTAAAGCCAAAATAAATATTTTAATTAGCTCTGACAAGAGGATATTTTTTTCTTATTATAGACTAGCTGATTTACGTATCTTTACTCGGGCATCATAGTGTGAAAGTAAAAATGTAGCATTGTAAATCATTATATAGGAATAACAATTTTTGTATACTATTCGTACCATTGAATTGGTTGATTTTACGATTTTTATTTTATTTTATTTTGTATTATGTTGGCTATTATTTTTTTCATTTGGGCTTAACTTCCAGTGTTAAATCGAAACTGCGTGGCTGCTTTCAATATTGAGAACATTCGTATTTGAAAAACGCTCTTTTAAGCATACTGGTTCGTAAAATCGTAACCAATTTTTGATCCGCCTCATAGAAGAAATTGATCGTTCACAAATGTGGAAACCCCACTGTTGTGCAATATTGTCTTGTTAAACTCATAGACCTATGAACTATGATTACCATTACACTGATTAAGTAATAATAGGAATTTTTATAATTTCATATATTCATGTATACTGAATTACTGATTAAAATTATCCCAAACGCTTAATGGAGGTATTTAATAAAAGAAAAGTTGTAGGTACCTAGAATACTCTTCTATTTTTATAAACGCCTATTGGTATTGAAGAACAGTTTTTGCACTGTTTGCAGTACCTATTTTATTAAGTGTTATCGTAGACTGTATAGAACTATAGAGTATTATGTCTATATACTATAGATTATAGTGTCATATAATATAGTGTAGAACCAATCATTCCAAAAGGTTTTTATTAATTTCGAAGAAAAATACATATATATTTTTAAACAGAATTTATTTTAAATTGTCCATGTTTAAATTTTATATAAACTCGAGGAATTTCAGAATCATTTTTGTAGTTATTTTAAGTCCTTGGCAGTTAAGAATAATTATTAATTGAATCATTTTGTATTTTTAAGGTACAAATAGGTTGAAGCTCTAAAATACTAATTTATGCCAATCAACTGGATAAACCAACTGTGTTTGAAAATTGGGGTCAAATATTTTGATGGAATTTTGCATAATTCGTTTAGTAATATATATTGTATCTTCTGTAGCAGTTTTTTAATATTATTCACGACGGATGTAGATTGTATGATGTGGGCATGTGGTGGATGGTATTAACATTGATTATACATTTATAAATTATAATTAATTTAGATAACTAATGACTTAATTAATGTATTATATTTATATTTTTATATAATACTATAATAGTAAAGTAGAAGATTTCAGTGGGCTTATCACGCCTGATGCAGTCAGAATCAGAACCTACTTACCTACTAATGTGCATGATAATGGCAGATAATCTAAAAGGGAATAACCTCTAATCCTCTAACGACCTCGGTTGAAATGGGAATAAGACGTGAAACATCTGAATGAAGGCTCAAACTGGAAAACAAGAGCAGCTGACAGGGGGAATTGGAGGACTGGTTGTATGATAGTCCTAGTGCAGTAGTGCATATAGTGGTCACTGGCCACTATAACACCCAATCAATTATTAATTATCATAAATAAATAAAATAAAGCAATGAACGAATGATAAAACTGTAGTTATAATCTCAATTCTCTATCTCTGTTTCTGTCAAACATTTTGGAATAGTACAATATGTATTTGGTACTTTTGCCATTTAGTTTTTCATTAATTTAACTAGAGTAAAAAAGTTCATTTATTTTGAAAATATAATCCACTATTGGATGATCCATGATTTGTTATATTATATTTTTTAAATAGTAGTTTTACTATATTTTTAATACTTATATTAATATGCGGAAGATTGATTCGTGTTAAATGGCGGCATAGGTACCAAGTGATCAGGAGACAGGAGGATGACTTTCTCGTTATATATGCCACATGCCACATGGGATATGTGAATAAACGATACGAGTTACTCAGTTACGCATGTACCCGTCAATTGTAAAAATACCGATGAGATTGATGCCCTCATTAGCATTCAGAATATAATGTTATAAATTTATAATCTAAAATTGTAATCAAAATTCCAATCCAAATTGTTAACTGATAATCATTATATTATATTGTTAATATATAATTATTATTATTATATTATTCAATAGGTAGATAATGTTGAATAAAATCCTATTTGCAAATTTGCAATGTGAATTTTGATATGTACGCTAGATATGAAGTATCAATAATCTACACACAAATAAAAGTGAAACGAATGCTGCTAATTTTCATAAAGGTATTTTATTTATTATACCGAAGCCCGTTACGTGATGACCGATCGATACGTATTGTAATTTGTATATGTGCTATATGGCTGTATGCTTGTATATATTGAAGAAATGTACTTACTCCATACCCCGGTAACCCATATTTTTAATATCGACTTATTTTAACGTATTTACGTTTTATGCTCTAATTCTGAAATACCATATTTTTTTAATATTTATTATTGTCATATTCGTCAAAACGACAGTGCATTGTGTATTTGCTATGATCTACTTAACCGTCGAACAGCTGTAAAACTTGCGGGTTAACGTAGCTATAGTGTATAAATAATTATATCGTAATCCTCTTCGGGGAGGTAACGATTAAACGATGTGAGGACAAACAATCCATACTCAAGTGCCCTTACGTTTTCGTCGCGGTATTTGATATAACAGGTGATAATGTATCAGGTGTATCGTATGTTGGTCGTACCAAGGGTGGACACTGGATTTGCATAGTAGCATGCGTGGATTTCTATACGTCATAAGCTTTAAAGTGCTTTTCTGATCACAAGAACAGCTCAAACACAATAAACTGCGTGAACTCGTAAATCATTATCTTTCGAGTGATTGATTTGCAGACTCGAGTGAAGTAATTAAAATTTAAGTTCAGGCTCTTCTTGGTGAGCTCTTTCCGTTAAAATTATGCTTTGGAATTCGGATTCGTATTTTCTCCAAGGCTATATTATCAGTGTGCAACTACTTGTAAATCTAACATCAGAAGCACATTCAACAAAATAAACTGATTAACAGAAATCTTATGGATCTCATTAATTCGTATTAAAATGAAATAAGCAATAATATGAATGATAAATCTTGAAATTTTTATAATTTTGTATAATTTGTCGAATAATTATTCAAAATTAGAAAAAATGGTCTCGATCCATCATATTAACAAGATAATCTCAATGTATAAGACAATGTTAGGTTAAGGAAATCTAGGACATGCATCTGACTGGGTGTATCCTCTAAAAAAAAAAAAAAACACCTCAGCTCTTTGGTGCCAGTGCATTGCATCCCCGTAAATCCGGCAACCCTTATATTGTATTCAACCGTGGAATATACGGCATATGCCTGCTGTGTGGCGAAAAAGCCGATTCTCCTTTTTCGACACGTATTAAACTTTCTACCGTGCCTATACACGCCACGGGGGTCTCAGTGTCTCACTAGTTTGTCCTACCCGGTGAATCACGATCGCCACCCCCCCCCCCCATCGAGCTACAAGCTT
The DNA here is from genome assembly GCA_025469195.1 of Chaitophorus viminalis. Taxonomy (NCBI): domain Eukaryota; kingdom Metazoa; phylum Arthropoda; class Insecta; order Hemiptera; family Aphididae; genus Chaitophorus; species Chaitophorus viminalis. The sequence continues at coordinate 162,926 of JAIPRK010000511.1, forward strand.
ACGCCGCGTGGTGCGTGCACGGAGCGCAACGGGCTTTGCGGAAGCGCTTTCCACTCTTAAAAGTTGACCCAGTTCTCGGAGGCGGCGGGAATATCCGTTCGGTCCACGCGTCGAGACTTCGAAACGGTTCTTTATCCACGCGCGCCATGCATTCTCTCTCGCACGTCCATCGCGGCTGGCAGTCTCTCCTCTCGAGTACCTTTCCCGCGATTCCGTGCGCCGACCACCATCATCATCATCATCATCATCTTCATCATTATTATAATTATTAATACTGTTTCGACTATTATTACTACTACCTATAATTATTATTTTCCCCTTCTTCGCGCTCGCGCCGCCGTCATCGGAGCACCGTTGCAGCGATGATAACAAATCATTTCGCCATATTTGTTGTTGTGTGTCCGTTTGATTAGAACACTATAATATTCATGTATATAATTTTTCTGTTTAATCATTAATTTGCGAGTATAACAATAAATCTCGATCCGATTCTCTACCGTTTCGTGGCCGAGGCTTTCGTTTTGCCCCGAGAGCCATGGTCCTGTCGACCGACCACTGACCGACCGCTGATCGCCCTCCCGCGACTGGACACGACGACCACTGCCCGTTCTCGACGTCACCGAGGATTTCCACAATGGCGCTAATTGGTCCCAGGTCGTCGGAAGCTTTGCACCAGCTGGACCGCTCCGTCCGACTTCAGTGAGCATGAGTTCGTGTTGTTGCACCGCTTCCAAGGCGATCATCGTCCTGGGTAGAGTATTTTACGAAATTTTTTTCAATTTTTTCTTTCGCGTTGCCAATTTCTTTAATTGGGTCAAAATATTGTCGTCCTTCCAGTTTTTTCAACTTTGATCTAGCGCCAACATGGACGAGAAAATAAAAACCGAGTTAAAGACTGAAAACAGCCTACCAGAGCCCGAAGTACCGACTGTGGTCTCAGAAAAGGGCGTGTTGCTGAGAACCAGCGCTAGGGTGTCTAAAAAGTTACGTATGACACCAGCGTCAACTTCACCTGGACCAAGTTGCTCCAAATTAGGTTTGTACACTGTATTTTTTCACGGTTCGTTAATAAACATTTTATTTATATATATATATATATATATAATTCATTACAGATTCAAATGATACTCCTGTTTTCAAGTCTTCAAAAATCAGACGTGAACAACTTTGGTCAGCTGAAGACACCAATTCTTTTTTTGATGGCTTAAATGAGTTTGGGAAAGATTTTGAATCTATTCAATGGTTTATGGTGAATAGAGCTAAGCGTAAAGGTCCTTGTGAACAGGCTGTTAAAAGTAAAGAACAATTAAGACACTTTTATTATCGGATGTGGCACAGAATTTGCAAATATATTGAATTCCCTAAAGGTATTATCTTATTGGAAAATTTAGTTTTCATTAATATTTTTCAATTAATTTGTTTAATTTTAATGAATTGTAGAAATGCAAAAAGTGGTACAAGAGCTTTATGGGCTGATCAATTATGGTGAGCTAAAACGAAGAATTGGATTTTGTAATGATAAGAACTGGTCTAAATTATATGAAATGATTTATCATGGTTCAACTAAAGTTAGAAGTAAAGGTAAAATGTGGAGAGTTAAAACACCGCATTGTCGAGCTTTGAGAAAACTCAACTGTCTTGAAGGTATATTTTATTTTTAAATTTCTGTCTATATAGGTACTAATTGTCAACGATATAAATTTTTTTAGATACAATTGGAGATTTAAAATTACCAGGAAAAGTGAGTGTTGAATTAAGACCTCGTGATATGGATACATGGTCCTTAGTGCAATCACTTGCTATGAATCCTCGTATTAGAGCTACAGTTGAGTTACAAAAACCATTATCAATGCTTTTAGGATTTTTAGAAAATAGATGGCAAACAGAAAATAGAAAACTTGTATCCTTTTCTGAATAATCAATTAAAATATTAGGAATTAAGAACCAAGATATATTTAAAGGAATCTTGAATCTTTCAATCAAATAATTTTTATTATGATTTTATTTAAGTTTAATATTCTTTAACACCATATTATTAGCGTGAACAAATACACAGGGTGAAAACCCTTGAAGTTGATCAAGAGTCTAAAAGAATCTTAAGAGTTGCACCAGCAAGTGGAGTAACTATTACTCCAATCAGTGTAAATTTTAATGATATAGAAAATACAAATGTTAGCTTATTAGCTCACCGAAATACTCATGGGATTTCAAAAGAATCTGTTGAATCAATTCTCCAAAAAGTAATAATATAATATTATAAACTTCAGTTTGTTCTAATGATCTATACTTTTTGTTCAAAGTTTCCTTCAACCAAAGTACAAAAACCTTATGTCAAACGGGTGCGTACTGAAACTGTTAATTCAGCATCTTCATCAGGGAGTCAAGAAAGTAATTCAACCTCTTGTCAATCTACTGTATATCCTATAATAGATGCAGCTTATGAAGGAGAAAAGGGTTTGGATATTCTGATAGCTAGTCCTCCAAAAAACCATCCAGTTGTTTCATCTCATGACCAAGAAAAAGAGAAAAAAGAAGAATTTATTGCTAGAATGAAACAAGGATGGACATTAGCCAATGTTGAATCTATAAAAATTGGAGAACTTTATCTTATAGTAATATTATTTTATTTTAATTCAGAAATATATAAGTATTAATATTTATTATTTTTGTTGTTATATTTTCAGTGTGGCAGTGAGTCTAAAATACAGCTTGAGTATTGGTTTGAAGATTGTGTTGAAGCTACTAGCCAAAATCGTATATCCCAATCACTCAATAAACTCATTTCTATTGCTCAGTATAATTTAAATTCTTCTAAAGTAAGATTTATTAAAAAATATTTCTAATTTTTATGGTACTAAAATTATAAATTGATTGTAAACTTAATTTTGTGTAAAATTTGCAGGGCTGTTCATGTGGATCTCTAAATAATAAACCACATAGTATACCAAGACAAGCTGAAGTAATTTTACAAATACTACTTTGCAAATAATAATTAAATTTATAAATTTGCTTATTTATAATTATTTAAATTCCTGCTAATTGTAATTCTTTTTTTTTTTTGATTTTAAATATAGAATAAAATAGATGTGGATCAAAATCAACGTGGTGCATATTCATTAGTCAGTGGTTGTAAAGTAATGGCTCATCCTTCTTCTGTATTTAGGCGTCCTCTGCAGCCAAAACCTTTGCATTCAACTGGTTCTTTTAAAGCCCAACTTGATGTAAGTTTTATTAATTGAGTTTAATTATTTGTTATATTATTAGTAAAAAACTAAAAAGGATTATGTGTTATAAATAATTACTCTTATGCATTTAACTTTAATTATTCAAAAATACTTAAAACTTTTTATTTTAGAAATTGCAACCAAGGTATTGTAACCGAATGGGCCGACCTGGTAATAAACATACTGGCATTGTTCAAAAACTCTTGCCACTTCAACCAAAGACAAGTTTGACTATTGTTCAAACATCTAACTTCAGACCTATTGTTCCAGCAATTACAGATGAATATGAAAAATGTGATACAGATCAATTAGATCAAGCCCCAATTTCACCAAAAAGTAAATATAAGTTTTATTTATTTTTAGTTGAAACAAAAATAAAGGGCAAATCCTTTATCGAATAAATAACAATCATCATTAAATAAGCTATTTATTTTTAATAAATCTTTAAAATAGAAGCATAATCTTTTAAATTTAAAATAAATGAATAAATTCTTAAGTTAAGTTAAGCTTTTAATGTTTAATTAACATATTAAGTAAAAAAAAAAAAAAATTAAAAATTATGAAATGTCTATAAAATGCTAATATAATAACTCAGTAAGTATTTCAAGTCTAATTAACATTTATTACTAATATTGTATAATTAAAATTCGTAGAAATCGACAATTTTTTTATTATAATGTTAACAACATTCTGTAACTTTTCAGTAAAAAATTTTTATTCATATATATGAACATGAAGTTTTTTGACAATTTTCTGCTACCTCTAGTTCATACATACTAGTTACCCTTGTCCTCTTTTATTCCATCGAGCTATCTCTTCCTTGTTTTTTTATTTTTATTAGGTTTTGGGTGTTTAATGAATATTAAATTTTTAAATATATATACATCAATTTTCTCGTTTTTGATTCTTAATAAAGTGAGGAATGAATTGGTATTTAATACTGTGTTTTTCTCAACATTTTATAAACTATCTCTGTAAGTAAAATATTAGTTATAAATATACATGCTAGAAGGGAAACAATAATTCTTTTACATATTATTCAACCTTATATATGATATTTTTACTTGGTAATAAGTAATAACTTTTCTGTAGTAAAAATATAATAATTAAGCGTAAAAAAAAATTATTAATTTTTTAAGTATAGTTTGTTTTTATTAATATATCTTAAATAAGAAGTGATATAATGTTATTATATTTTCAGTAACAAGATGTAAATATATATTTTTATAACTTTTACCTTAATCTTTTCTAGAAATTTGGGAACCCCCAGACGAAGATATTCCAGATGATGTAAGTATCACATCATCAACCATTAACAGGTTAATGGATATAACGCTGCCGTCCATGAATGAACTGTCAACTCCTAATTTTTCTGGTCTATTGCCAAACTGTAATAGTTCAACTGTTAGTCTAAATACACCATCTACGAGTATATCTAAACTTTTGAAAGATGATGGCAATCAATGGCTAAATCCAGATGTATGTCAATTTTTAATATTCTAATTAATTATTAATGCTAATACATTAAAAAATGTAAAAGATTAAAAATAAAAATTATTTAATCCAATTAATTTTTTTAATTTGTCATTTCAGATGGACTTTTCATTAAGTAGTTTCCTAGGTCATCTAGACAAAGACCAAATGGCTGAACCTTTAAGAAATGATGATCAAAAGATTATTTCGAATGATGTATGTATAAAAAGTATAATTTTTTTCTGAAAAGAAATAAAATGTCCATATAAGTATTACATTATCAATAAATTATTACTTGATGATAAATAAGAAAATTACATGTTTTTTGAGCTATGTATAAATTTACTGAAATTAACAAAATTATTTTAGTTCCCAAAACTTGGATATAATTGTTAAAGTAGGTAGCCATAAGTATATGATAATTGATAAGCAATGATGTACTTTATTGGTAGAATTCATTGCTTATTCATCTAAGGTTAATTGGTTTAATTTTAGGATCTTCAAACTATTTGAAAATTTGAATGATCTTGTATTGGATATATTGATGAAATTAATATAAGATTTTTTTTATAATAGGTGGAAGCGCAATTTCAATGTCTTATGAGTGAAAATAGTGTGGATTACACGGCTAAGTTTGCAGATTTAGCTGCACAGGTGGCTGCAAGCAATAACAACTGCCAATAAGTTTAATTTTATTTTATTTTTTATTATTATACTTATACATACATATTTATTGATAATATTTTAATGTTTAACAGTGTTTTGTTATGTAATCAAATATGATTCAATTTTTTTCTGATGTTGTTTACAATAGAATAATTAGTGTTTTTATTTATTTATTTATTTATATTATATTTTACAAATACTTAATGTTCATTATATTTTGTTAACTTACAGTATGTTGAGAGAACAAAGTTGTTCTTAAAGAAATATACATAATATTTAAACAAATCTGACAAATTGATAATTACATTTTCAAAGTTTAAAACTGGCGTTACATATTACACTTTATGAAACCTTAACTATTCAGTTCTAAGATAATATTCCCTTTTTAAAATACTAAAAATAAATTCTTAACTGAGTACATATTTGATAATGACAATGCAAACTGAAGCAAATTTATAATTTTTTTCAGTAACCATAAATAGTGGTAACATTAATAACCATTTGGAATTTAAATGTTCATACATTATGTTAAATATATTAGACAAAAAAATAATTTAATTCTCACAAAAAAATTCAATAAGCTTTTTTTTATTAGTATATCATTGTCAAATAATAATATAGAATAATTACAAATAACAAACAAAGAAACTACAGAAAACCAAGAAAATTAGATCACAAATAAAAGCTGTATCAATTAAGGAAAAATATATAATATCAGTAACATTAAAATAAACTATTATTTAAAATATAATAAAAGAGTGTATACAATGGTTATTGTGTAAAATTTATTTATTACAGAAAATAATCCCCTAATTTCAGTTAGTGAAATATTAATTCGGTGTGATTAATTCAACAATAAATAAAAACTTATAATTAATATTTAAATATTTTAAAACATTTATTCTATATAAGTAATTATTAACGTATAATTTGAATGTTACTTTATTAATTCATTTCAAAAGTTGGTAGGGATTAAAATTATTTATTTGGCAAAAAATATGATTAAAAATTGTATTTCTTCAAAAAATAATATCTTGATAGTTTCTATAACTAAATTTTGATAGTTTACCAATGGAATACTGCTGGAAAATTTTTTTTATAGTAATATTTTTAGATTATTTTAACAGATTAAAACTAACTGCAAATTCTTGTAGGTATTATAAAAATATGACTTAAAAATGCATATAAAGTAAATAATCATACTCAATTTTTTACAAAAAATATAGGATTAAAATAGAATATAGCTGTCATAAAACGGTAAGTATTTTTAGAAAATCATGTGAACATGTTGTATATTGTCAATTTGAATGTACACACATATATGTAATTTGAGTATACAAATATTAAATACTTATTGTATAAGCAAAAATACATTTTTATATTGTCAATTATATCTACGTACACAAAAACGCAATGGAACCTAGGTATATTAAAGTATCACAAATCTATTATTCATCTTAAACACAGAAATATAACTTTAAAAAATATTTAGGAATGTGTAAGTGTAAATAAATTTAATTAAAATGTCAATGTTATAAGATAAAGATAAAATAAAAATCATTACCATTTAAATAAAATACCAACAGTATAACAGAATAGAATAAAAATATGAAATATAACATTATTAAATAAATGGATCAATAAAATTTATGTTTGCCATTTACTTTATACATTTTTAAGAAATCCTATTAAAGTAAACTATATATAACTATAGATTGAATTTGAGATTGACTAAATTATGTTAAACCACAAGTGAATATTTTTTAGTTTATTTTATATTATACTTTCTAATCAATGTGTATCAAGTTGTTTGCATTTAATGACATAATAATCATAAACATGAGTGAATACTGATTAGTAGCCATAAAATAAATGATAATCTATAATTACCAGTACCTTTCGAGAATGTTTATTTTAAATGGCACAAAAATAATAATTTTTAAAAGATTGACTAAGCAGTTTAATTAAATTTAGTCAACCATCTGGAGTAATGCATTAACAGTAAGATCTTTGTTACCGTTGTTGGCCTCAAAAACAGTTTTCACTGTTTCTTTATCTACATTTGGAAACATTTCTTGAATCTAGAAAAGTACAATAATTATTAAAATGTGTGATTTGTTACTCAAACAATATTTTTACTTGTTTCAAGTCATCAGAACTAAGGACTGGCACTTGTGGTGCAGTAGGTTGAATGTAAATAGGAGTTAAGCTAGCTTTTGAATTCCTGAACTGGGGCATCTGTGGTAGCATCATAAGTGAATTTGGTACTCCCAAATTAGGCGTGGTCTAAAATTCCATAGTTAAATATAATTAATATATTTTTAAACAAATTATACATCACAAAATTATAATATTCATAAACCAAGTTCTGTCAGATTAAATTCTTACCCCAAAGCTCATAATTATATTTATAGTGCCTTCATTATTGGGTCCTTGTTTACCAGTTAGATTGTACCACTGTTCAATTATTGTAGCTTCTTTATAAATTTGAATAGGGATTTGTATGGTAGTCCAAGCAATGAGTTCATCCATTTTGAATGAACATTCATCAAATATTTCTATATGAATTTGATCAACTCCTTCTTGTGGAAGCCTAAATAATAATGTTTAATTTAGTAGTAAGTATATTATAAGATAGAATACATGCAAATAATGTCATGTTTATTCAAAATAGATAATACTGAAAATGAAATTACATTTGAACTGTTTTATGCCATTTAGGTGTTTTGCCACCATTAGGGTCTGTTTGTGTTTCATACACACAATGGCCAATTCTGAGTCTTACATATGGATCCATTCTGGTTAAACCATAATTTTTGACAAGTCGTGCTTGAACAATAGTAATATTTAATCTATTTCTATCCCGATCTCCTTGTACACTTGATAGACTCTGTTGAAGAGCCATTGCTGCTTGTTGGTCTGCAGCTTCTTGTTGTAATCTAGTTGCAGAGTCATTTAATGAAACAACATCAAGTCGTAAGAAATCATTGGGTAAATCACCAATGAACACCTGTAAATTTAGTTGTTATTATAAATTACTATTCATACAATTAAAGCATTCAAGTTAAGGGACTCAAATCTTCAAAATCATATTATAACAAACATTTGGTTATATTTATATGCACAAAAATCGACTATATAGCAAAATAATTAAATTGTAATACAATATTTTTTAATAGTTTCAATTTAAGAGCATCTTAAGGAACAATAAAAGATTATTTTAAGACATTTATGAGCTATTCATGACACTTTATGTTTTTTATATTGTTATATACAGGGACACTTGAGTGAAGAGTGTAATGATCCAGTAGAATACATCTGAGTACTGTATTGTCATAAGTATCTTAATTTAAATTTTAAAATCTACTTTGATGCCCATTAGAAAACTATAACTATTTAAAATATTGTATGTTTTATAAAATCAGGTTTAATAACCTGAAGCTTAAATATGTTATTTTATAAATTAATATGTTTAATATTACTTTTAATATACATATTATTATCTTCAATCTAAACATTTCACTATTAAATATAAATATCCAAACATAATAGCAAATAAATACTATCATTGATTATTATCTAAGAAAATAAATAATATTATAATTTAAAGTATTAGAAATGATTTAGGTTGAAATATGGTACATAAAGTATTTAAAGTGATTCTAAACATAAAAATTATAAATTTTAATTAAACTAAAAATGAATATGTAATATATATTAGGTATACTTGTGTAATCTTGGTATAAAATGTACATTGTACATACACTAAAACTTTAAGATAATAATGGTATATTATATCTTAAGATACTCAATAATTGGATTACTTTTAAACCAAAGATTGTACATTTATTACATTACCATAAGATAATAAACAAATACTTTTAGATTTTCAGTTTATTATTACATTAAAAGTTATTATAACTTGTGACAGTACAATGTTCCACTGTATCTGATTATAAATCACTCAATTACTCAAAAATCATCTGTACCCCATGATATATTTATTTCCTGATTAACTGTCACTATATAAAGTTATTCAGTTATTTAATACAATATAATTCACAAATATAATAATATATTTATATATAAGATAATTGTTAATAAATAAATTATCTTATTTGTCAGAAGATAAGTATTTTCTTCTAAAATAAATTTAACAGGTATAATAAGAATTCTGGGACACTTATCATTTAATATTATAGTATGTATATTGTAGGTATATAAGGCCAAAGGGTACATATTACTACATAAGTACACTTATTAACCCTTTTAACAATACTGTTTACAACTGTCATAAGTATGATCAAGATTTAAAATAAATATCAACATATAATATTATTTTATTACATTTATTCTTCATGGTCTTATTTTTGTTCTAAGTATCTGCCTAAATTTTAAATTATAGATTCTATGAAATTCTGTAAACATTTTTGAAAATGAATGAGAAATAATTTATCATACATTAATATAATACAATATATTTTTAATAAATTAGATGTTATAAAAATATAAATATACTTATATACCTAAACATAAATATACTAAATAAAATAAATTATGAGTATTTGGAAACTGAATTTAGATAATTAAATATGAATTATAAACTTGTTTATAGATTATAATTAATATTATAGATTTCAGTTATAGAAAATAAAAATATTTTATTGGAAAAGTTGTCACAAGTTTTGAGTATGAAATATGTAATATTTATGTATGGTTATCTACTATTAATATTTTTTGTTACAGTATAGCAAGATGATAAATATTACTCATATATTGCAGTTCGTAAATTCGTAACTATTAATACGTAAAAGGGGTTACGAGTTACTATCACTTAGGTGTCTTAAATTATGAAGGAATACTGAAAACATTATGAATTCAATAATTAACTCATTACGTCACAATGTAGTATAACAAATTCAAAACAACACAAAATATATAATTTGGTAATGTTAAAAGCTAAATAATACATAAATTGCGTTTAATTCACCATTTTTCGTCTTTCTGCGTTGACGTTTGACGTAATTATTGAATCCATGGTTGTAAATTCACTACACGATCCGGACACGTATTAATTTATAAGCTAGGTAGAACTATCATGACACTGTTGGATATTCAAATGCGAAATGTGTTTATTTAGTCGAAACTCGAAAGGTTTTGCGTAGTTCTTGTTTGTTTAGGTAGATTGTAAAAAATATTTATTACCCAATTATTATTATAAGTGTTATCAATTTATCGTACAATAGCGGTTATCATACAAATTTTTAGTTCATCTCGGTTATCAGCATTAACCGTTACGGTATAATAAGTCCCAACAATTATTGTGCAACTGATATTAGTTGCCTACACTGATCGCCGAAATAAACAGAAAGCAAACAACTTAACCTCAACAATATCAATCCTAAAATTCTCTCCTTCTCGAAAACGTGTTCATTTTATATCTTCTTTTGAGAAATCTACTCATCAATTTTAATAATTTAGCATCTATTTGCTAATTTTTTGAAATTTAATTTTTGTATAAATACACTCATTCACAATGTCCGACGTTGAAGAATCCGTAGAGGTTGGTGAACACGGAGACATGTTCAACCTTTTGAAAGAAGTCTTGAAAAATGCACAGGTCAACGGCAGCCTTTTGCACGGAATTCACGAGGGTGCCAAAGCTTTGGAGAAGAAACTCGGTAAACCTCACACCACTTGATTGACCTTTTCTATTTTGAGTTTTGTTCATTGTTTTTTCGATTTTACACTTAGGAGTTTTGTGCGTGTTGGCCAATAACTGCGAAGAAGCCATGTACAAGAAATTAGTTACTGGATTATGTGCCGAGGGCAGTATTCCTTTAATTGAAGTAGATAGCAACAAAACATTGGGCGAATGGAGTGGTCTGTGTAAGTACGACAACAATGGTCAAGCGAGGAAAGTGGTAGGATGTTCATGTGTAGTCGTCAAACATTTCGGAGATGACACCCAAGAATTGGACACTTTGTTAGAGATTTTGAAGAAAAAGAATTTTGCGTAGATCAATAAACCAAATCTTTTAATTTAAATGTTAAACTTGTGTTCTTCTGTTCATTAAATTGTTAAAGATTATGAGTACAACATTTTAAATCCTCGATACCTAAGGGTTATCATAAACTGGTTTTTATTTTAAGTTATTTCCTGTAATCTGAGTTAAGACAAGTACTAAGTGAGCACTAATTCAAGGGATATATTTTCATAATATAATAAATATATTTAATTGACTTTTAAATAATTAATAATAATAATATTTTAAATAATTGTAAGCCTATCAGGTTATATGATTACAAGTGGGATAGCACTTGGTAGGCATTTTAAATACATTTTATAAGTATCTAGTTTAATATATCATTTGTTTGTCTTGTGTTTTAAAACAATTTTGAAAGAAAATCTGATATAATATGCATTTACATTTTATCTTTTTTTAAAGTTTTTTTTTCATGACAAATATTTACAATTTGTTAACCTTAATTTTTTTTCTTAGAGCACTGTTTTTTAATATTTTTTTTAGTACTATACACAATTATTCTTTAGTTAACTATTCCAGCTAACTTGGTTTCATATAAATTTGTTATTTAATTTTGAACTCAGTATTAAATGATTTATATAACTTACTAAATTCTTAATTTCAGACCAATCATGTTATTTCAAATTAGTTATTGATAGAAAACAATAAATATCTATTTATTCAGACTAGTTTTGCAACTGAATATAATAATAATAGTACAAGTTTCCTTAAAATATCAATTTTTAACCAATCATTAGTCGTGCTATGGTCATAATGACTGCACTTTTTTATGTAAAATAAAACATTTAAATTCTATATTTCATTCATTGATTTGTTATAAAAAAATTATTAAAAATGCATGAAACAACATTTTTTTTTTATAATACATTTGAAAATTATAATACCGGTTGAAAATATTGCGGCGCAACTAACGGCAAAATATACAGCGCGATTAATGATAAGTTAACTAAACTGCTATTTTTTTAAATTAAACAATTGTCTGTATCTAAATGTAATATATACAATATTTAGCATGTGGTTGCTCAAAAATTAAAAATTATATCAGACTACTCTTTCTACCGTTAAATGGTTAGTGATTTGATTGAAACATCTATTTGTTAAATCCTGTTAACTCTTTTAATAGTTAAATCTAATGTAAATAGGAAAAACAATTTTATAAAAATTCATTCTGGATTTCCATTTTTGGTTTGATATTTGAAGTCTATTAATAAACATCAGAAATCCATATATTTATTTACTTAATGTATTTTAAAAGTGAACAGATTGTGTATTTTTAAAGTGAATCAAGAAAAATTGAAACAGATATAATTGTATTTTATAATTTACCTATTATAATTTCTTTTTAAACATGGAATATACCTACATTCCTCCTGTATTGTTTGGACTCCTAAATCTGTTGCTACCTGCAAATTCCTCTATTGTCATTTAATTTATTGATAGTTCTGTAATATATTTCTATAAATTTGTTATTTAAAGATGTAAACTTAAACATTTCATAACTAAATAGTGCAACAAATTTGTATTTACTTTTAACGTTATATTCATTGTTTAGTCAACATTCTCTAACATTTTCTATTCAATTTTCTAAGCATAGAAAGATTGATAAACTGCTATCAATAAAATAACGAGTTATTTTTTATTGCATAACATTTAATTTGAAGTCTTGGTTTTTATTTAATTTTTTTGTCATGGTATACTATTTTGTAGTATACACTGTTACTTTACATTAATTTGAAAAATTAATTATTCTATATTTATAGAAATGATAAAAAGTTATTAATTGTAATAATATAAGTAATTGGTGCTTCATTGAAAATAAGGAGATATCTTAAAATGAAATTGGGTGATATAATTGTTAATAAAATATTTTTCCAGCTAGTAAGTCTGTTTGAGGAAAAAGCGACTGAATTGACTCTGAAACATTAGTTAAAAAGTTATAAAAGTAGTAAGTCATAAAAGTATAAACCCATTTATTTAAAATTAAGCATACCATATTATGGTTAAAATGAAATGTCTTTCAAATACAACTAAATTTATGAAATGTTTTAATTAGTGTATTTACATTTACTTATTTAATAATAATAATAAGTCATATTGAATTATTAGCACATATATCATAGCTGACTGCGCAGCTGCTGTATTAGATAACATATAGGTAAGGCATAAATTTCTGTACTAGTAATTTTGATGATTAAGTAGCTTGATTTAAAATGCATTTGCTAAAAAATATATTGTGAAAAGTAAATTGTTGATGGATTTAAACATAAGAAAATTACCTGTTAGCCATAGCTCTTAAGGTATTTGGTGTACTGTACATGTATCCATAGCACACTATGATTGGGGTTTGAGAAATTATTTTAAATTAGAAAATTTAAATAAAATTGTGAAAACTAAATAGCTTAGTATATTAATATAAATAAAAACCTGACAAATTAACTCTAGGTAGAATTATAAATCTTATACTTGACTATTTCTTTGGTCCAACTATCCATAGTTTATTCTTATATTATACTATAAAAAATAGAGTGTATATCTACTCATAATTAAGTTGACTTGTTGCTCTAAAAAGTAACCAAATATGCAACCACTTATGCATTTGAAAACCTTATAATATGTACTTTAATTTTTTTTTTTTGCGGCTTAATTTAATAGATTTAATAAAATTAATTAAAGAAAATTGATATTATGTCTTATTGACAAGTGCTTCTAGAAAATACATATGCTAGTCAAAATCAATATACGACAAAAATTAAAAATAAATAAATTTTTATTTTAACATTTTAACTATATTGTTTAAAATAAAAATGTTGATGCGGATAAAATTGAATTTGGTCTAATATGTGTAATATGTCTCAATAAGTACCTATAAAATAGCATGTAAAAGTGCCGGAAATTACTCAAAATATGTATTTTATGCATCATGAAATTTCAAGGCTAGCTTTGTGATAGCATGAAATGTATTTGTTTTGTACTCTGTTATTCTTGTGATTGTGCAAAACAAATATGCAAAAGCTACAATTGGTATTATTTCTTTATTAGTATTAGTATAAAATCAATTCAGGTAAGAATCATTGAACAGTTATTCTGGTATAGGCCATAGGGGTACACTTTCGTTGTCTAGAAGTTAGATCAACCCTGGTATACGGTATACCTAGATCCAACAGTAGATAGAAATGAAAGTCATCCGATGGCGATTGCGAAGTTTATTACAGGTAGGATTTGGGGATACTTAATGTTCCGCTGGATGTGTTAAATTGTTAAATGTCAATTTGACCATGCCGCGGCCATCTTAAAGAATAGATTGATAATATTAACTTAGGTATTTCCTAATTTGCTGTGTGCAGTTATTGAAATATGTTTTTACAAATAAGCAGTCGCAATTCAAATTCAATTTAATTCAAAATGACGGACAAAACGGTGGCAATATTTCATAGCAGTAGCTGTGTCTTTTTTTTTCATAAAACATTACGTTTTTTATCAAATATTTTATGGTTCTTAAATTATTTGATTTTTTTCTTAATGATATTCAAATTTAAGTGTTTCTTATTTTTATTCAATTGCATGTTTTGTTTACTTATTTGGATTGCTAAATATATATATGTATATATATATAAAGATTATCAGACTTTTAGGATAGTTTTAAGAAACTGCACGTATTT
The DNA here is from genome assembly GCA_025469195.1 of Chaitophorus viminalis. Taxonomy (NCBI): domain Eukaryota; kingdom Metazoa; phylum Arthropoda; class Insecta; order Hemiptera; family Aphididae; genus Chaitophorus; species Chaitophorus viminalis. The sequence continues at coordinate 177,995 of JAIPRK010000511.1, forward strand.
ATATAACTATAATTAGCCTATAAAACATATGTACAAGTTACTCTAGTTAACTCTAACAAATTGTAACATTGCCTTGGGACTAGGGTAAAATCCCGGACAAACGAGTGTGTCGTCCCATTCTCCAATGGTGATCGTGATCGCATGGTGTGTTATGTGTACATTGTCTAGGATTTGATTTTACCATATGAAATATATTATAATTCAGCGTTTTATATGGCTGGAACCGTGTTGTGAGTTGTGATCAGGGTTGTCACCCGTCCCGATTTTAGCGAGACTCACGATTTGTACGTGTTTTCCCGCGTTCCGATCAATGTTGTGGAGGGATACATCACCGGGACATTGAGAAATTATACAAATATTAAGGAGTATACAAAAGTTGCGGTGTCCAAGTCGTCTATCTTGAATGATACGAAATAGAAGACTAATAACTGACGTTATATTTACGTTCATGTGACTAATAAAGTATAGTTACGTCCGTATGACTTATAACGTCCGTTCATTCAACGCTCGTGAGACCTCGGCCTAATAGTTAATAGTTTTCTAAATTTATTAAAACTCCATAAAATAATATTATCCCCAATCGTAATCCGACCGATTGCAAATGACTATGTGAATAAAAACGTGCCATAGATATTAAATAATATATTTAATATCTATTGGTGCGTACCCGAATTTATTATTGCTTTATCTGTATTTTTCATAATAAATTTAATTGATATTTCATTGACATCATAGACCAGGCGCGCACCCAGGATTTTTGTTTGGGGGGGGGGCTTAAACATTTTCCTATTTTCTTTACACACAAGTAAATAATTACCACAAATTATAAATGGTAATTTTTCTACTATTATTATTATATGTTGAATTAATCATCATTGTAGTACTATATTAGTGAAAATATGCTATAATGCTGTATAATTTAGTGAAAAGTATATTTTTTTTTTTGGGGGGGGGCTTTAGCCCCAAAGCCCCTCCCTGGGTGCGCCACTGCCATAGACTTATAATATTATATATATATTAATATATCATAAGTCTATGGTTGACACATACGTCAAAAGTTTAGCTTCCAGTACGCAGTACGCTAAGTATTGACGTGTTAAGCTATCGGTGTTTATCCATATAATATTAATAATCATATAAAATGAGTGACTTCGAAGAACAAAATACTACACCAAAAAGAGGTAAAACGCTGTTGTAATTTTCGTGAAATTTAGTTAAGATCTTATACACATTTGAGTGTCTGCCACCGAAAGCTTTCCTCCTTTTAATAATTTCTTTATCTATCACAGTATCACGGCTTTTAAAATTAAATTTGATCTTGCAGATTGTTAAAATGGTTGGTCTAGCGTCCAGCATATGCAATTTTATAGTTAACCTGTATCTATGATAAGAATATTTCGATTTTATTTTTTTATAGTAATATTTATGGTAATGGAAACCCTTTTACAGTTATACACATATTGTTTGTTGTATAGGTATAAGCCATAAGGTGTTTGCTGTATCTGTAATTAGTAAATTGTACGTATTAGGTAGGTATACCTATAAATAAAACACAATATTTATCAACATTAGTAATTGCTATATTTTATTTTGTAATTAAATTATTTGATCTTGAATCTTAAAATAAGTAAGAAGTAAGTAATATTTGGATTTTTTACTTTATGAAATTTGTTCATTATTCAGTGATTGAAAATAATTAATGTCTAAGTCAAGTCAGTCAGTTGATTAAAGAATCACACCTGTGGAATTTACAAAATATATAGAATATATATAATATATTATAATATGTATTCAATCTTAAAATCGACTAAAAAAAATATTTTATCAATTAAAGTATTTAGTGTTTAAACTTTGGACACTAAAAATGGTCCAATATTTTGAAAATCACTCACTGGCATGTGTTGTAGTTGAACTTAGATCCTGTTGTGCATTCCTTCTCTTCAATACACTGACAGGAGCAAATTTCAGAGTTCCACATTTTTGTGTCTGGTTCTTCGTCACATTTGTTTTGGTCCTCTAAATTACTACAAAAACATCGACATTCTCTTGCATCATAAATTTGTGAATCTTTACAGTCCTACAGAAAAAGAGTGAATTAATTATTTTAAACCATTACTTTTTTTTAAATTTAATTAATATACTTGTTCTTTAACAATACAATCACATTTACACTTCACGTGCTGATCTACACTGACAATTTTCTTTTCTTTAAAAGTTAATGTTTCGTTGTATTGAAAAATGGTCACCTACATGAGTTATCGTATTATTTGAAATCCAAAACAATCAAACAAATAATAAACAAGTTGAAATAGTTAAATATTTATTTTATTTTAACTTGCTTCGAAATTAAGCATTTCTACTTTGGTTGGCTGACAGGAAACTAAATTATTACCACAACAACCACCACATCGTTTCACTCGTGTACAAGATGGTGAATAGTATAGATTTGGATTGTCATCGTCCCTTAGGCTAACAGTTTGATTTTCAGTAGTACAAGTTGCAGGTTTCGGAACAATTGATTTATCTGAAGATTAAGTACTTATTATTTACCTATAGAGTATAAATGAATAAGATAGACGAACAAAAACGACTTATGACACTGGCGCACTGCGTCAGTAAATAATAATTATTAATTACCTACATGTTTGTGTTATGGTTATTTTTATTAACTGAATTTTTTGGCTTATAAAGTTACATAACTTAAGTAAATATCCAATGCTTATTTTAGTTAAATTAAATGTAGTTAAAAATGGAAAGTAAAAAAGCTCGCTGTTAGGAGCTAATCAATGAAAAAACGAGAAAAACGCACCCATACCTGCATTTTTTTCAAAAAAAATTTATATGAATTAAAAAAATTTACAATTTAAATTTACAATTTTTAACAATCTATCTTATCATCACAATTTTTAATATATATAATATTAAGAATATATAAATATATATATATATATATATAATATACTGTCTAGGAACACGCGATTATTGAACTTACTTTGTTCATCATTTGTTATTTCATATTTCATAGCTTCGGACATATTGATGTGTGGCATAAACTTCAAAAATATTTCTGTAACACTTGTGACCTGATTTAATTCCATTAAAATTTCCAATGGAATCTAAAATAAAGTTAAATAATTATTAATATGTTTGTAACTAGTACAGGAAGTGAAGTTCTTTAAAATTTAAATTAATAAAAATGTATCTATATGTATATTAATTGAAATTCCGTTTAAGTTTCCGAATGCAGAAAAATTGTATTCTTTAAAATAATTTAAAATAATAATAACAGCACCATTATTATAATAACTACTACAAAAATTACATAAATCCTCATTCACCAGGATCTGATTATGTTAGGATTTAAACTAAGCCTTTTTAGGCATTTTAAAAAAAATTGACCAAGTTAACTTAATCCAAATTTTTTAGTATTCAATATTTATACCTCATATTGAAACGTAATACGCACCTACCTATAGTTTTTACAAAGATTCAGTTTATATGGGTGTAACATTTTATTGTATATTTCTATACCTTATTAAATATAATATTAATATTCAATTTTAAGAATTACTTCTCGGTGGTTTTTAATTTGATGACCCTTGGATTTTATGTCATGCTCGCAACAAGATCGTTTGAACTCATGTGTTTTGATATTATGATTGAAGTTTTCGACTGGAAAAACATTGAATCGATCATTTCTTTCCAAAGTTGCGGTGATTGTAATTAAAAAATATAATAGGAAATAAAATATTAAAGTAGTATACATTATGAATCGAGCTATTATAATTATTACAGTGCCGATGATATTATAGGTATAGCGCTTTGTATAAAATTGAATACATTACTGAAGCTATTAGTTAGAAATAATAAAAGTGTTAGTTTAAAGAATTTGTTCATGAAGTATGTTCATGATATGTTCATACTTAAGTGTTTATTGTAGTTAAGCTTTAGTATCAAACGATTAGTCATCACGTATTACTCATTAGTCATCAGTAATTAAATTTAATAAATACTACTTTTTTTTTTTGCTTTTTTGACTACTTAAAATTATTTTTTAAGAATTTTATTTTGCTACAAAATTCGAGCCCTATAGTTATCACTCATCAATTTGTATACAAAGCTAACTAATTTATATAATATATGCAATCCGCCAATATCTAAAATATCTATACACAATATATATACACACTGTACAGTACATACACGCTATATCATATGGTTATCTACTTAGTATACTATTACTATAGTATAATGAACCGGACGGAAGCATTACGCAAGCAGTTACCACCCGGTTGTCGATTAAACGGAAGAAAAATAAAGTACTATATAATTCTATTTAATATTATCCTATTATCTTTATCTATATTATACCTAGTATTATCTTCATATCTAGACTATTTGAAATTTTGTTTTTCATCTTTCTCGTCAACGAAACTTCTAAGCTAAAGTTCAATTTTTTATTTAATTTATTTAATTGTTTCAATTGATTAGGTTTTTTAATTTTGGGTGCGATGTTAAGATTTTACAAATTAATGTTTATAATAATTATAGTAATTTACAAGTTTGGATGATCTTCTTGGACTTCTAGGAAGATGTCCTATAGTAGACGTGATTTTAGTCTTGGTTTAGAAGTCCCATTACCAATTTTGAAGTGGAATGCTCCTTCAGTTTTTGAATTGTTGTATTATTCATGTTGATAGGTAATATTGTATGATGATTATGCAGTTGTTTATTTTGCATGAGTTTATAATGATGTTCTTAAAAGTTTATTTTGAAGGATTTGAAGTTTTTTGATTTTTATTTGAGAAGCAGCTGCCCATACTGGAAATGCATGTATTATTAGCGGTTTTATGGTTGTCGTGTATAGAAGTAGAAAAAAGCATTAATTCATCTATACGGTTGAGCTGTGGTACAGTATTTTCAGTCTAGTGTACAATTTATTCATTTTTTTGTTTAAATGTATTATCCATAATAATTCTTCATTTTGATGTAGTCCCAGGTATTTCATTGAGTCGTCTTTGTTGTTCCATTTGATTTCTGGGTCGTTAAACTTAAAAGCTCAATTAATTTAAACGACTTATGGGCAACCAGATAGTGTGATTATGGGAGTTTAATTGCTTTAGACTGATACAAAAAATTATGGATGTGATTTTCACAGAGTATTTCACAGTATTATCTAAAATATTTATGACGTCATTAGAAAATTCATAGAGATGGTGGATAAATAGATAATCGTAGTAGACATTATACTTATACATATATATTGTACTTGGGATACAAAGTTTCATTACTCTGTGATAAGGAATAATAAAGAAATATATATTTACAAAGCTTAACCTACTTTGAGGCTCCTTTTGCATTTACGACTATAGTTGTCAGATACGACTTTCATAAAATCAAGAATACAGGACTATCGTAACAATTAGTTTAAAATAATTGCCAAGGGTTTATTTTTAATAAAAAAATAAAAAAAAATTAAACTAAGTCTTGAAATATACTTGTAAGTAAATAATGGAAGTCCTTGAGCCACTGCATTAAAAAATATCTACAATATAAAACAATAGCCAGCTGATTAATTTACGCATTAATTCTGTAGCTAGGATAATGAGAGAAATTAAAAAGCTAATACACATGAGCACATGAGCTTAAATGGACTCTGGTGTCCAACATAAACCGAGGATATGTTGGTAAATATTTCATTAACCTGAAGAGAGCTTTGTTGCTTTGCCCTCACTCATCGGCCATTACCACATTGCTCAAAAATGTAGGGATTAATATTACATATCCTAATTGATTAAATTAATTTTACCGACCAATAAAGCATAATAGGTGGCCTAAAAATGGTGACCAAATCTTTATCGTATTAAAAAACATATTTTAGATTCTGAACGGAGTGATGGAATCTATTGGTTCTACAACGATGTGTTTTTTATTTTATTTTATTATTTTTGTGTCTGTTATCACGTTTTGGGGCAGTAAAAATGTTTCGATTTTCTTAAATAGCAACTTTTCTGAAAGGAAAGTGAATGTAAATAGTACTTGGGCAAGTCGAAATAACCATAAAAAATGACTAATCCATAAGTTACTCTTCAAAAAACTGTAACAAAAATTTCTACCGGACTTTAACAGAAAAATTTTATGACCGTTTGAAATTTAAATTCTTATAAAATTGCATAAAATAACGATTTATCCTCAAACGTTTATTATAATTCAAAAAGTATAAGTCGCAGAAACTTGAAATTTTTACCAGTTGTTAATATTGGCATTTTCTTTAAGGCATATTATTTTCAAAATATTATATTGATTTTTAAGCAACTTATAGGCATTTGAAATATACGATATTTTACATTTTTTTTTCTATAATTGTTGATAAAAAAAATTTTGGCTGGTACAAAGTACTTGAACATTTTATAGAATATTTCACACAAGTTGTTTTTACTGTCATTTCTAAATTATTCAATCACAATTATTTGAAAAGCAAATATTGACATAATATTTCAATTTAAATGTAACATAATAGGTATATTATATAATATTCTAGAGTCTAGACCAATATATTATCTCCGTTCAGAATCGTTATTCGTATATAATGATACCCATCATTGCATTCAAATTTAACAAAACCATTGTAATGACCTATCCTATGAACGAGGGGTACTCCACCCCCTACTGTACAGCAGAATGAGGCCCAATTGGTTCTTTTTTATTTTTATAATGTATATTTCATATTATTTTTTACTAATTATAATATAAAATCTAATTTTCTCTTATATAGCTCATCGATGACCTCATCTAATGAAATTTAAATGTTTCAATGACATGATAATAAAAGTTAACCCATTTAGTCTACTCCAATAACAAAATTTACGTACCTATAATTTTATCATAGTGTAATTCAATAAAAATAAATATTAATCAACTTTAAAATATTTACTTCTTTCATACTATTCCTAAGATACAACTTTTTACTTTTTAAAAAGAAAATTATTATTCCGAAGTTAGACACTGGCAATGTGCATTGTGCAGAAAATTTTAAAAAACATGTGCATTTTGGGATAAAATTCTTTATCACAAGTATCTAAAGCGTGTAATCCTGAGATGAGTTATGTTATTTGTAATTATTTTATTTCCCTACTTGTTAAATTCAGCAGTAGATCAATTATAGGAAGATAAAACTCAAAGAGTTTTTTTAATTCTTATTTTTCTTGATTGTTTAAAAATAGTGACTCTTGTTAAAATTAAATCTTAAATAAATAAAAGTAATATTTATATATATATATTACTTTTTTTATTTAGTCTCAAAAATTAGCATATTACCTTCAAAAATTATTTTATGAATATAATAAATCGTTCAATTAGTTGTATTATATAAAAATCAATGTATGATAAAAATACTGTGACACAATACCATGGGCGCAACTAGGGGGGGGGATTGGGAGTGCTTAGCACTCCCAATATCAAAATTAGCACTCCCAAATTTTTCGCACCGGTTTTTACAATATTGGTAATAATACAACTTCTGATTTTATACATAAATAATAATTTATTGACTGGTAAAATTGAAAATTATCAAAAATTGTTTTTCTAAGTTATTTTGAAATTCATTGGTCAAAGGAAACATCAAATGTGTTTATTAAATTGAGTTTATTACCTATTAAAATGTACCGTGTACACAATACGTAGAATCAATATGTTTTATTTTAAAATTTTTGTGATAAAACAACTATTAACT
>JAIPRK010000512.1:0-185273 GCA_025469195.1 Chaitophorus viminalis
AAGTTTCATCAAAAAGTCCTAGGACAAATAGTACCTACGATGTTTAGTAACGACAACAGAGAAAAAAAATAAAGATTGAGATTTTAAATTAACGTAGGTTCAGTGGTCACTAAATATTAGCGAAAGTTGTATAACTAAAACGAAACCCTTTAATTTAGTCCATAAATATTTGGGAATTTTCCCAAAGGATTGATAAATAACCCGATAGCCGAAGATGTTATCAAAATATAAACGGAAAAAGGAACCATACAAAAAAGGTAGATCCTGCAAAATTGTTAAAAGAAAATAGTTTAAATTTTTTAAAATATTGGACGTAATTATTCGTCACCAACGACTTAGCAAAGGGATGATATAGTATTGGTAAAACGAAACACTTCAGCAACCAGCCAGAGGTTTAAGCTAGACCCCAAATGTAAAGATTCCTATATCAAATAAAGCGGGAATTATGATACAAACGATATGCAGTGGGTAATGTGCTGATGTTGAAGGGGAACGAATCAGCCGAAAATTTTTTAGTACGGTAGAGGATTTTGAACGATTAAGATTAATAAAAAATATTAATGTCAACTTATCCTCATTTTATCAAATGTATGAATTGACTTTTTTTGTTTATTATTATTTTATTATCATTATTTTTAAATAAAAAAATAATGTGTATTTATTTCAATATTTTAATAGTAATTTATATTATTCGATGTATGTCGAGACATCAAATTTGTCAAGAAGGCAATCCGATTATTTTATAAACTGATAAATGGGCACAAGTAATACGACAATAGTCATTTAACCCTATCGGGTACAGCTGACAGTCTTTTCCGTACCGACGTACCGTCATGCGTACGGTGAGTCTGTGTGTGTCCCAATACTCAATAGTATATATAGTACCAATGTTTCATGTGTGCTAAATATATTAATTTATATATCGTACATTGTATTAATTATTTTAAACAATATCGTGTTGTACCACGCAGTCATTCTGATTACATTACAACATAGGTTTCGCCGTGTCGGATGTATATATATAAAAACTATAATAAACACCTGTCGGAAATACAAAGAGTTATACATACATATACACGTATAAATGCAGGATTATTATATATCGTTGAATTTCGATTATTTTGATTATTATCGACAGATGTATTAGTACGCAACACGACTATTGTATTGTCCGCCCACGCGACCAATAAGGCTGCTGCAATGGGTTTTTAGAGACAAATTAAACGTGCTCAATCCGTTGGTGGTCGAAATTACTCAATATAAATTATTATAGATAGGTATATATGGAATATAGTATTCGAAAAAATACGCACTCCAAAACTAGTCCGTGACCCACTTTGTTTACATAGTCGAACATAAATGTATATATACAATTAATAAACGTATAAATGTATAATAATATAAAGTAAAATGTTATTGAATTATATAAATGCATTTATAACTACTGGCATATATATTCGTACGTTCTCGTATAAATTTTTCTGTAATGACATGTATTTCTGAATCCACAAATATAAGTAGTAATTAAATAATTATGCGATGAACACACACGTATACAGTGTTATTATTTTTATTTTCATAAAATAACTATAGGAAACCAGTTCCAAGCGCTGGACAAATAGAGATTTGTTCGTTTCTTGTATATACTTTCTCTGTGGGATCTTTATGGGATATTTGTTGTGATTTCTGCCCAAGTCTGTATATAATACACGCGGGTACGCTTGTATGAAACATACACGTGCAATAATTTTTATAGTGCTATGAATATAAAAGTATTATAAGGGTGTCCAAAAACAGTTGATATTTTATACGGTCACTTCATGCTGAGTTTAATGTAATAAAAGGAAAACAAACATGTGTTGATATTTAAACTTAAAATATTTAATAGATAAAGATTATCTTTAAGTACGTGATAACTCATAAGCATAACTTGGGTGGCTATTATAAAGAATCAGGACCATGTTGACTAATTTCAATAGGAAAAATACAGTCATAAAATCCTTAATTATCTTATCAATACAAGTAAAAATCCTATATAGTCAATACAATTAAATTTAAGTCTTTGGAACAAAAATTTGACAGCCACTAAATGGTGACAGTTAGAATCAAAATAATGCATTAACAAGAAAAATACTATTATATCGTTTTAAGTGAATGATAAAATAAATCCGACATATAAGTATCAGCTTTAAGCTGATCCGTATTTGTAGATATTATATTTTTGAAATATTATTTAGAACATTTAGAACATCTATACGCGCATATATATAAATAAAATTAAAAATAGTAAGTTTGTTATACGATCAAACTAAATAAATTATTTATACAGGTATAGTGTATTATGCACGAGAAAATTAATTATAATTATAATATAGTAACATAGTAGTAATAATATAGTTGTAGTAGTAATAAAGTAATATAGTATTCACAAGTGTAAGCAAATTTAATAACAGATACTTATGTATGTATATAATATTTAACCAATATTATACACACGATGATATATGGGTACAACATTTTTCTATATACAATTATAAATACCTGGACTAAGTGTGACCATGTACGACCTGCAAGAGTTTCGCTGCCACTACACGAGTTGGCGCAGATGTAAGATGTCTAACGTGTATACGTAAAAAAGTACTAGTGTAATAATATACGTGTAATATTATATTATAATATTACGAAGAAGACGCTCGGGGGGGGGGGGGGGAACCACTGCAGCACGAGCGTGAAAATTATACCGCACAGAAACGTTTTACACCGATGCGCCGTCGTCGTCGAGGGAGGAAGAATTAGAATTATCGTTAATAATAATGGTTTGTATAATGTACAATAACGAAGTCAACGGTAAAAAAAACTGCAATACATCATACGCGGTGGTCGCGGACGCCGCGAGTGTGCAACGACTGAATGCGCGGCGTGTACAGTGCGGGCACGAAACACGTTTGGCGTGTGTAAGCGCGCGCGGCGAACAGACGTGTATAATATATACGTCGTGTTCCGCGGTCGGGAAAGCGGTACGCGTGACGGCGGCGACCGCGGGGCCACGAAAGCAACGTGCGCTACGGCGGACGACGGACGAAAAGTCCTGCAACACGCGCGCAGCCGTTTCGAAAAGCAGCCGGCGCAAATGGTGATGAACCACGAGACCCGCGATTGGACGGCCGGACGGACGGACTGACATCAATGGCGCGGCGGCACTCAACAGCTGCTTCGGCGGCCGCTTTGGACGGACGGTCGCGGCGCTCACGCACGCACGCACGCACGCACGCACGCACAAACGCGAGCGCGCGCGCGCGCGCGCGCACACACGAAATCGCCGTGCCGCTCCCGCCACCGCCGCGGTGCCCAATGATAACACGCCGCCGTGTACGCGCGCGTCCTTATCAGCACCCCCGCCCCGCGGCCGCCGACCAAAACCGTACCTTCCCCTACACGTACGGGGCCTTCCGTGCCGGTGCCGCGCGCCGTCGCCACCCCGAGCGGACCGCACATGACGGCCGGAAAGTTTCCTTCACCGCCGCGAACTGTATACGCTCGCGTGCTATACCCATACGTATATAATGTACAATGGTGCAAAACTTACAAAGTATAACATATAATATTATAATATATACAATACACGCACCCGACGCACGGACGCACGCATGCATTCGCCCGGCGCTCGAGCCGGAAAATAGATCAGTTAGAACAAGATAGCGGATCTTTTACATATTTTTATTGGCTTTATGCACCTTTACGAGAGCGAAAAATGTGGACGATTTATCCATCACGCTGCAGAGTTCGCGGGAAAAAATTAATATTGCGTATTAAAGCATATTTTGGACACTATTGGGAATATTTAGCATATTTTTAATATTTTAGAATATTTTCTATTATTGTTAATAAAAATTTATATATAAACTGTTCATTTATCGATTTGTGATTTTTTCCAACAACAATTTTTTCTAGGAAAAAAAACTTATTTCATATTATAAGAATGATGAAAATTAAAAATCATTCAATTATATCTAGACTTATTTGTAATCAAATTGGTAATGTTGATCATTCTGTTACTCTCAATCAATATTTTTTTTTTTTTATAGGTATATATATCTCATTATATTAGTATAGGTACTTAACTAAGTATGAACTGATTTATGTTTTTATAGTTAAATAACATAGCTATTAGCAAAGGACCAGCAATTTATATATTATTTTTATTAATTTATTTTGTTTTTTATATATATTTCATTATATCCATATACTTATGAATTGTGTATAAGTTATTTATTGTTTTTATTGTACTATTTTCGAAAAAAAAAATCATATTATTTGCATATTTATAAGTTTAAGGAATATTTAGAGAATATTTTAGGGTTTTTTTAGAACATATTAGCATCATATTTTAAGCTTTTAAGAACCTAAAAATCCGCTCATTAATTATAACCTTATAACTATATACGCACGCGGCAGTGCAGTGTGATAACATCATCTTTTTTTATATAAATGTTATGGTCCAGGTGGATATTTTATATAATGTTATTTTATGCAATTTCGTAAACATTTAAATCTTAGATGTTAGGTGAATCTAAAATTCTGTTCGCTTTTTGTTTATAGTTATTTGAAAAAAAAAACATATGAATAATCTTGTGTTAAAATTTTTTATCTTAACTAGTATGAATACCAAAAACTTTATACATTTTCAACTACAAAGTAACTTGCATTATTATATATTATCGCAATTATATGATGTATTCGGTAATATTTGAATTTTAGGCACTTAGATAAAAAAAAATTGTGGCTAAAGATATTAAATTTTTATTAATTGCTATAAATACAACTTTTTTTCAAGATTTTTTATACAACCAAATTTCTTTATTATGATATTAAAAAAAAAAAATACTTAGAAAAAGAGAAAATTTAAAATGTCTATAAATAACTCAAAAAAGTCAAAATACTTGAAAACATTATAATGTTAAGTTTTCGAAATATTTTGACTACTCTAATATAAACATTTGATAAAAATTATAAGTATTTACAGTTTTCGTTTTTGAGTTAAAGCAAAATAAAAAAATCGATTTTGTCAAAAACTGGTTTTGCGTAAAAACTGCCGTTTTTTTTTTATTTTTGGGGATCGTCCTGACGCTTTTGAAAGCTAATTTTTTACTTTAGATTTCTCAAAATACGAACTAAATTCACTTTTCTTTCAGAAAACTTGCTGAATTAGAAAATTGAAGCATTATTACTACTCGACACAAATATACATAAAAAAAATAAAAATAAAACACACATAATTATATACAATAGATATAATATTGATCACTCCGTTCAATATCAAAAATTATAATTTAAGTTATAGGTAATAAGAGTAAGAATAATAATTGTTGAGCTATGAAATAAATTTTTACTGAGAGCTAAATCTAGTCGTTCAAAGGTTTTGTACGTGATTTTACATTTTTATGGCTATACATCATGACCGTTTGACGCTTCGAGTTAACTCGTTAGTCGATACGATATTGTAAGATTATAATATATAAAGTTTACAAATAATAAGTGCTTATTATATTTACACCATTTGACGCGATTATCGACACGTTGTATTGTATGGAAAATAAACAATATAAGAAACGCAGTCGCATCGCACTGTTAAAATGTTTATATAGATATACTATAAAGTATATATTATGTAAGTACATAATTATATGCATAGCAAAACATAAGCCGAGCAGCCGCCACCACCCGCCGGTGCGCACTCCGTAGATACGCGTGACCAGTACTTCAGAGGCTATTGTTTTTTTTACATAATATAATGTACTATATTTGCAACCGAGATAATTAAGTCACCAACAATATCCTTCTTCATTTTTATTTTTTTCTATCAGACTAAACATGGTGCGCGTTTAAGATACATACGATTACAACAAGCATATTATATCTGTATTATATATAGTAGATATAATACCTATAGGTATATAAACCGTATATATAATACACGCGCACACGACAAATTGTACCGGCGTATTTATTGTTTACTCTTTTCCGTCTCAATTAACCATTTATAAAAACTACACACACATATGTTTTGTGTATAAACATATATATAATCTATTTTTACATATATTTTATCTATATATATTATTACCTACGTATATATGGGTATGCGTATTTCCGGTGAGAATTTAAATACTTCACAAGTCGTCGTGTTGAACGTTTATATATGTACTACTTTATTTATCATAATATCGTAGCTATATTATGTTTGAATGCAGGACATGGGTAAATGTTTAATGTAAAAGCACAAAATAAAAACACAAAGGATTTATTGTTTTACCGACACTTTGAATTTTGATCATATCAATGCTTATATCATGAATGCATGCAAATCTTAAAAATGATTTATACTCGTCTTTAACGTTAATTTAAGATTAAATTAACGAATAACTTAAGTAATATTTGTTTTATTAATTTCATTTGGAGTCACTAATAATAATTTTATTATTGCATGTCGAATATCAAGTACATTATTTCCGAACATCTCGTTGGCCAGTCAGAAATAAATACTTCGATAAATACTATGATGATAATATTATATAGGTAAACGTCGAACGAATTCGATATGGTTACTATGCAACTACTAGGTACTCTAATTTATAGAACACAACAGAATCACTATATGAAACCTAGCTTAAACCTAGGTTGTTATAATCAATGTTAGGAGGAGAAGAGAATCAATGCGCGTATTGACGAATTAATAATACTTAATAAGCATGTAAACTAAACGCAGTAACCCGTAATCGAAAAAAAAATATAAATAAAAAAATGAATAATAACAGCTAGCAGTGACGTACGTAATTTATAGACAGATAGGTATAATACTATTATTATTAACAGGTATAATAATCATTATAATTTCTTCGCGGATCTTTGTCCACCAGCTGTAGCAATTCTAATTCGGAACCCACAAATAATTTTCCGTAAAACAAAACTATGCTAATATCATCTTATGTATACATATACCTGTACATAGTTGGAAATTATACACTGTATTCAGGCGACCCGCGCGCAACACTGTAATTTTATATATGATACAATATAGTGTTTATGACTTGAATATGTACCTATACGGCTAACTGGCATAGATGCACATGCTTATATTTGATAGCCCGGTGCAGCAGTAAATATATGTGTGCCTTACATTCGGTATAAGACATAAGTACGTACAATTAGTTGCATGTAGAGGTAATTTCGTGTTACTCTCAAGGTAAGTTTATAACGATAAAATCTGATTATGCAATCAACTGCTGTAGCAATATAAAAAATAGGTATTCCTTACAAATGCTGCGAATTAACTAAGGTAGAAATACAGAAACTTTTACTATGAGCAAAGTTGAGATCGTGCATACGTTATATTTTTCATATCATTGACGTGAACTTTTCATTTATTTATACTGACACACGTTGTTTTGTTTTTAATATTAAAGAATACTATACTCGTATATATGCTACTATATAGATGTAAAAATCATCCCCTATACCACTTTAACCAATCAAATTACCCTATTGTATAAAAATAAAAATATATATAATATGGCAGTCGTATATAGTATTATACTTCTCTCTGCCTGCAGCAGGGTATATAGGGTGAAATCTAAAATTCGGCGTGAGATAATATATTACCAAAATTTTAGCTGTAATTAATTGTCTGTCAACCACAGCGTTAGCACATTCATCTCCAAACCATTTCCTGCGCACGCAAATGAAATATTTAATTCCATTGTTGTATATGGTATAGTATATAGTACTTTGATATTCAATTATTAAATAATTTAAATTGAGTTTTTACAAATCACTTTTTTGTAAAAAGAAAACAATAGTCGGCATATTATGTAAAATAATATTAGCCAATTTTCAAATCAAATATTGTAATTTCCATCGACAATAAGTATCTTCTAATAGGCGGAAGAAAAATAAATCATTTTAATTACTATCAACAGGTAGTTATAGGTATATATAAATATCAAATAGTAAATATTATGACAGAAATTATAATTAATTTCATTTTTATCATGTTCTAAGAAAAATATAAGTTCGAGTCAATGACATATTGGATTGTAAAAATGTTATTATATTATAAATCAATCATAGACCCTATACATGATACGTATTCGTAATATAGATATTCTATGTGAGTTACTATATATGGATTAAAATATTATGTTATAACTTATAACAACATAATATTATGTTATGTAATAAAAAATGATATCAGAAATGAAGATAGTTTTACAGTTTGTGTGAGATATAATAGCTATAGTATAGTAAGATGTGGTAGATAATAAAGAAAACGTTATAATATTCGATTTTGAATGTTATATTATTAATATTATGTATAATTAATTTTATAATTCATCATTAACTATTGGAATTCGAAGAACGTTTATTATGATTGGAGTATTTTTATAATATATGTTTAGTTTTATAAATGTCAATTGCATGTGTGAAACAAATAGGCAAACAAGGCAATACCAATAGTCCAAAACCCATGATAAATAAAAATATATAGATTATGATTTATTGACATTGAATTGATTTTGTGTTACATTGTGAGAGCTATATACATTTCAGTGATTTTTTAAATCATTATTTTTTTTATAATATATTATATTATAACGTTAACAAATTAACACACTTCGAAGAAGTGAATGACCACTTTAAAGTACCATTTATGGAATTTTTCTAATCTCAAGGGCTATACTTAACACTTGAAATACCTTTTTAGACTTCAGTTAATTATTGGTTTCCACAAAACTTAAATAAAAAAAGTCCCCATGTATATTACCTATATTTATTATATTCATTCTATTATAATTCGTTGGACTTGATTAGCTGTAGTTTTCTCGTTTTTTTTTTTTTTTTTTACAAGTACTTATACGTTTTCACATAGTTGTATCTTATAGTTATAACTTCTCAGTTATAACCATAACAATTTATTTTAATGTACAGTTGTACACTGTAGTGATACATAAAGTATATTAATATAATATAATCTTACGTATATAATATATATGTATAAGCAAAGTGTTACATTTGAAAATTTTATGAATCAATATTGAAATTTCTTTAGAAAATACGAGTGCAACAGTCCGAATATAAAAATATAATTTGTAGTGGAAAATTATTTTTAAATTAAAGAAAATATCGTTGATTTTAATAAGAATAAAAATTGTTGGAAATATTCGTCTCACGTGCTGATTTATATTGTATAGGTAATGGTATATTTGTCCACATACCTACCTATAATCTATATAGACAATTTTTCCCGGAATTACTGCGTCTGCAGAGTCCCGAGATGAATCGGATGAAAATAGCAGTCATCTAAATGACACGCGTTTTAAGTATTCAGGAGAATTTCATATATGTTATATTTATCCAAACTGACATCGTTATTTTATAATCATTAATTCCAAGCGTCTATTGAGTGTATAATGTATTCAAAGTCCATACAGTGTTTTCGCGGAAATTCGATGAACTTCATTATTTTCTTATTAATACGTGTACTTATACATAGTAGGCAAACACGATCGAAAAAGAATTCTTCAAAATGTCAACGACATGTATATTATACAGTAATAATGGTTGAACTACTCCAGCAATAACGAAAGCAGTAATGATAATAATAATTGATAATATGACGGGCTAAGTATAGCTAAACCATTTAATATGTTGTATATACAATATATTATATTCTAAGATTCTATTGTGTGCGCGTCCAACTTCTACGGAAGTATACAGTAATAACAGCAGCGGACGCCACTTGCGGCGGCACGTTCCCGTCGACTAAACCGTGTAGGTATATATTATTTATACCGCGGTCATGTCCGTATCGGTGTATATAGGTACACTGTACACCATAATATGTATACCGTATATACTTACAAATTCATGGTCCGTCTTACGCTCATGATGTCGTATATATAAGTATATATCCGACGACAATAATAAAAATACGAAAAAAAAACACACACTCGTATACTCTATCTCCCTCTCTCTCACTCACACACACACACACACACACACACACACACACACACACACACACACACACACACACACACACACACACACACACACACACGTGCAAACACATTCACCAACACACTAACACACACTTCGAAGTGTCCATCGTGTACAGCACAGCAGTGGTCATTACGCTTGCTACGCACGCCTCGTAATTGCCTCGCGAGTATTGTGGCGCTAATGGCGCCATGTGCCGCGTACGATATTATATTATTCAGCCACGCGGCGACAGCGGCGACAGCGGCGGCGGCGCGCGACCGGACCAGAAAGACGTCTATCTCTCTCTAGACGTGACGTGATGTAGGTATACCTGTACACACGCGCTCCGAGGCGGGTACATCGAGGAAAAGGGGGAACGCATCGTGTTTAACTCTCCGGACGTGAATATCGAATGATTTTTCATTTTTTTTTTTTTATACCCACATAATTAGGTACGTATTATATTGTCGATTAAAATATCGTGTATAGGATTTGAACACACGCATAGCTGCATTTGTATATGAAAATAAGATTTATGGACCGAAAGCGACTGCAACGCGAAGACAATAATAAAATGTACAGCTCATATAACTTTAAGAGATGAACTCCACGATTTTTGCTGGACACGGTGTGCTTTCTATTAAAAATGCTTTTCCATTCACATCAGTTCGTTTTTAAGTCTACATCCGCAGACGTGTATAGAATATAAAGAGAATTGAACTTTTTTTCATCATGATATATATTCTCGTATTAACTAACTCACAATTAATCAAACACTACACAACTTCAACTTTCTAATATTCCAACATGACGTGATAAATTTGTTTTACATTTTATGTGAATGAAAAGTTCGGAATATTGAAAGTGAAACATATAATATTGGAGTACCTACACACTTTTTAGGATTTTGATTTTCAATCTTTTTGTAATATTATTTACTTCATTTCTGGAGAGGCCATTACATACGACCGATATTTTATCGTATGATTCATTTATTTACAGTATAATATAATATATGAATGAATATATTGAATCGTACGATAAAATATCGCTCGTGTGTAACGGCCCTAATAGCTTTAGGATTTTGATAACATTATTTATATTTTATATTTTTCTAGTGCTGTCTGATACAAAATGCGATCTGATAATTAATAGTCAACGCTAAATAACAAGGATGAGCAACTTAAAATATAATTATTTAATATATTAATATGTATTAATACATAATTAATACCTAGTTATACTAGATGTACATTTTACGAATAACACATTGAAATTAAATACAAATAAACTTTTACATTGTATAATATGGTAAGTTGAAAGCATGAGCGTCTCCAGACATTTCTTTATGAGGGGGGGGGGCAAAATTATTTTAAAAAATAAATGAAGATTGTTTAATTCATTTTATAGTTACATTTTTTACAGATAATGCTTGAGAAAACAAATTTAAAATTCAAGGGAGGGCAAGTACCCCATGTTGTCCCCACTGGAAACGCCCATGGTTGAAAGTGTAGCACAGCTCAGATAAAAAAATGCGCAGACCGTCAGTCGGCTACCACGGTAATACAAAAAATAATATCAGTGCAAAGGGATTATTGCTCATGCGACCCTTAACGGACGTTGGAACAACTTTTTTGATTGTCGCACATTCCTGACACACAGATGTCGTCCCGGTCTCCACAGCGCAGTCTTTTCTAACCCTCACATTTTCGATTCATCCCCAACGGTCAACACCCTCTGACGGACCAACGCTTAAGCAAGGTTAGTGCGCGTACGAATGCATTATACTGAGAACGACTCCGTAATACGGTATATCTACAATTTTTTCACGGAACACGTTTTAATACATCTACTGCTGTTTCAAACGAGTCCATACTTATTGGATAATATCTTTGTGGAATCCAGTATAACATTTAGTCCGGTTTTTTTTTTTCACTATATTGTAAATTTTACAAAGGAAAAGAAACGCGCGTAGGTACGTGTCTCAATATAACAATATTATATAGGCATAAAAGAACATCATAAGTTCGCAGTTTTTTTCTACATTCCTCGATAATTACAGTGTATATAAGAAAGAAATGCTGTGAATAAAATTAGCTAACCAAGCCTAAAGAATCTTTGTGTATAAAGATTATTGTGCACAATAGTTTTATCGTCTTTTTTACCGTTTACCGTGCATATTATCATAATATATTTGAAACATTATGGTTGGTTATAATAAGACAAGAATTGGCCAAGATTATTCTTGAATCTCAATATTCGTATTCATTAGAATCCAAAATATCGAAAATTATTTGGAGACACGAATTGCTATATCAACTAAATGAATTAATAAAACATTCGCGGTTCGCCAGGTGTGCTTAACCGTCAAATAACCTCGCAGTCTATCTCTCAACTCAGCCAATAAGGTATACTGATTCGTTGTTACCTACCTTCAAAAAAATAAAAATACATATTATGCTTAATAGCTTTGTACGAGTATAAAAGTCTAGAAATTATACGTATATTTTCTGTTGCAAATAAAATTGTATCACATAATAATATATCAATGTAATACGTTATACATTATATATTATTCATTTGCCGCGATACACTAACTGCAGTAACCTACTGTGTAGGAACAATATTACAGTAGGTATAATATAGTGAATACGGAACATAATCGTGTGACTACCTACCCATGTAAATGAGGGAAAGAGACGCGCGATGAGGACGAAAACGAAAAAAATCTGTTTCGAACCAAAACGGTTGATATAATAATGCGTGTCGAGAGTGCATGACGTGTGATTAGGTCGAACCGTTTATAGGAGCAATAAAAATCCCGTCAAACACTGTAAACAGCTGTAGTGGCGCTGTACTGCAGTAAATTAAACGACCGCGGGGGCAAGCAAACTGCGCGGCGATCGTGTTCCGCGCCGTTGTCATGTTGTACAGCTCGTAAAAATATGGTCGAAGGTTTTTTTTTTTTTTTTTCTACATTGGACGTTATATTCAAATGAGGACAATGTTACAATAATACTTTACGCGAGTGCGTCCGATTGCACTGGTGACTATATCAATCCGCGTCGTCTTGTGCGATTATAGAAATTGTTATTAATTTTATTAATTTTCATTATTACTACCGTTGTCGGTCATTTTCAACAACACATAGTAAAATCGGCTTGTTGTACCACGCTGATCATTTACACATAATTAATACGAATTTTGAATCGTGAAAAAACACGAAGACGTCGGCCGTGCGATCGACGTGGACGGCCTCTACTCGACCCATCGGGCCCGGTTAAGTAAGTACGCACAGCGCCATCTGACGGTGAACAACGGGACGCGCGCCGACCCGTCTAAAAATCGAAACTATGCGTGCAGTAATAATTCATGTCATAATACAAGAATTATACCCTATGTGACCCTATGCCCCTCAATGCAGTCAACGATAATTTCGAAGAACTTTTTCTGCCGGGCCCGTAAATATAAATATACTGACAAGAGACAGTTAAATTAAAAATATTCAGTCCATGAGTATATCGATACTAGAAACGACAAAAATAATGTAAATAAGGATTAATGCATAATATACAGGGTCCGGCAAAAAGACCTCCCATATTTTAAAAGGCAATAACAAATAAATAAACATTTTAACAGAATAATTTCATTAAATTTTTTAAATTAAATACTATGCCATTTTACACTACCTAAATAAAATAATTATTCAGTTTTAAACATTATACCCGTTAAATATTGTCCTCTATTATTAACACATTTACGAAGCCTTTCACGGAAGTTTTCCATTGCTCGTCCAGTCATTTGTGGTGTAATGGCTGCCACATCCTGAGTGATTGCCTCCTTAAGTGCTTCCAAAAATGTTGGGCGATGAGTGTAGACTTTAATGTCCCCAAAGAAAAAATCACAAGGTGATAAATCGGGGGACCTTGGTGGCCAGGTAATGTCTCCTCGTATGAAGAAAGAAGATGTATTCGAAACATCTCTCTCAAAATAGTTAGTGAACGCCGTGAAGTGTGTGCCGTGGCTCCATCTTGTTGGAACCAGACTTCATTATGATTACTGAAAATGGCACGTAGACCTCTATATCTATCTATACCCGGAATACCATTTTATCTATAAATAGCTTTAAATATAAACGTCTAAAAATTCGGGAGGGTTTGTGTTTGATACAATCCTGTTACCTTCAAAAGTAAAAAAAAAAAAAAATACCGCTTACTCCTACTGAGTTACAATCGTAGCGGTGTAGTTCATTGTTTTAAAAGTTATTCAACGGATACCTACCACGATTCAAGAATAAAATTATGATTTTACACATCCCGGACAAGAATTTAAAGAGCCGCAGTACTCAGTTACTCAATGTGTGAGTTACTGACTCCTGGAATACCTACACAATTACGTCCTATGTAAGTTTTTTTATTGAGCTATAAACCAAATTCTATAAGAATTTATTAAAACTTATAATATGCTTTCAAGGTCTATACTTTCTAATTTCTATACAATATTATATACCAGGTGGACCTATAGACGTTTTTTTTTTCTAAACCCTCAACTTTAATAAAAGTCCTATCATTTTGATTTATGAAGTAAATGCTAATATATCGCGGTAATTTAGGCAGTAGGCTTAATGATAATTAATGTAATATGCTGCAGTTTTAAATACGAATAAAAGAAAAAACATATTCTGACATTAACACAATGCAGACTTATTTAAATATGAAATAAATGTTGATATTATAATATGATACCCACTTTAATGAAGCCCCGCAGGTATCTTGATAATTCGTGATGGTTTTTGGGGCCAAGACCCCTTGGGACTATCTTAGAAATCTGGCCCTGTGCTCGCGTTGTTAAATCAGATACTACGTAAAGTTTGGTCGACTCAAGTTATACGTCATAGATGCATGCAATGCATTCGACACGATCAAGATTTCTTTACTGGAATAAAATTTATTATAGCAAAACGATTTAATAATAATTTCAGTAAATGTATGTTATACACTGGAATATTATAAACTAATTCTATATATTTGGCATTCAGTTATTTACTGCATAAGATGATGCATTTTATTATCATGATAGTTATACATTTAACATTTAAAAAAATTGAATCTTTGAAATAGGTACAAATATTATTTTTACCGGTTTTACTAACGCATTGAAAATAATAGTATAGGTAGATATGTTATAAGAATACATTTTTCTATTTAAATAATATTAATAATTGTAATATTAATTTTAAAATTATCGTTTGAAAAATGATATAGACGTTTATCTAATCTCTATATTCATGTATTATATTATAACCTATAATGGTCAGTACTTTTCGTACGCACCTTTGAACAATTTGATATCGTTTTATCTAACGATGCAAGGGAATCTAATCATAATTTTTATATCTATATGTAATAAAAATATTTCTTTATGATATTTTGAGGTTATTTTAACTGATTATGGATGCTAACTTTTTTTTTTTTTAATATATTAGCATTAAAAATGGATTTTTTTTTTTATGTCTAGCGGATACACTTCCTCTGACAAAACGAACTGCATAGACATGGTGCAGTAAAATAATATTGGGTACATTGATGAATGGTGATGGTTATGCTTATATTATATTAAGCAACAATTAACAATATGATTACCAATCAGCCATATATATTATATAATAGGTAATTATTTCGTATACGAGAATATTTAATACTACTTCGCAACAGACGTTGTACCGTGTATACTACCTATATCATAGCTGTATACTATTTGGAAGAAAAACAAATTTATGTTAAACGTCATGATAATTTGATACGAAATATTAATACGCATGGAGCAATACAATTTTTTTTAAAAAAACTGCATGTATAAAATTCGTAAAAAAATCGTTTACACGACCGTAGCACACATATTAAACGTCCGACCAGTTTAAATAATATAATGAAACGGGGTATATAGTTGACCGGAGAATAGGTATTATGGCCGTATTATAAATTATAAGTGTATGTAATTTTCGGATAATGATTTACGACAAGACCATCGGCAGGCCAAATAACCTACACGCGTTATCATGGAATGTGTGTATATACAAGCTGCAGCAAACCATGTACATACATTTCCAGTTCCCGCGCGTATCAGCATGATATAGAGGTGCATTATTAGGTACGGTAATAATATGGGCCAGAGCTAATTTTTTTTAAATAAGGTTTAGAGTGTTTAGACCAGGAATTGCACAATGCCCGTTATCGATATAAATACAAATGTAAACTCTAGACGAACAATGATTGTTGCCTACTTATTATTTATACTCGGTCATCACGGATGTATAATACCATTGATTACAATTATTTATAATCTATATATTACAATAACACCTATGTGTATTAATTATTAATTTTTGACTTAGCTCCTATTGTACATTTAATAATATATATATATATATATACGAGACGCAACGATTTGAACAAATATTGTATTACAATCCCGTATATGATTTTATACTTATACATATACCAATTACTTAAACACTTGTAGACCATTTCCTATAATCGTATACTCAGTTATTTTGCATCAGAAAGATTCTGTGCGGAAATTCGCGTCCGTTATTTCAACATGTTGATATTTTTTTTTTCTCACGCTCGATAAAAGAGACCGATGACGTATGCGATTTGCACTATGTGTGACGTACGATGAGTGCACCGGAATTTCGACAACGATCGCGGGTTTCACACGCATAATACTATGTTATATGTACGATGATGAACGTTTCGAAAGAGATGCGTTCGCGGCGGGATATATATAATAATATATTCGTGATATTATTATACGGTCGCGTGTGCGCCGTGTGTGCATCAGGAGAGTTAAGTCTGCATGTCAACGTCTGCTGACACTTGGACCTCCTATTTCATTATGGCTGGCCAACATGGCTGTGTGCGTGTGTGTATGTGTGTGGTACTCCTATAGCGGTCCCAAAGCAGCTGCTGCAGTCCGTTTGCCCGAAAATTATACGAGGCTGCGTTCACACGCGGTACTTTTACGTACAACGGGTTATTATAATATAATTGGTACGAAATCCTTTAATATGTACATGCATCTATAATAGGTACCTATATTATGCAAGCAAGCAGACTGCTGCAGTAACAGACCTTGACGAAATATGTAAAAAACTTGTAAAAACCGTATCGTTTATTATACCTACAATTGATGTGGGAAAGATATGAATTAATATTGGATGTCTATAATAACAGTGATAGTGCCAAAAAAAGCAACTGAAGTATTCGAAATTAAACATTTATTTTATTTATTAAATATAGCACTTGGATGAGTTGATGAGACTGCAGGAAAGTGTAACTAGAATACATAGAGAAGTCCCATACCAAACATGGCTAGGATCTAAATAATGTACGATAGTGTTACGTTAAAAACTATGTTCCAGCCAAGACTGTTCCGCGCGAAATCAGATTATTCGCAGCTAGTACATCATGGTATTTAATACATAAGTAAATAGGTATATGCAGTATGTATTTAATATTACTGTAATAATTTTGTGATGTCGTACTACGGTACTCCACTGCTTGCCAGCCGTAGCGGGATGTTTAACAACGCGTTATAAATAATTTGTTCGGAAATACGTTTATATAGATACACACACGCTATATCATGTACACCTATATACGTATTTACCTACCACGCACGCGTGAAAACGAGTTTAGTTTGAAATTCGCAAGGATATATTATAGTGTTATATATATTATACATCAAATACGACTTTTAAGCATGGCTGTATAGTGTATACAGACGAGACAACCCGTGGTTGTGCGTGTATAAAAGAATAATATGCTCTACAAGTGCTCCGTGCTCCGAGAATAATAAAAACATCATTATTATTTTTATCATTATATTAATACGATCAATCGAGTGTTTTGAATAACACAACTTCACCGCGGTCAGACCTATAGTATAAAGATTGAGGTTACCGATATAAATATAAAGTAAGCCAACATGCGTGCACGGTGTAGGAAATAAACATAATGTATGTAGGTATACCTCATTCGTTTTGAACTTCAAAAGTATAAACATCATGCAAATAGATTTAACTGCATAATATGCGAAGTTCAGAATGAATACGAAACGGGTATAAACTTAGGTACACACATTTATATCACATAAACAACTTTCAAACTTCGCTGGAGGGATGAATATTTATTTTTATAAGTAAACGTTTTATACATTATTCGCAATTCAAAATTGGTGCAAACATTTCAGCAGGTTGGTAAAATATTACGAAGATAAATTAGACATAGCATTATAGAATATTAGAATTGATATCATTGTTCTGTGTAACCTAAATACGAACCGTTCAGATTAATTAAACTTAATACGTATATAGTATATGTTGAGTTAAACTTGATCCATTGCAAAATATTTTGTTATGATTAACTTATTCCATAAACTCTTATAGAACACACAATAAAAATGAAATCCTTCGATTTATAAGACTAGTAAAATACGAAGGTGAAACGAAAGATGATAGAGCCACAATTCCGTAAAATAAAGCAGTGTTGTGACCATGCGGGTATTTGGTAAAGGTCCGTAAGAAAAATATAATGTTTAAAAATATTTAAAGGTACCGCTGAAAAAGTGCTAAATACATGTATACAATATAATGATCACTTCTTGATCGTCGTGATAAAAATCGTGAGCAATGTGGGGAAATTTAGGACAAATTTTGAAACAACTTTACACAAAAAATATAATAAGAAATAAAATAAATAAAAAAAATGTTTATTGGTGTCGAAAAACTGGTATAAAAATATTTGCGCGGTTCTTTTATAGTTCTATGTATACACCTATAACGTATGCATACCTATATTTATATATAATTGGTGTATGAGGTGTAGGTAGTCCTATTAGGTACTCCAGATAAAATATTTCGATAAATAAATTGATAGACTTGAGGCACGCAACAAGAAAAGGTTGGATTGGGGGAGAATATAAATTAATTCGCATCGAATGTGTTGTTATAGGTACAAGCAATCACGTTTATACTACGGGTATTTGATGAGGGGACTTGATTGCCGTATATACACGCGTCAATAATAGGTGTCATCGTCGGGTTTCGCGAAGGCATATTATAGGGGAAAAAAAATCATTTGGTATTGGCTATTGCTGCCGTTGTTGAACCGATCCAATTAACATGGGAATTTGTAGTACACGCGGCAGAAAGATGAACAAAAAGAGAAAAGAGAGATAGATAGAGAGAGAGAGAGAGAGAGAGAGAGAGAGAGAGAGAGTAAAGGGAGAGAGACGGAAGTAAACCGGTAGAAAAGAGCTATCGGAATGGAATCGCAATAATTCTCATTGTTTCGGGGAAGAGAGAAGCTACATAATATAAGTTATAACCCTTCACCGTCGTGCAATGTCCCCCCGACCCATCGGTCGGCGTGGCATGCGCAACAATTGCGGTCTGAACACTGAACACGTCGTCGTTGTCGCGTTGTCGACGACGAAGGCGGTAAGAGGCATAATAATGCTAATTTCACGCCGCCGTCTTGCCGGATAGAAATCTCCGACACCACCACCGGCCGCCGCAACCGCTAACCAATATAATATTATACACGTATTTGTAATATTCAACATTATTAATATTACATTTAAGTATTAAACGATTTCATCATGTGCGCAGTCACCACAATGTGTACGATTGTATTATAATGTAAATTAAATACATAGGTTATACATATATGGTTTTTGGAAATAAGTATTGGCACACAGGGTAATAAACTGTACTTTTCCATATTTGTGGATGCGGCCTTTCACCGTAGCTACGAAAATATTATTTCGCTTTTAAAATGTCAAAATGTCGAAAACGTATGTCATTTACACGTACCACTCAGCACATGTATACCGTAGTTGTAAAAACGTGTATTCGTTTTTATAAACAATATAAATACGCAGAGATGCAGTATACGTATACACACATCTATATACACTATACATACACGCCCCAGTGGAAATGCAAAGAACACCGCTATAGCAGTATCTATACAAACCACCTACATATTATATATGCTTATGGTATAAATGGTCATCGGTCAAACGCGCGAGTTTATATAACATTTTATTTTAACGAATAAGCAGATATATATATATATATATATATGTGGTATATGCTCGTCGAAGCGATAAATTTTGCAAAATATTTATACAAAAAAGAAACGGAAAAGTAATGAAATGCAGCAAGAAAAACAATTTTGTGTTTAGGATTTATTACTTCGTAATAAATAAAACGTGTAATAGTGTCATATTATGTTGTGGCCACTCCTATATATATTATTATAATACGCGGCGCATGGTTTACGATTTTATTTATTACGGGTTAGGGTGCCGCGTGTTAGGCATATAATGTAGGACGAGAAGACAAATATGTTGATTCAAAAGCGCGATAATCAAATAGAGTGCCCGCGCACCATGTATTAATACATATTAAGAAGTATACCTATTGTACGACTGTTCGTATTATCATCGTTAAAAGAGTTTGAAAGTTAACTGGACGAGCGTGCGGTGTATAATATGTGTGCACGCGTTCAGCCAATTTCAGGCGACGACCGTACTATTAAAATGGTGTCGTAGTCGGGTCCATATTATAGTATGTAGCACGACGGGTGTCGGTCGTCGTCCCGCGGACTGCACGTAGTAAACATCACGTAAAACAGACGGGCCCCGATTGACGTGTCCAATGATTATAATGAGTTATTATACGGCCCCTGGGCTACAGACCGTGTATAATAATTGATTCAAATGTTTTATAATAATATAACGGAAAAAAAAAATGTACAGATAGGAGGTATATATACGCACTATACACAACATTAGCCGGCGGAATTACAATGAAGACAAAACAAAGCACTCACTGAGTAGTTAGTAAATCATTTTATTAATTTAATTTATGCGCTATCCGTATACGAAAAACCTAATTGCATAGTGTATATATGTACACCGCGCGCCAGTCGCCACGGCTGCGGCGATTTAAATTAAAATATTCAAAGAAGCAAACAAGTTTAAGTCGAACCACTATTTTTCCGTACGTACAGATATATATGTATCTACGCATACGACCGCAAACGAATCCGATTTTTATGGCTTCTATTACACCCTCCTCATACCTAATCTTTGCGATCAGCTGTATAATATAATTTAAATGAAAACACCGCGCTCGTCCAATATGAATGTTTAATTAGGTTCGACACAGGAATTACCAATATATACTTATACGTCTGTAATTTGAATCATATACATATTTATACATACAGTGCAAAAGAACATAATGTATAATAATTATAATATGATACACTTACACGCGTTTGAGTTATTTGGACGTTTTTAAAAAGATATGAAAAAAAGTACAGGTCGGAACTTTATTACAAATTCATTTTAATGAGTTTGTTTAATACATACACTATATTATACACGACGGAGATCGGGGAGATATAATATCAATTCGTTTCAGTTGGAATTTCGGTCAAATATCACCTGGGACGTGTTCGTCATATTAGCCACACAAATATTTAAGTATAGATACAGAAAATTAATGCAAGATTGATATCGTAATTAGCATAGACGTTTGTAATAGAAGTTTGTACTCGTATTCAAATAGGTAATTAGAATAGGCAATAACGATAAATCACTGAATACAACATGAGTATCATGTAACAAATGTAACAAATGTATTGGAAAACATGGAATAGTAAAGAAAAAACTTTAAACAAATTCTCAACACGAATGAATTATTATAAAATACCGTTTGCACGTGGTGGGTGTGAATATAATACACTATCTGTACATATCCATCAATACTAAGTCTTGTACAGTGTACAAAGAGGCCATACTTCTCTTTTTCTTAACCCAATATCCCCTATTTGTAATATTATGCAATGTACTATAACTATACTATAAGTTAAGATACATTTTAATCATGTACACTGCATGCCAATAGTGTCTCTATCGAATGAATTTTTTTTCACCAACTGCAGCCGGCTTGATAAAAGTCCCGTCATATTAACTAGAATAATACAAACACGTCCTTTTTTCCCCGAATTTCGTCCGCAAAGAAAACAGGCTATGTTCAGTACGCGGCATCGGCGGTTGCATAAGATTTCTTTCATTCGCTATGTACACACACCGAGAAATTCTTACCGACACTGTGTGACGACGATATATTTTTCAAAAGAAAGGGCTTTCTACTCATTTGATATTATGGTGTATTTTCGTATTCTTTTCAGCCCGTCGCCTACCTACCTGAACAACCTCCTGCTGGGGGGCTTGTTCTCTCCACTTCCCCTTCGGCAAACCGTCGATGAACAAATCTCTGCACACACGCAACCGAACACACGCACACACAAGTATTCAACACAAATACCCCGTCCGATATGCAGTCGTGTTTTAGGACCAGTTTTCATATATGTATATACGATTATATATACAGTGCGGTTATCTGCCAGTTGGAATCGTTGGGAGTTAGTAAATTTTTTTCGTCTGACCTTGGCGTCTCCCGAAGAATGTATAGAAGTGTTTTATATCTATACAGACTTATTTATATTATTTATATGTTTATATATGGGAACAGTGGTGTGTACCTCTATTATATAGTGTACGTATATGTAGCATATAAGTGTGCGCAGACATTGGTAAATCATCTGCAGGTGGACGAATACTGCATGGTGCAGTGCACGAAAGAGAAAATTAAACGTCGGTAAAAATCGAAAAAAAAAATATATACCTACATCATGATCCGGAATAAGTATAAGATAATAATGGAGGTATAAGTATATTGTATTGACGTGTGAGAATCCCGTTAAACTGGAAACGCATATTTGAACAATGTAAGCCTAATCATTATAATGCGTACCACTACTTACGTATTGTGATGGTAGATCAAGTGTTACGATTTTCCGAATTTCCCAACAATTTTCCTCGTTACGCTCACACATTCGTCCGAGCCAACCTGGTAGTCGCGTATATACAGTCGCACGTGCACGTGAAGTTTTCTCCCCGCGCGAATACACACGAGTATAGCGGTCCACATTATATTCGTATACTATACGTATAAATCAAACGCATCCGGCGCGTTTGAAATAGTATACGTATTGCATAATATATGTGCTACAAGCGAATATTATTCTAAAACCGCTGGTGCCGATGCGCGTGCGTATTACTGTGACTGTACTATAAATATACACGGCGGAGAGAAGATTTCGTCGTACACGTGTTACAGGCCAATAAATCCCATTGGTCTTTCCCTCGCTTGACTCTCAACCCTTTTACACGCTCACGCAAACACACACACACACACACACACACACACACACACACACACACACACACACACGTACGCACGCACGCACACATTTTCGTTTAGTCAGTTGTCGCCGTCCGACTTCCCAAACCTCGCACATTATACGCCGCACACGCATATATATATGTATAAAAGCGGATTTAAATTATTCAGCATTTAATCACAGGAACCTCCACAGTCATATACGTATATTGTACCGTGTACAGCGCGTATTTAGCAGTTTGCCCTCTATATTATGCACCAAATGGCGCACGCACGCACGTAGTTATAAGATTAATAATATGCGCGCCAATAGCGGAAGTGCATTAGCTGCTACCGCGAAATTATAACCCTTTATATTAAACGCACCCCCTCGACCGAAGTCCCGGTCAAATATTTCGACGGACACTGGACGAGCTTCACTGTAGGTACGACGTCCGGACACGCTGCGCAGCTGATGGATTATATAATGCATGCGCACATTTATATACACAATATATTGATCTGCAGACTTTTCGAGAAGTTTTTTTTTTTTTTTGTAATTATGGAACGCATTATTTTAGATTCTTTTTACGCAAGCCCGATTGTAAAAATACTTCGATAACTTGAAGTCGGTGTACGACATGCACGTTCAATTTTATAACTACAAATTGTTTTAATTGTTGCTATAATTTGTACTTAACATTTTTTAAACATAATTCATCGTGCCAATTTTCTAAAATCATATAAGAATCATAAAATATAACAGTTGGAAGTATACGTATGTTATTATAATTTATTTAATCAAAATGTTTATACACTGCTAATACAAAACAAGAATTAATTAAACAATAGTTTAATTAAAAGTTAATACAGATACGTAGGTAAAAAAAAGCCTAAAAGTTATCTAAATAAATGACGTTTTTTACAAACAGAAACGAGTCAAGCAATTATATTATATTATAATAATACGACACCTACGTTTAGCCTAAGAGTATAATATTTTTCAAACCACACATTTACCACCTTATAGATAAAAATAAAATATCGAATCAATTACATAGGTATAGTGGCTAAATCTATAATTATGATACAACTAATTTTATGTACAAGATCACCCAATGTAATTGTATTGAAATGTGTTAAATATCAATTATCAATTTATTTGTTTATAAATCCAAAAATTATAGCATAGTAAATTAACAGTTCTGAGAACTTATAATTAATTATAATCAGCTGGATCAGTTTTATTTTTATTTTTATTTTAATATTTACAATTTAAAATCAACATTATAATTGAATATTTTCTTAGGAGTAATGATGTTATAAAACAAAAAATCAGGATATCTAAATAAAAGAAATATATTCTACAACGTATAACATATTTGTGATTAGATACGAGGGTATTTACTAACAAAGGTACTTATAATTATTATCGACCGAATTCAACAAGGTATCTCAGTATAAACGATTTAATTAGTCATACAAAATAATAATAATATTTAAACTACAGTTTAAAATCGTTTATTGGAACTAATCAAACGAATAATGAACATGATTATGCGTGAAATAAGATTTTATATCTTTAAATTATTAATCGCGTTATTTAATTAGATTTTTACTCTTAAAATATTTCTATATAAGATGAACCTGAAATCCTATAGAGTATATAGCAAAAACCATAATGTATAATATCAACATTAAGATAATTAAATTTTAAATCCATAATAAAGAAAACACTTACATAATTATAGGTAACCTATTACACTATATTACATTCATATAAGTATCTGGATATATTCATTTACGTTTCTATACTCGAAAACAAATATTATTCTTAGTATTATTAATCATTGATCATTATTTACTCCTATTAATTAGCAAAATTTCGTAAAAATTACCTTAAATTAAAAGAAACCGTCAGCTTAACGTGTAATTTTTATCCAAGAGACAGTGTATCTCTACAGCACTCGGAATCACTCGAGACGCGCACATGATTATATAAAAAAAATAATACAAAACTAAATAAACATCGAATTATTGAATAAAAATTGCACTCGTATCGATGTAAAATATTGACAATAACCTTCGACGGACTCTTAAAACTATAATCGCGATGTGTTTCGACGGAAATGATGGTAGATCTATTGACGATCGGTCGCGAAATATGATCATGGCAACTGTGTATGGCAAACGAAGGGGCCGTCCTTGGGGGTGGCTGAGGACCAGAGGCCATTAAAAAATAACTTGCAGCTGCGATAGGGGATGGCAGAACCCTCGGGAATAAGAAAAAACCGGTATTAGGGTGAATGCACGTCAATCGTTCACCAACGGGCTGATTTGAAAATGTCGTCGGTAATATAATACAACCGATGAGTATGTACGGCGTGCACACGAAATACAACTATATTATGTTTTGCTGATAACACCGTAAACGATTAAATGAATATTTGAAATTTTTGGGATTTTTGTCGTTAACTTTTCTCATACAGTATATCATGTAATTATAATAATTATAATCATAATGGGAATCTATACTGCAAATTCATAGAGAAATATATGTTAAAACGTCATAATATTGTAACTGTTAACGTTTAGAATAAATTACCCCCGGCAAGTATTGATAATTTAACATAATATGGTTATGGTACTATGGTTAGGTTGATTAGGTAAAGAATTATTGTAACTATAGCGATCGTGTCACAAAAACTACAAGTTCAGTGAAAATTAATTATTCGTTTGAATTGTATATATAGAAACCAGTCGTCAGTCACTTGCACAACAAACAAAGCGATGACATATGAGACCAATATTATACTTTTCGACAAAAGTACAATTTGTAAAATAAAACAAACTCTTGGGTGCAAGGAACGTATACCTAATATAGAAAAAAATAACAATGTTACCGACTGACCAATTTATTTCGCTCTACCTATATGAATTTCTATATGATTGTTGATTGTTGATTAGACAATAATGGATAGCAAAATAGTTTTTCAACGACCGTAATTATTTGTGTACACCACCGCTGCGTAAAGAGCACGTGTCGCCTGGCAATATCAGTGCTGCAATTACGTACATAAACATAATTTGTATATATAAAACAGTAATTTTCTTGACTGATTGACTGATCTATCAACGCACAGCTCAAACCAATTGGATAGATTGGACTGAAATTTGGCATACAGATAGCTATTATGGCGTAGGCATCCGCTAAGAAAGGATTTTTCGAAATTTTGATTTTAAAGGGTTGAAATCGGTAAAATAATTTTTTACGTGCAATTTGTATATCTTTATACATAAATGAAGGGTGGAATCAACGTGCAGCCAAAACTACGGAACCGATTTATTTGAAATTTTCGGAAAATGTACTAATTACTATGTATAGGCGTACTAAGAAAGGATTTTTGAAAATTCGATAGTAATAAAAAAACATCACCTAGCCTGTGATGTTTTTTACACTGAAGCGATGTATAATATATCCATAATTCATGTTATCGGGAAATAAAACTCCGTGCAACGCCGGGTAATGAAAGCTAGTATAATATACAGAGACAGTGAAGTAACATATTATTATGGTATACGATTTTGATTCCTCGGGATACGTTACCTGTCCATAATATAATAATATAGGTTGTGTTGTGAATTTGGTCCGTATACAACCGTAATACATTGCCTACAGCGCATTGTATACTTTAGTGGGTTTATCGCGCGGAAATCGAATCGGCGTAGGTCATCGAGAACAAAATCATAACGGCTAACTGTAATGTACGCGATTCCGAACATTTCTTTTAAATTCGATGTGCGTTATCGTGCGCACCACACGCCGTTGCATTATATACTGCATCCAGGTGGCCGTTGTCGTTGCAGTCAATGGTTAAACGCGCGCGACATGGCCCATAAAAACTAGGTCATAAAATCCGTCTCATTTGTGTGCGGAGTGTGTACGGCGGCGGACCGGTCCCTTTCTTTTTTTCCCCACTTTTACCCCGGAAAGGGACGAAAATCGTCTTGTTACACGACACGGACAAATGCAACACATAATATACTGCACCCGCTGCGGCGTGTGCTGCCTCAGTTACGGTAACGTTATGCAAGTGTACTCACCTTTTTCGTGTAGGTCGACGTGGAACTCTTCCGCCGCTTATGGATCTGAAACACAAAATGCGCCGTCGAGGTAAGTCCCTTTGGATTTTTTTTTTGATTAAATATAAATCGGCCAACGCTATTATGATGACGTCATACGTATTACGCAAAAATATCATAGTCATAGGACCATATAGATTAATATTAGATTTTTTTTAATTTAAAAATGAAAACACGCAGACGGTCGGTGGAAGAAAAACATATTATTTATAAAACGAATTAATGAAAACGCATTTCGTTTGTAAATGTCCACGGCCTGTATAGAACCTCCAGCCCGGAGGGCCGGAGTTTCTTCGCAAGAGACAAATAAAGTCGCGCGCGGGCCGTAATGATGTTTTCGCCTAATGGCCTAAGACGAATTCATTAATTTTTTCGTCGTTTTTCACGACATCACTTTATAGCCTACGCCAATCTTATCTAAATATTCACATTGTGCGTCTATTTAGCGTCCCCCACGAACATAATTTTCAATTTGCATTTGACGTTATGGTCATTTAAGTAATCGTGTCCGTATCGTTGGAACAAAAGTAGTAATAATAATAATAATAACAATAATAATAATAATATAACACTATGCGTGAAGGCAGAATATAGAAGTTTTTTTTCCTTCTCTTTGCAGAATTCAATTATTATAAAAACCACCCACATCGGAAACATATACGAAAATAACTCTGAAATTCGTTCGGCTGTCGCCTGGGGATGATCTATATCCGAAACTAAAACGTAGCCCATTAACGAACCGTGAAATTTGTTTTCAACACTTAAGGATAAGATCCGTGCCGGGTACAATGTTTGCAAACAAAACCGTCGTGGCATTTTTTTATTAGTCGGAAGAAAGAAAAAAAGATAACACCCGTGGACAGAAAACCTTTGTGTTCAAATTGGTATTTTCAATGTTTGGCCTCCAAGGCTATTGTGACGGCAAATGGTCAAAAATTAAATAATACAAATGGGGACAACAGTATAATTTATATTCATTGCACAGTATCGGTTAAAATTTGTTATATTGAAATGTTCGAATTTATCAGTAAACAAAATACGA
Source organism: Chaitophorus viminalis (assembly GCA_025469195.1). Lineage (NCBI taxonomy): Eukaryota > Metazoa > Arthropoda > Insecta > Hemiptera > Aphididae > Chaitophorus > Chaitophorus viminalis. Next base: position 28,527 of record JAIPRK010000512.1, read on the forward strand.
GAGTATTATTCTGCATAGTAGTTAGTACTCTTTTTATTTTATACTTCGATAAAAATGTCGTAAAATTATGTCGTACGGAAACTTGTTATATGGATGTATCAACGAATGAGTCATAAATAAATGAATATAAATCATGAAAATTTTTTTGAATAACCTTTACAATAATAATGCATAGAATATAATTGCAGTTTACATAAATATTACCAAACAAATTTATGTTCAAGTGCTTTTAAAGCACATCGTCATGACTCAAGCTGTAACCTAAAACATATAAGACTAAGATTTCGAATGACATGAGCTACCTAGATAATATAATATTTTCAACTTAAGATGTAAATCAAATTTTATAGTCATATAACTCAAAATAATTAATAGTTTACGTTCTCGTGTTATGATGTTGACTATAAATTTTGTAAAAACATCCACAACAAAATTACAAAAATGTATATTTTACAATACTTTTATACGCATTCATATTAAAATACAACAATTAAAATTTTAAGTTTATTTTTTTTTTTTAATAATGTTGTTCTTCCATAAGTTAAATAAATAATATTTTTAAAATATTAATAATAAAGGGCATATCTAATGTTTGCTATTTGTCACTTGAAAAAAGTTCAACCGTAAGCGATTAAAAAAAAAAAAATAAAAACAATAACTCTTCGTTGACGATTTCTCATGCTCGTGCACATCATAATGTAATGCCTTTAGGTATATCCGAATAAATAAAAAATGGTCGACATTTATGTGTCATTTTAATGGGAGACATTTACTAGTCGGTTTTACAAGCGACATGTCATATGATAATAAATGGTGGCAGCGGAAAGTACATCACATTATTTATGGTGTATACGTGTATTCCTTCACATTCCATCACGCTCGACACGTAATATCTTTTCGTTTCGATCGCTTTTTAATTCGAAGACCTTTTTCCGTCTCTTTTGTTAATTTATATTTCTACGCTTATCAGTTATCACATACATATGCGCAAACACGTCACGCATTCATATTACATAGGAAAATATCCGTATAGAAAAATAAAAAAATTGTAATCCAAAAAAACATTACTGTTTGGGGTAGAAGTAAAAAAATATATAATAGAGAAAGGTAAATTACGTATTTTAATTGCAGAGACGTCTGCAATACTTCTCTCTCGTTCTCTCGCTCTTTCTCGCCGAGGACAATTCTCTAACCTGTCGCATGGACTCTGGTAATAAATCTAGGTGATGTATAGCCGGAAACTTCCTCGGTCATGGTCGGAAAAAGTGTACTTTGCTACCGAAAAAAGAACATACACCGGTATAGTGGAAGTCACGATACATTTAGATTAAAAAAAATAATAGTAAATAAATAAAAATACGTTATATTATACAGTTCTGGCGATCAATTTTACCTATGTATACAATATACATTTTATAAGGAAAATAATATTCAGAACTTTAGGAAGTTTATCTGCAACGTGTAAATGAATAACTATAAAATATGTAATATCAATTATATGAACTATGCAAGGATTTAACCAGTACATCTACCATATTATTTACTATTGGTTCGCGTAATATATATTTATCAGTAATCAACAAACATATCATGGTGCTTACTTGTTGCTGTTTGTATATTATGAGCTGATAGAGTTCCATGATTCCGACACGACTATAATGTGTTTTTTCTTTTTCCTTACTTAAAACTAAACTATAAATCATTGTCTCTGTCTCCGTCTCTCTCTGTCTCTCTCAGTCTCTGTCTCTTTCTCTCTCTCTCTCTCTCTCTCTCTCTCTCTCTTTCACTAGATTAGGTCCAAGGTCCAAAAGCATGTACAGTTTTAATTAATTAATTTTAAATAATCGCTTATTTTCAACAGAATCCAACGTAAGCGAGTAAGTACACAAAGTACATATGTGGACACAGCATATATATAAATAAATAAAATTCAAATCGTATAGTAAAAATGGATAAATATGAAGAAACTAAATGACAGATGCTAAAATATATATAACAATGCATACAATAAATAATAATCTAGAATACTTTATACTTTTCGTTTAAGTATAAATAAGCATGAAAACATTTCAGATGCAATGCATCGTGTCTTAATGTACTTATACATATACCAGCGATTATCTTGTAATACATTTATTATGATCGCATGTTCTACAATTAACTCGTATAATAATTATAAACTATAAACTAAAATTATTATGTAAAGTTTGCCTTAAATTTGATTTAAGTTATAACTCATAATGTATTATGCATTTTAAATATATATATATATATATATGGGTGTTATTATAATAAACTTTTCTGACAGGTCTTAAGATATCAACTATGTACTTATTATACAGTAATAATATTATTAATAGTCGATATAGTTTTATTTTTATGTAACGGTGTCACAGCATCTATACTGAATTAATAATTTTCTAAATTATCACAATAGCTAACTCCTATACATGTATACAATAAATTAAGACGTTTGATAGGCGATCTTCATGTATAAGCAATATGTAATGAAAAAACTACAATCATATGAAATATAATCCTTAATATTGAAATCAAATATTCTACAAATCATCATTGACTTTTTTTCTGAGTTTTTTAAATATGTGATTCATAAATTTTATCTTACAATAATAATAATGATAATGTGAACTATTTAAAATCAAAGTTTATAAAGTAGCAACTAAACACTTTCGAGGGTTAATACACCTTAAAACGTTCCTGCCGCTCATTATACATTCTTATATGTTGTAGAATAATGCAAGAAAAAACATTCTATTCCACGATGAAAAACCAGTACATAGATTTACGCAATGAATGAATGAGATAACCATCGTTTATTTTCATAATGCATGTCTCAACATTGAACGGTGCATATTGTGTGGGTGTGTGCACGTATGATTCGATAGTAAAATTCGTGCCACTATATAGGTAATTAAAGAACTCATAATATCTAATCTAACTTATAACTTATAATTAATACTTTTTCTGTACTTGTAAGACTTAACAGACGGCGTACGTATGCAGATAATGCGATTCAACAGTGATCTCTATGATTAGAAAAGAGGTTTTTAACAAAAATATCACGAGTTTGGTTTAAGTTAAGAAAAGTTTTGTGCCGTCATAAATAGAAATTTATAAAAAATATTTCCAATCGCTTTGCTAAAATGCATTTTGTTCCGCTAGCTATAAAATACTGATAAATACTACATAATAATGCTATATAAATATTTATACTTTATAGACGATACACATAATATTTAAACAGGTATTAATAAATATAAATAATTAAATTTATTCAAACCATATACGATTTATGATGTAAATACAGACACTCAATAGTCGAGGATCATTATGTGTCTTATATGTTTTATACACTATATTACATTAACAATTTAAAATGACCAAAAAGGTTATGACGAGGAAAGAAACCGGAGAAAATAACAAAAATGGATAAAAACTCTTTTAGGAAGTCAAATCTTGGGATATGCAAAACGTTTTAAACTTTCTCATGTATACGTATATAATATATAATGTATATAATATTTTACATATATATTAGAGCATTCGTGGTTTCTTATCAGTGCTACGTACATAAATATATATATGCGGTTGCGCTACGACCGCCAACAGTGGCGAAATAATTAAAACCGATTCCATTAAAGTCGACCGAGCCCCGCAATTATTCACCTCATCTCGAGTTCACACAAATATATATATATATATATATATATATATATATATATATTAATAATATATGTACATGTATACATATATATATTTCGGGTGGTTTTTGTAGAACCAAAAAACCAATTTATTCTTCTTTGCACCCCCTCACCGGTCTCACACTGGATTCGTTGTCGGTTTTCTTTGTTTAATTCATGAACGCGCGCCGCCGCCGCATCAGGAGCTATTTGTCTGCAAACGCGGACGGGAGGAGAGCACCCACTACTGCCCTCACCGAAGGGGTACATTTATCTCTGCCTACGCACGGCCCTTAATGTATATTCCATGCAAATGCTATCTCCGACCCGAGCCCACCCTCTGCATGAGTGTATGTGTGTGTATACGCCACCGCACATTCATTGGCATTGGCGGCGACGGTACCGAAACCGATCGGCCGAAATCGACCTCCTGTCCTTTGCAAATTGTGTGTGTGTGTGTGTGTGTGTGTGTGTGTGTGTGTGTGTGTGTGTGTGTGTGTGTGTGTGTGTGTTTGTGTATGGACACAGAAGGGTGAACGTATCGTGCACGACTGAAGCAGTAAATCTCTGTTGATTCATTGGTTGGCAACGGGGGGTGGGGGGGGGTGGGAAGGAACAAAAAAAGAACAAAATACAGATGGCGAAAGTCTGAGGGAGTCCATCACCACTTATTGGAATGCACATTGCGCGTGTTTATACATATGTATAATATAAATGTAATATGTGTGTTATACGTACATGTGTGTTTGTGTGTGTGTGCACGCGTATCGTCATACCCTAAGCGGATGCGTATACGGCGGTAAACACATAAAATAATGTTTTTTTTTTTAAAAAATGTGCGTCAAGACTATTCCGAATACTTCAGTCAATTTATAGTTTATACTCGTGGTAAACAAGTAAACAGTCAATATCGAATCCATTAATTTTATTTACAATTGTATACATTGCAGTCAAAAATCAAACATTTATATACATTTTATGATTAATATTTTCATAACAAGTATTTTTATTTGTGATTTATAAATATCATTAAAAATGAACGTGTTAACTATAGCGTTCAATATTAAATTATAAAAAATTATGCAAATTAACAAAATTAATTTTATAGATGTTTTTTTTTTTTCAGAAATTATACTTTATTCTAAAATAAGAAAAATATAGAAGTGAATTATTTATCAAAATATTATGGTAATATAGGTACAAAATATATTATAATTTATTTATCTATGTAGTAAAAATAAATAATATTATTTAATTAAAGATTAAAAAGCAAAATAAATAATGATTCTATTTCTCATTTATTGGTGCATTATTTTTATCAATTTAAAATTGAAACATCATATATATATATATATATATAAACTACATAATATAATGCAAAAGGGATTTTGTATTTTAATTTGTGCTCCAGTCCTATTTTGTATGTAAACCGGAATACCCTCGTAAATCATTCAGTTGTATTCATGTAGATTTAAAAAGAGCATAAATAAAAAAAATGTCTTCTTCGTGGACGATTTATTGGGGTATTATTTTTTCTTAGTCTCCGACATATTTCTTTGGGAACACCTAAGTGGTCGCCAGAAAAGTGCCCGATTTTATTGAAGGCCTGTAGGCCCCTTATATAAAAAAAAAAATCATCTGCAGATATCGTCACGCGTATAAGCGTTTGGGGCAATGATAATATATAATATAATATATGTAGATGTATTTAGGGAAGGATGAAAAATGTCGTCCTAAAAAGAAAAAAAGGATGAAAAAAATTATTCGCGAGGCTCACAAATCATTCTCCGCTGTCTCTTAGCATCGGCCGCAGTTTTATTATGTATGCAAATTTTCGAAAACACGCACCCCCTTCACTGGTGCTGAGCGTGCCAAAGGCTCAGACCATAAATCACCAACTGCCACGTCCTTTGCAGGGACAATGTTCCACCCAGCGGAAATAAAAAATACATTTTTGACCTTGAGTTAAAAATTTTATTTTCCTAGGTGTTTGTGATAACCATTGTTTTGACTTTAAATATGCGGTACGTTTTTTTCTCATACTTGAGTTTTGTTTTTTATAATTTTTATTTTTTTAAGAAATCGACTTATGTACAGCATACTTAGTAAGTGTCAATATTTACTCTCATCATAGGATACTATAATACTTGAATACTATTATGTGCAGACATACTAAAAAAAATTATAATATCAATTTAGACCTAAAAGCATAATATTTGACTTGATTCAATTCACCATACGATATTATGGTAAACTAGAGTACATATTTATGAAAGTGCTTGATATAGAGTACAAATTCAAGTTTAATTGTTTTGCGATGATTTTGATTAGTCTTAGTATAAATCTGATCAAGAAAAAGTTAACAACAATTTGTTAAAATAATAATCCTCTTAATTCAAAATTCACTCAAATCAAAAAAACAAAATTTACTAGTAAATTAATCATTATAGCGATTATAAGACAATAAATAAATGAAAAATTACACATTTGTTGGCTCATTTGCAGTAAAAAACTGCAAGTAGATTTCAAATAAAAAATTACTAACATACGTTACTTTCATATACATAGGTTATACAATACTGAATACCTATTATAGTCATAAAATGAAAAAATATAGAAATTTATTTAGATAAACTAATTTCAAACCAAAAGATTAATTATTTTAATTTTGTAAAAATCGTAAACATTTAAATCAATATTAATTGCTTTGTTTTTTGAAAACACTAAAAAAATTTGGTGATTTAAAATAAATTGTTATTCTGTAAGACCACATTGGTTATTATCTTGGCGGTGAATTCATTATTATTTTCGATGTACGAATATAAAGCATAGACAACTTAGAAACGCTTTGATAAGTTAAATTACCAGTTAAATTTAAAAACGCTTGAAAGGATTTTATCTTTTAGGTTAAGTGAATAATACTTTATAAATAATTACTATAGATACTGTTTAATATCTCCAGTGTAATGTTTATTGGAGACTCTTGTATACAGTCGGTACATTCCGTATGTACGTATGTACGGAATATATTTATAATATAAGATATGTCGTCATTACCTGATACTTGCACACACAATTATTACACACAATAATATAATAATTACGATTAAGTCGTCAACAACTTGTCAGCCGTATGCGCCGTCACCGTCGCCACCGAGCCGCAGGTATGAACCGACGTAACCATATTTTATTCCTTTAAAGGGAACCTGCATTCATATGATATAAAATATATAAGCCGATTTCAATAGGTACATGCGGTGAAACGCAGAAAAATGTCATAGAAAGAAATAGAGAGAGAGAGAGAGAGAGAAATTCTGCAGTTACAACAGTTATACATACGTATATTATATGGGTACATATAAATATGTACTTAATACATTCAATTTACAACGGATCCTAAGTAATTCTTCGCAATAGTGTAATTATGCATCACGTGTTATACCATATTATTATAATATACCGTACGGGACGCAGGATTAAATACAGAATCTAACGGTCCTCAATCATAAACATATATTATATACATAGTTACACACACTCTATAGGAACAACACGGGAAGACCCTATGTTATTGTGTTGTACAGCATGTGTGTCGCGTATGACCCGTGTGCGAAAACCGTATTTATGTGCACGTGTTTGTGTGTGTGTGTGTGTGTGTGTGTGTGTGTGTGTAGGTGTGCAATGTGCATATACAGAAAGTGGAGTGAGAACATCTTGTGCAGTAGATTTGCATAATATATCCATCCCACCCTCCTGGGCGGCTCATTCTGCGCTCGCTGTACGTACAAATTACCTTTTTCACGATACAAAACGCGCGCGCACGCGCACAAATAAATATTTAGTTATTTGCAACAAAATTTCGTTTTGCATATTTTTGCATACAAAACGCACAGTCTCAACTCAAGGCCAACGGAAAATTCATAATTCAACATTAAGTATAGTCTTTTCACGGAATATATGAGATAATGCATTATATATTATTATTATAAACGTAATAAGAATGAAAGAGTGCAGTTGCAGTCGAGAGCATGAAAGTTCAACCAATCGAATACATACATACATAAAACGAACTAGACGCTTTTCACACAACAACGTATCAAGTCTGATTTTACGTTTTTTTTTTCTTTTATAAAATTGTTAAAAAAAATACAGTACATAAAAGGTGACTACGTGTGGGTTGGAAAGTTATAATCTTAATGTCCGAGAAAGCCTTCAATTACGAAATACCGTTATATTACGAGGCAAATAAAAGTTCGGAACACAAATTAAAAAAAATAAAAACAAAACATCTGCACGGTGTGATCCGTTGTTGAACAGTACGCAAAACACGCGTTAAAATTCACGCCCTGGCATCGCAGTGGCTTAAGAGAATATAAATTACTACGACTTCAGATTGTAGATAACGCGTTTTAATGAAGCAATTATAGCAATACGTAATAAAAACCAAAAATGACTTTATTATAGTAACCAACGTATATGTTCAGCGGCATGTATTATTAACTTATAGAAAATGAATGTACCTAACAGGAAGTTTATGGCGTTTTAATAATCCCGATAATATACCGTTTGGTCAATAATTGAGGACGATTACACAACGAGAATTGCTTTATGAAAGGTTTTATTTTATTCTTATTATCCATATTAGAATGTCAAACAGAGATTTATTTTAATTCTAACAAATTTAACGAAAAATATATTGAGGTTGTACATGAATGTGACTATATATTAATCATATATAATATAAGTTATAACTTATACATTAATACCAGTTTTATGTTTCAAAAACTTATTGCAAAAGGTAATAGATACACTATTAACAATATTTCCATACATAACCAAATACCGATTTCAATGAGTTAAAAAAAGACCATAGGTACAGGAATTTAGACATATTTATACGAACGTGATTAATTAAATCATAATTTTTTTAATTAACCCAAGAGATTATAGTTTGTTGGTCAGTATAAGCTTATGTATATATATATAATATAGTTTTCTTTTACCACGTACATATTTATACAAATTATTTCTTATTTTATAAATACGACGATAATAAATCAGTATGCCGAATCCAATATAATAGATAACTTTAAAATTTCATTAAAGAACCACATATGAGACTATTCTTGATATTTTTAATAATTTTCACATTAGGAAATAATAAATATATTTATACCCAAAATTGTATGCATGTATATATAGTGGTTTTAGTGCGTGTTCCCAGTTAAGCTAAATTGCAGGAAGGTTACAGCCATAAACAATATTATATCTGATAAAGATCGTCTAAAACACAAAAAATTTTAAAACCAAGTGCGCTGTCGATATACTAATTATTGTAAGACAATTAAGAAAGAATATGTTTCGTAGTTTCAGAATACGTTATCCGTATATGCATTAAAACTCACATACCTTAATATTATGATATGAAAACAAGACCATGATTTTCATTCAGACGAATATACTAATGAGTAAGTATCACAATAGAGTTTCAAAGAACTAAGTAAAAATACGATTGTTCAAAGATAAACAAAAACGACATTAACAGAATATTTTATTTAAAAGAACTAATGATTAATCATTATATTATAAGTTATAAACATATCAAGTTAAAAATACAAGTGGGCAGCCAAGTGTTGATACATATATCTATGGTATGCGTATGTATTGATAAAAACCATATAAAACTTATTGTATAAAAAATAATAGATGCGTTTCATTAAAAAGAGATACTCATATGAAGTATTTACGGACCGAAGAATTATACCATTATATTGATATAGCTATATTATACAATAAAACAAAAATAAAATCAATTACCAGACAACATTTTTATAGGTATAAACACTTTAATGGTAGGTACTTTTTTCTTATCGTTTTCATTGATTTAATGGAAACATTTTAAAAACATTGAATTTTGGTTATTTTTTCAAGAAATAACTAATATGGTTGCGAGCGAATAATTAATAATCATTTGCCATAGAAATACTATGACAAAAACTATTGGTAATTCATTTCATTTTATACTGCGAATACAAGTACAGTACAAACGTACACACATTAAAAATCCCAGCAGATGTATATTATTTCCATTCGTGGTGAACATTACGTACTTACAATGTTTGTATGCGAATCAAAATGATACATTATACGGTATCCAAAGTTAGCGCCAGCCCAATAGTTCAGCACAAAAGGTCATACAATTTAAATAACAAAATATAATAATTATAATAATAATAATAATAATAATAAAAATGGGGAAACGTGCGTTGCTGTGACCTCGTGTAAAAAGAATCGCGTGCTGTGGCCAAGCAAGACTGCAGTGGATGAATAATAATGTTATGATGTTATGTTATTGTTGTCACAACACGAATTATAGTGTTATCATCAAATTAGACCTGATGCCAGTTGTCTGTTTTTTAATGCCGACTAGTGTTGGCGTATACTTATATATAAAATACCTAATGGCTAATACATACATAATAGTATATAATTGATAATTCTTTTTAACTAAATAGAAATTAACAATTAATAGCTTCATTGACTCGTTATATTCACTGTGGTATTTAATTGAAATTGTAAATAATGTAATTTCAAAAATATTATTCCATATTATCCAGCTAACTTATAATTATTGCACGTACTATAATTAAAATTATACATAATTCAAAGCCTAAGTACCCATTACGTATTGTAGTAAATATATGTATACCTACGCAAAACAAATACTATTGGTTGAATTTTTACCACATAAAAATAAATAAGGAATAACTAAACAAAATCTTAAACCATTTTTACCTGGAATATGACGTATCCGTTAATGCGATTTTATTGATATTTTTTTCCGATTTTTTATTGAGATGAAGTGCAATAATACAATACAACAGTTAAGGTACTATTACACTAGCACCGTGTTCCATAAAAACCAGGTTGGTAAAACTCTGGTACATGGGTAAAATATACCATACCGCGCGTTGATTTCAATTTTTCAATCGAGTCAAAATTTATTATTTACCGTGTACTCTTATCAGTAACCGAATTTAAACACACAGTAAAAAATTGAATATTTTCAACTCTTGTATAATATAGTATGGTATACGGTGTCAACCAATAATACTGGTTTTACGGGCTACCCGGAGCAAGGTGATAGTGTAAAATTGTACCTTTAACGTTCAGCCAAAACGAAATAAGAACAGCTCGTGGTGTGTACACGGAAATCATAATATGTATGCACGACGAATATAACATAACACTCACGAAACTAAATATATAACACAACCGTATACATAAAAAAAAACAAAAAAACGAAACAAGAAGAGTGCGATGACGTGTCGTCGTCATTGATTAATTAAAACGCTTTGCGGTGGTGCACTAGCACTATACGACTACACACGTAGCGGCGGCGTATCCCGAGCGCACACTACAGCATTACACACGCACACACAATCATCATATCCAAGTGAGTGCACGAGAGTACACACAAATATAATATACATAATATAGTCTACGCACGCGGGTATGTGTGTGTATCTCGCCCATGTTGAATCTATGTGGGGAGAAAAACACGTCGTATTTCATTTTTAATTGGGCCGTGTATACTTGTGCGTGCGTATGTGTGCGCCCGCGCGTACGTATGTACGTATGTACGTGTATGTGTGTATGTGTGTGTGTGTGTGTGTGTGTGTGTGTGTGTCCATTTTGGTAGGAACGCATAATGAAAGGGGGAAAAAACCGAAACGAAATCACCACGTCCGTCGTGTGTACACGACTGCGGAGGTAAAATTAAATGAACCAAAAAGTAAAGAAAAAAAAAAATTAAAAAAATAAAATTAAAAAACAAATGACATTTTACACGCAAAGAAACCGTACAGCCGCGACGACCACGATGTTTGGCAACCGTCGGTTGCAGACGTCGCGACTCTACCGTAGCGTATTTTAAATTCGTCGTTCGGTTTTCTTGGCTCCAGGCCCGCCGTCGACGCGATTCAGCCGCACACTAATATGTATACGCGCGTATATATACGCTTACCTGCGAAAAAGTTTCACGACCGCAGTATATTTTAAAAGCTTAATATTATATTGTTTTGCCGCATACACTAAATGCATCAATTTTCCGTTATATGTCTATATAATTTATATAATTTGTATATCAAGTCGAAAATGTTACATTCTGTGGATAGGTATCCTTTGCTCTATATTTACTTGCATATAGTATTATATTATACCACCTAGCATCCGAACACTCTCCAGTTGTATAACATGATGCAAAATATTAAAATATTGAGGAAATTACAGTCAGATTACACACTTTGAATGGAGTATATCATAGTATAAACATGTTTGCGTAATTAGCTATATGAAATAATTTTAATAATTAGCAAAACTTATAGTTGCGCTACTACGTATCTATGTGTGAATTATTTTACGCTACCTACGTCTGAATTGTATGGTAACCTTGACGTTTATTATAATTTGGACGAATCAATGTGTGAGAGCCATAAGGTTTTAGACTTCAAATCAATCATTATCAGCCAAGACACAGTATATATTTTATTATGTTATCTTTTTCACAATAACCCACAGCGAATTATTAAGCCTGGATTGTTCAGTGAATTTCAAAAGAAACGATGTTGAGTAATTTTTTTTATTACGCGTATTTACAGACGTATTTATGCTTCCACTAGTTGTGTACACAAAATCAAAAATGCCGATGCACGTGCGTTACTTTTCTATATGACTATATAGCGTGGTTTTATGTCAGAGGTTAAAGAGTCATTTCCTCTTGCTCCCGTGCACAATCATCTACGTTCATGAGTTATCAACAAAATGCGTTATTTAGTATTTTTTAATTAATTATTGAACGTCGAACAGATAAAAAAAAAAAAATAAAATAAAATACGTTAAGCACATAATAATAATATATCCATTGGGTGTACCTAATAGCTTTTTTTTTTTTTCTGTTTTAACCGAGTACCTAATAGCTACAAAAATTATATTTTTGTTTCAAAATATTGTTGCACGTTTTTTTTTTCGACAACTTTGATATAACAAAACAGAAATTATTACACTATTATTTCTTTCTACACATATGTTTATCTGTCTGCGGTCCGATCTGAGATCGCGGTCAAGCTGTAATAGTCGTATGTAGAGAAAACACGCAACATCACGACCGACTGAGTATGCAAGAGAATGAGGTGGACGCGCGCGCGTGCGTGTGTATACTTGTGTGTGTGCGTGTGTGCATGTGTGAAAAGAACTTATATTACAATAATGGTTAGGAGATGTGATGATTGGTGTATACATGTCACTGATCTTTTTTCCTTTAATCCTTGACCAAAGTAACACCTGTCACCCGGTAGAAATTTAAATCCTTAAGCACCTATGCCTACTAGTATGCTGCAATAAATGATACTCATCAGAGAAAATACTTTTAACTCCAAAGGAAATATCATGCTTGAAAATTAATCAATGAAAATTAAATTATAACAATTTTGACTTTCTCATAGAAGTATAGGAAGATATATTTTTCATGTATAATTGCATTCAAACTCAAAATTTTTTTACATAGAATTACTACGCAATAATAATAATAGTATTTAAAACTTTAGTAAAATTATTGTACCTTATAAGTTAAAATCTTTTTATTCATAATTTTTCCATAATTACCTACCTACTACTTATATTATTACGGTTGAATATCAGATAAGTATATATAGTTTTTAATGAAACAACATTTACTTATCACAATACACCAATAACTAATATGATTTATGACCATTTATTTTATTTTTAAAGGATAATATAATTCATAACTATAATGGTATAAGTCTATTTTCAATTTAGATAATTACTAATATAATGGGTAATTTTTGAATATTATAATCTAGAAAATTTAAATGCTTTATAATGATACGATAAAAATATTAAACATTTAATGTTTTTAAACGAAGTTAGATAAAATTAAAAACTAATCGATTTATTGATGTATTTAATTTGAATGATTTCAATTTTTAACGATCTTATAATATTGTTAATTAATTAAAATCAAATGAGTTATAACTGTTTAAGCCATGTTAATACTTAATTATATTGAACTGAAATATAGTTACTGTTTAAAAGTGAATATTATGCAGTTTTATTGTACTAATATAATCTTGAAACTGCAATTAAAATATAGTAATATAGAATTTTATTATTCTAACTATTCGTATAAACAAATTTTAACTTTGAACTTACGTAGAATATTGTAAATTATTTTCGTATGTATATTAATAATTTATTAGGAAATTCTAAGTTTATCTGTACGAACCAGTGCCGATTAGAATAATAATATATACGAATGTATATTATGAATAATAATAATGTATAAATTCATTAAAAAAATAATATGAAAATGATGAAAACCCAAGTGGACGGACAAAATATGTGGACTAAATGGAAATAATGTACATGGGCAAAATTGGGTGGGAGAAAAGAACTGGTAAAAAAAAACAGCATGAGGAACAACATTCCATCAAATGTATAGCCTTGCGACCACGGTGGCGACAATGTCTTTGGCAATATACAAGCACATTAAAATATATTCGTTAAATCGAAAATTTGGTTATGTTTATATTTTACTTATCCTGCGCATGTTCCCTAGAATCGTTTGAATTCAGTATAGTATATACTAATAATATGGACAATAAACGATATGAATTAGGAATAACTATCAAACATATTTATAAAATTGAGAAATATTTATGATGTAAAAGTTATTAATTTTTATATCATTTATAATATAGGGAAAATTTTTTCCATCTAAAATTCGTCTATTATAGAAACTCATTTTTGATATATATTGATTTATATTCATGTTCTAAATTTGCGAAATTTATACTGAATATGTATAAGCTTGGATGGACATGATATATTATTGAATTCTCATAATTAAATTTATTTACTAAATTTTTTTTTTTTCAATGTATTAAATATTATTGTTATAATATTGTAGTTACATTAGATGATTTTCGTAATCACAATTTCTTATCGATTTAATCTATTTACGCGCATGGTTTAAAAAATAATTTAATGAATTTAGGTTCATTATTCAATAGTAGGTATTGAAAAACGATGACATTTTAAAGACACGTTAATTCAATATACGTTTTGGCTAAAGTTACGAAATCAATAAAGTCTATATGGCACTTGTTCTTATTTATTTAGTATATTAGCTGATTTATATTGAACACTGTCCAAATACATAATTAGGACAAATATATCGACTTTTAAAGTTGAACAACAATAATTCACAAAAGTGGCATTAATAGGTACGCGTTATAAAATAAGTTATCATCGTCCAGATATGCTATTATAATGTTTATATTATTTATTTATTTGTATACTGAATTTGTCAAGCTCAAAAGAATTGTTACAGTTACAGCGTTATAAGTTTTCACAGTTACGGCAGTATGTTTACGCACGTTATTTCTATATTATACTTGCGTATACACACTGCGATACATCTATAAACGTGCGAGTCTCCTGCTGGTCTCGTGAAAGCTTTCTGTCCCGGAGAACGCGTGGTACGGATTCTATTTTTTCTTTCTTTTTTTTTTTTTTTTACTACACGCAATATATACTCGTATTATTATTTATACACGCTGAAACGAACGTATAAAGTGTGACCCAGTATTTCACCGAAGCGTAGGCGTGGCTTACTACGTATACCACTTTAGTGATGTCCAGAGATAGGGTATATTATAATAATACATGTATAATATGAGACCACCGAGTGTTTTGTTGGTCTCTCGGTGCTCCAAGCAACTCTCCACAATGTTGTTATCAAGTTGCACAATCGGCGTGCGAAAAATAAGAAATATACAAGTATGAATCTCATTGCGAAAATTTTGGTCCAGTGACAATAAAATACATATCATATTATCAGACGGCGAATGATAGGGAACCCGTGGTATATTGTACAAGAAAGAAAACCGTAAGGAAGGCTACACGACAAGAAACATCATAATATAATATAATAGCAAATAAACGTGTTGTGTTTTGTATTTTGATGCATACCTGATATAAATATCAGGAAAATAAAATAAAACGACTAAAAAAAATTATCGCGACTCGATGTGTTTTTATCGAAATAAATTGTACTACAGGCGCATTTAGTGTTCACAATAATATAGTATTGGATAATAATATACATACTTCATATTATGGAATAAGATAAAACAAATACACTGCAGGGTCATCGCGATACGTTCACTTCTTTAAGGTCTTGGATCTATTTTGTTCTATCAACTCACTATACTAATAATTCATGAAGTTACTATAGCTCAGTATAGTTGATAACAGCCATATGCAATTGTTATCATTACTGTATTACCGAAGAACGAACGATATCCGTTGCTGCACACTTCAACAATGAGTATACATTTATATAATATTATGACGGGATATGGACAGGATTGTACACGGTGGCAACTTGCCCCGCCGGATTTGTTTGATAGACAGGACAATCAATTTTCAATTCCCGACCCGACCGGTCCTGACGGATGTTGCGTCACTGCAGACGATCGCGATGACGACGACCGTTGTTGCTTTTCGCTGTGTAGTTTTAACCAAGACAATGATTTTTACCATATCCGCACCGAAAATCCATAGTTGGACAAAACAAGGTTCAAAATGGAAGGAAACTCGTGATTTGGAAACTCCTTACGAGATTACAACCAACGACATTTCAATAGCTACTACGATTGTTTAATATAATATTATTACACAAATCGATCATATAATTTTATAACATAATTATCATAATATATTCGTAAGCTGTAGTTTAATATGATTTAAATCTAAAAAAAAGACTGTGGTTATTAACCAAAATTTAGCAACATGTATTTTATGTGGATGGTCAAAGTTAACATGTTTGGAAATGTAACGCGAATGACACGCAAACAAACGTACGTCATAAGTAGACTAAAATCAACTATATATTGATGATAATATAATTTCAACGAAACATAAGTGTTATAATCACGAAATTATTAATCGCTCTTTTGGTTGAAACTCAAGTTCAAATGATATATTATTCATAAATCATAGTATATTATTCATAAATCATAGTATATTTAAACAGTCACATACGTTCGCGGATTTCCTTGGAAATCATAATATTCAAGACGATTGTATATGTTACACGCGCACCTTGAGCTAATAAATTATTGTACGCACAAATACCATCTGATCACAAATGATTGTAGTGGAATAATTTAAAGATCCTTGAAATGTTATTAAACTCATTTCACAATACTATATTATATTTAACTATATTATAATACAAACAAAATAAAATAGTTGATTTTTTTTTGTTAGTATACATTCGTTAATTATTCAGAATTAAGCTAGTACACCTATAGAATATATAATACATTATAAATATTATGTTTCAAATATTTATTTGCTATTTCAATATTGTAACATAAGTAATATATACGGTATCGGTTTAATGTCCATTCGTTTAAATCTGGTACTCAATCAAGTTTATGATTATCTATAAATATTATTACAGTTGAGATCTTTTGAAATTTAAGTGGAAACTGATGTTTTAAAACGATTTTGAAAAGGAAGGGTGGCTAAGTTAAAAGGATACCCTAACTATTCAAAATAAATCTAAAAGATTGTGACCAAAAAAACAAAAAAATACAAAGCTAATGATAAAACACATTAACTTTTGAAACGAGCGTAATCCATAATCGACACATTTGGTTTTCACCCATGAACAATGTAAGAAAACGATCTGAAAGACAATATAGAAAAATATAAAACCCTGGTATTTGGGTGTTTAATGAACAATGAAGCTCAGATACGTGAGTCGTCATCACAGATGTCAGAGATTTGTTAATATTGACGCATTAAATTCGCATTACAGTAGTTCGGTTTTTACACGGGAGAGAAAAATGTCCAATAAAAAACGTTTTGTGTTTGTGCCATTTGTCGTATCTGCTATATGCAACGGGCGATTAAAATCCCATTTAGACCCAACTTAGAGAGCTTATTGCTTTCCGCCCAAAAACAATCCCCCTTTAAACCCCTTCCCGTGCCAACTCACACACCCCGGGACGTTTAATGTACACCCCCAGTTACGTGTGCTGTATACACACTGTTGTGAGATTTTTTTTCATTTATGTTACACTTGTCCTAATGCGAAATCGATAATGCCCCTTTTAGAGGCCCACGTGACCAAAATTGTCCACTTTTAAAAATATAGTCGTGTATACCCCCGAAGTCCAACGGTTAACCCAATATTCGCCATCGTTGCCGGACGGAACATTATATAAACGAAAATACACGGACATTAATAATAATATAGGTATTACTATTGAAAATATTAATAAGAGTAAAAAAAAAATGATTGAGTTACATGTAGGCACTAATGGAAATATTGTATGGTACACGACTATAATTTTTTTTGTCATAGTTTATATATATACATATATAGACGTATATCGTTACAACAATTATGATTAATCGATTTACTATATGTGATTTGTATAATTATTATAATATATACCTATATCATACACATCATACGCACGCGGTAAATTGTCATGGTAGTACATTTTTCCCACAGTAAAGTTGTATTCATTTCACCGATCGGTCCTGGCGCACACACAGACGCCGCGTGTCATTATTAATTTGATCGACAAGGCCGATCGGTGTGTGTGCTGTGTAAATAGAGTTATCAATCCATATCGGGGGCACGGACCATCATCGTACCGGTTATATGCAGACACGTTAAGGACATCGCACGGTCGCGCAAAAGATAATAATATTAATATACTGTAATAATATAGGTACTGCTCTTTGTCAGGCTATAAAGTAAATGGCGAAGAAAAACTAACACGTACGGATATTGCAGGACTTTTATAACATGATATCGTCCGTCGCTGGTTCGACAAAAGACCATTTATGAATTTTATTTTATTCCGTCATTGAAAAAAAAAATATATTTATGTAACTATATTCAGTATACGTAACTCATAAATTGTATTAACTGAGCACTGTAAACGTTAAGTCTACATTTGTTAACGAAATTATATAATATTATGATTGCCTATTTCAGATACAATGTCTATCGAGCGCTTCAACAGAGAGTGAAGTTGGAATAAGGAGTAATTGAAAATCGAGATTATCGTTCGTCGAATTAGTGACTAGATATTATAAGTCTAATTATTTTATGAGTGAATATCATCTTTATTTATTTATTTACTTATAATGTACATTTTAAAAATATTCATGTTCCATTGATTAAAATTAAATCGTATTGGTTATCATGCGTATGATGTAATTGGTACCCAGGGCCAATACACATGCTAGAAAAATTATTATTGATTTTTACAGTTATTAGCTACATTATATTTAGTAACTATATTATGAACATTTGTTAAAATATTAATGATTAAAATTTGTATAGTTATAAAATAGTTTTATATATATATAAAAGATAATGAAAATGATTTTAATTTTTATCAGTCGTCACAAGAACACCATTAAAATATGTACAGAACACTTTTACCTAATGTATTTTTATTGTAATACGTACAAAAACATTTCCACCTTCCTGTTTATATTTTATCATTAAACTTATAATTATATGTTATACCTATATATATATATATATACAAAAAACATATACATTTTAAGTACCCAGCCTGGTCGAAAATATCGTAACAATTATTGTAGACATATATAGTTAATATTTATGAAACAAACGTTAGCATAACATGAAAAAAAATAGAACATAAGGTAAGTAAATAAGATTGTCTGCGACCAAAGGAAATAGGTTCTTCTTTGATTTCCGTCGACGGCGTTATATCGCTCGGACGTCCGGATAATCGAAGGACTTATTCTTTACAAGTAATTAATATTAATTTGTTAAGTTGTGCTATTTATGTTAATATTGGCAAATATAAGTGTATACGACGGCATGATCAAGCTACGGTATAAGTATAAAAATTCGAGATTTAATGTTTGAAAATATTGATACATAATTAAAATAAAGAACATATATAATTTCAAAATCGAAACCCTACATTATACCTATGTTTCATTCATAGAAAATCACGACATGTAGAAAACGTATTGTAACATTATCTCCACGTATTTCGCATATAGCTAGTGTTAATTTTGGTTACACAACTATATTCTATTGAATCTATTGCTTAAGAAATTATTTATATAATTTTATCCCATAACAGTTTCGAAGTACAGAAAAAAGTAAGCTACTGCAGGTGAACTTTAGGACAAGTATATAATATATATACTTGATACTGTATGTTTGAACGTTTTTTTTTTCCACTTGCTATCCAAGAGTTTCAGGATTATTACCGGAAAGTTATACGCGAGATTTACCGACGTAGAAATTGATGGTCGCCCGGAGAAGGATTTCTATAACGGTGGCGGCGATGAAAAGTTCACAAAGTTTTGGCTATAAAATCGTTTCGCGTTAAGCCATGGGTATTAGTGACGTGTGTAAGATTTTGGCAAACCTTTATGCAATACGTCTGCAGAGCTTACTATACAATAGAAGGAAAAAAAATATATTTGCCTACAATATATTTATTAATTAATATGTAAAATGTTAATATATGTATATTAACGTGTGTGTACTTATGGAATCTACAAAATATTTAACTTAACTGTTCACGCGGCGAGATGTAGGTATTACATATATATTAAATAATGTAAAGATATTAGAGGTGATGATGTTGTAGATTTTGTATGAAGCGTGATCGCGATACGGTATTTGATAAAGGCAGTACCTATATATTTCATAATATTATAACACTAATTGTATACGAATCGGTGAAGTTGAAATTCTAGATAATATACTCGTTCGAGATGCTGCAACTTCCTGGCCTGTATAACGTATACCAACCATGGATATGAGCGTAAAAAACGAAAAAAAAACTGGTGCGTTGTAATATTATTATGTTTTCCATATTCGTTTATTTATTCAACAACTATCGGCTATTGAATCTTTTAGATACACGAAACTTAATTTAGTTTAGCGAACCCGGTGAGAACTATACAATATACTACATATATCTATATAGTAACCAGGACTGCGTTTTTGCGAGTGCCCAACATTTGCAGACGGTTTTATGGAACGGCCAATAAATGAGACGAAATAAAATATAGAAATTCCGCTTTATAGGAAACGATTTTCATACTGTTAAGTTTTCATAAATCTCCTCGAGTACATCTGAACGGTATCGTTTGTACGATACTCACTTGCGGGTGAATGTTCGACTAAAGTGCTCAAAATTATGACGGATGTTTTGTGGAAAGGGTAAAATGCTTTACAGTATGTAATATTACGAGTACGACGATATAATCAAATATTATATTTTACAATAAATGATAAAATGTCGTATAAAACTGCAGTACGTTCGATATCAGTATTTGTGATTATAGACAGCGATTATAAGGATTGCGCGGCCAGAAAAATGTCGCGTCCTGCAGTAAAGTGATCTGAAAAACTGCAGTGCGCTATGTATAAGCTATAGATACTCGAATAGTTTACGTGATGTTATTAAATATTTTCTGATAAATAATTTATATTAAATTATTACACGTCACAACGCGTCTTTTTTCGGACCTACCGTATGTATATAGTATATTTACTGTAGAAAATTTCGATTAACTTCACATAAATATTATACGTATTCACGGCTACACATATATAATATTATATATACGTTTCTGCACTGCTGACCACAATTTCAACTACCCACCATAAGTATAGTGTTGATATTTGTTTTTTTTTTTTTCATTTTTTTCCCTAATCCATTGTCGAAGCAAGTATTATATATACGCACTCTCGGTCACGTTCATCGCCCAACACGAATGTCAACCGGTACTACAGGAGACCCCGCCGCACGACGGTCACCTCTTGCTACAGGTCCTACATCACCACCAGACACATCACCAGTTGGGCAACCCCCCTTAAGTGTTCGTGTTTGTACATAAATATTATTTGCATCCAAAGCCTAAATGTACAAGTATATGATATGTCTGATACATTATTCGTGAACCCTCTGCCGTGCCATTATATTATGTTATTAGATGTACACCTAAATGGTTCCGATTAGAAAAAAAAGAGAGAAAGAAAAATGCCACTATAAAAACCGATTGATACGAATAATTACTTATAATTGGTTTTTATCATGTAATTTGTAAATATATTAAATGAATACTTGATTTTACGAAATTTTCAAGTTATTTATATATCTACCATATTGTGGAACAAACTCGCATCATTATACCTGCATATCTTGCAAATTTACTTTTATATGGCAGAAATTATAACATAGGCACGTATTGAATTCTAAAACTGTACTTCGAAGTATAAGTAAAATACCAACCACATTATATTTAATCTAATTATTTTAAAATCACAACAATAAACTCTATAATACTGAAATACAAATTACCATTGATTTTACTTTAAAAATAAACAATATGGACAATATACATATTATGTATAGCTACATATAGGTATACAGGAAAAAAAACACCATTATCCTGTATATATTTGGTGGTAGAATATTAAGAAACGTAACGTTTATAGCAGAAAGTAATAATACTATATGTAAACATTATTATAGTATAAGAATATTGAATAAAACATTTTAATAACTTCTACATATAATACAATGAAAAACATAGATGATGTTAAATAACAGTATACAGTGATAATTAAAAAAGAAACGTAGAAATAAATACCTAGTCTATACACTACACTTGTTAAGATAGATGTATAGAGATTTAATCGCTGCAAGACGCAATCATGTCAAATAAATTTTAACAAATCGTACATACTCATTTTAATATCACCCAATCAACATGGTATATAGTAATATATACATTTAAAACTGTACATGTATCGATCAAACCTATACGGTAGGTATACATATTATAATCCTTATAAGAAAATATTATCAATTAATATCATTGACCATATAAAACGTGAATATATAATCATTTTATCTAATGATATATGGTACTAAAATTATAAATTTATGCTTCATAAATTATTTTTTTCACGATAGTAGGTGTATTTTACCGCGGCACAAACGATAATACATTTTTTATACAATTTTATTTCACTACGTACCTTTTTAAATGTATAATAAAGTCACAATTTTTTCCCGAACGGAACCACATAATATAATATTACGATTTATCCTACATTGTCGCGCACGGACTTGCGGCATATACGTATACCGCGGTATGTATCGTATTTATCGTATATATATTGAATAAAATCGCCAAGGAGTACGCCAAAGATATTAAGTAACGCAGCTATAGTATCTATAGACGACGGATGAGAGTAAAATAGAGCGAGAAAGATATAGAAAGAGAGAGAGAGAGAAAATTATTAAGTTAACGACGTGTAAACACGGGTTTTTATTGACGGTAATTGGTCGGAGCGCCGCGGCAAAAATATGGTCGAAACCAGGTCGTAAAACAGTCTGTGCACACCGACCTAAAGTGCCGAGGAGCGTGCCGCCGCCGGTTTGCATGCGCGTGTGTACGCGTGTATATACACGCGAGCGGGCGCGTATGTGTGTGATAAAATCACATACACTCCCCCTTGTACATAAATTAGGCATGTTTATGATGCGATTTTTTTTCCTCCAAAAACTCTTTACTACTACACCACACTAACTGCAGCAACTCTTTGACTACCGACGTTATTTCTTCGACCGTTTACCGTACAAAACATACACACACACACACACACACACACATCATCCACGTACGTGCTGGTGTGTGTGTGTGTGTGTGTGTGATATTTACGATGTCCGCGCTCTGTACACGCACGCCGCGGTGGCAATCACCACTGTATAAATCGTCACGTAGTATAATATAATGATTTTATTACGAATTTATCGGTTTAAAAAAAAAACATGACGACAGCCCGACCGATCACATAATATACTGTAATACGTATTAACGAGGACTACGACGTGGAGAATAAAATATTCGGTATGGGTAGAATATATATATATATATATATATATATACATATCGATAAATAGTGCAATGGTTATCAATTCTTATCATTAACTTTTACGTTCGTGGAGCCCTCCAGATATGCCAAAAGAAATATACGTGGCGTCTCCGAAAACTACAACTCATAAAGTATAATGATGTGTCTATGATCCATTCTTTTTTATTGATTTTTGCTTATATATAGTGCATGTATATCTTTGTAATATAATATGTAAGATGGGTTCAATAAATGTAAAAATTCGACTACCTAATAACAATATATATGAATTTGATTTTATTCAGATGTGTCCGTGGAGCCCTAGATCAGGTACTATCCGCGGAGCTCTTTATAGGAATTGCACGCTTTCAAATCCGCTAATATGCAGTGCGTTTATTATATTGTTGGGATGTGTACACGTTTGTATGATATTATATGTGATGCGATTTTAAAAAAATATCTAAATCGTTCCTAGGTAAGTGATTTTTTTACTACAAATTGTCATTAAAAAACTAAACGTGATTTAAAACGTAAATTTTAAAAGTCGGCCCCCATTCACATTGTTTCCTACAACGGCATCTAAAAGTTAAAATCTATTTTTGGATTATACTTATACAGGTATATAGAATAGCATATAACTATGTGTAAATCTATTTTTCATAATTATATGCCCATTATCGGTGTAACCCGAAATTTTGCTAATCCTGTGCCCGCGTGTAGTACACACGTAATAATACGCATTACTATATTTTAATGTACACTAACATTTTACTGATATCTACTCGATTACTGTTAAATTGAGCCATTATAAAAAAACGAAATAAAAAAAAAAAAAAAAAAAAAAAAACGGTCGTAAATATTCGGCGAGCAGCTACTGCTGCCGGCCGCCACCGTGCATGGGTCGGTTGGTTTATAGTATCATATTATAAGAGTATGCTCACGGGCTGCCGCCGCCGTCATCGCGGCCGTTGTTTATGATCCGTACGGTAATTAACCGGTGCGCGTGATTGAAATCGTTAATATAATGATCTCTCGTGTAAAATAACATCAGATATACACAACCACACCATCGCGCGCTGTGTCGTAACGACACGGTTTTTTTTTTTTTTTTCATGCGACTCTACACATACGTATATACAATATTATTATACATAAACACGGTCTCGTACTATTATACTATAATATAAATACGTTATCGTTATTATTATTATCGTCATCGCTTATTATTTTCTCGTCGCAAAGTTATAGTGTCCGCGGGAAAATGTCGTACAGGTTGTATAATTAAACTCTTTTGCGAAATAAGATTATAATAATATACTGTGCGCGTTGCTTTTAGTATGTAATGATATTTCGACCTATGCTCCATGAAACTATTTTGGTATATACTAGCATAAGGTACGCACATATAATTAGATATTTATCAATCGATTAAAGAAAACGCATAGTATATAAATTATAAAATAAACAGGTACGTAATATTAAAATGCGTAATACAAAAACATTGAAACGTGTATATTATATGATTTTTGATTGCGAATTTTTCTTTTGATTTTAAATTTAGATATACCAACAATGCACTACATTATATTATACACATGCGCACCTATGGAGAAATCGGACAAATACTGTCATAAAATAATGTACTTGCTGGAAACGCACTTTTTATAATAGCATCTTATAACGGTCAACAGTATAAATGTATATTATGATATACTACACAATATACATATTTATAACCTATACTAGCATTTTAAGTGTATTGACGTGTTTACTGTTTATACTTTTTTATTGTTTATTACATTCTTATAATTTTTCTATACCAGATCAATATTTTTATTTTAAATTGTTATCACTTTATCAGTTATAATTATCCGATATAATATAGCTGAGTATTCTCAGTATAATATAGGTAGGTACTCAAATAATATTATACTGTTTACGTTCCTGTTAAATATTTGGATTTTGAATCGAAAAAATCATTCAAAGGTATGTACAATTTGATATTTTTGTACATCATTTCTCCTACAAGAAAAACTGTTATCATCACCTTTACGGCTTTACCTACTATTTTTGAATTTTACGTAAAACTACCAAGTACTTCATTTGTTTTTATAGCAGAAGTAACAGTTTTTAGTATAAACGAAAACCAATCACATGTAAACTTAATTCAAAACTATTTTTTATTCATGAATCTATAAAGAGTACCTACATATATTTATTTTGATGCCTAATATCTGACTTGTATAATTTGTGATTTATAGATAAATTACAAACGTACAACAGAACTTCATATTATAGAGTAATTCATAAGGTATACCTACCTACTTAAAAATTACAATTGATAGAATAAGTCATGTATTTACTATTTTAACGTATATACGTAATATTGTATTACTCACCGAGTATGTTGAAGTCTTGCTGCAGGATTTTCTTTTAAGTGGCCAATGGATCGGATAGTCGTCGATTTATGTGTTTAAAATGTGTGATTTTGACAAAAAAATAAAAACAAAACAAACAAAACAAAACAATAACCACGGAGGTTTAAATAATTAAATAATAAAAACAAAACAATTCAACAAAAATCGAATACCGTACAACGAAAAACTGTAGCGGTAAAAGTATTAAACGGTCGGTGTTTAGCATGCATTTTTTCGACGCAATAATATTTAAAATAGGTAAACTTTTCAAAAAAATAAAAACCGAAAAAACGAATTTCCGCGCGTTTGGATTTCTGCAGTTTTTATAGGTCCGTCGTTTTAAACGTTTTTGGCGGGCGGCCGGCGAAAACAATAATACTATTATTGGCGTGCGTACAGTATGGAATACTATCCTTGTACGAATACAATTTTAGTATATTATAATAAAAATACTAATGATGAAAAAAAAAAAAAAAAAATAAAAATAAAAATAATAACAAAAACGAACAAAAATAATATGAAACAATAATAAAATAGCGTATTATAGTAGTGTAATATAGTGTAATATAGTATGTAATGATGAGAAGAAGAAGACTTCAATAAGGAGCGGGATATTATTATAGAACACGCGGCGCGATATAAAAGCTATAAAGTGTGCTGTGTGTGTTATGGGCTCCAAAAAGTTTGTCCTTACAATAATGGGACGTGAATCGAAGTGTTGGGCGGGAGAATGGTTTACGGTCTCGGAACTGATAGAGAGCCCGGCCCCCTGCGCTACCGCACGCCCGTTCGGCACCCCACCGCCCCGCCGCCGGCCACCACCGCCGCCGCCGACGGCAGGCAGTCGCATAAAGAATATGACCGTACGGCGGCGGCGGTGGCGATGGTAGCGCGCGGCGAGGTTACGGACCGGGCGGGGAGTGGACGGACGCCGGCGCCGACGGAGCAAGCGACATACGGGGGCGGCCGTGCGTCGGACGGAGAGACGACGACACGCACGCCGAGTTCCCCTCGCGCCTCGCCCCCACCGCCGTCACAACGTCCAAGCGCGCACATACGAGCCGTGTACCGCCGCCGCCGCCGCCACCACCACCGCCACAGCCGCGGACGACGACGACGACGCGGCCGTTGGTGCGCGGCGCGATGCTCGTATATCGTCCGCGCGCGCATTGCGCTTGTCCCGCCGCCACCGCCTGCGGAGACTTACGACGACGTTTCCGCGCGGAGTCAATAAAGTCACCGCCGCGGTAATTTCCGACGACGTACGGACCGCTGACAGTGAGTGGGTGTGAGGAGACGAATTCGCCGCAACATTTACTCTCCCATTAATTGGTTTTCAACCACCCGAGGTACTTTTAATAACAATAATATTATTATAATAATGTAACACGGCCACAATCACGCCGCACATACAGCATAACAAGTGATAATATTCGTTTATTTGTGAAAGATTCAACGGCCATTATTTCGAAAAATTTATAAGAACGGTAATTGTCGTCGGAAAACGCGACGGCGAGCGCTGCGACCGTTACGCAACTTAAACACAGACACACAGTGTTTTAACGAAACCTCGTGCGCCGCTGACACCTGTTGCCCGGCAAACTGGCCGTTGCGGTAGCACTGTGTGCATTTGTACATAATATACTTTCGGATTCCCAATACTAAAATATCGTGTCCCATAGAGGACGAAAAATCGCAATTTCTCACTATAATTCGCATTTGATTTGATAACATAGGCGAACAGTGGGAGGGCTTAACCCCCATAAATATTTTAATAGTCCCCAAAAATTGAAACTTTATTTGAAATGTTATTCGTTGTTTTTAAAAAACCATCAAAAATTCAACCAAATGTCAGCCTATGATTGATAATCGTTATGATTATAATATAATATTTTATAAGGTCAGTTGTGCAAATACGATAAGATAAACCCGCACTTGACAGGCTCGACATCACGTCCAGGAACATGTAAAATATAAATGTTATCAATAACG
The DNA here is from genome assembly GCA_025469195.1 of Chaitophorus viminalis. NCBI lineage: Eukaryota > Metazoa > Arthropoda > Insecta > Hemiptera > Aphididae > Chaitophorus > Chaitophorus viminalis. The sequence continues at coordinate 56,678 of JAIPRK010000512.1, forward strand.
CATCCAATCCGTGGTTGAGTGCATTGTTATTATAGGTACCTATTAATTATTATTTTTAAACTATACATGGCGATGGCACATTATGTACGCAATAACGTGTTTTTTCTCGTGTGAACAACAACCGTATTACCGAAAAGAATACATATACATACACCAATATTTTCCCTAAATGGGTATTCTACGCATAATACTAAAATAAACTACATATTATTTATAGGTTGACTAGATGTTGGAATTTGTAAAGAGATTCATAGTAGGGCAAATTTCAGCGAAAAACCATTTACTAATTCGGTTTCAACATTTATCAGACGCGACGACGACGGCGTGATACATGTTTCACCTCACTGTTTAATTTTACATTGAAATCTGGATTGAATTAATTTGTATGTACATTTCTTATTTTCAACAATGCAATATGTCATACAGTAGAGGCCGCTTACAAGACTCACGGACATAAGGTTCAGCCGCTTGTATTAGACTCAATTATATCGCCTGAAACGGTCCAGACTTATCCAAATACATCTAAAAAAAATTCTGTTATAAGACTAAAATTTCGAAAGAATTACTTTTGTGTTGAATATTACTTATCGATGGTTTCTAATTAAGTCATCATCTATGAATATCCAACAAATTTTATCGCATTTCAAATGTATCGTAATTATTGTTATCCCAAAAACTATATAATAATAATTAAAAACAATAAAAACAAACTAAAATCACAAATTTTTATAAGCCATAAATCATAATTCATAAGTAATTAAATGCAAAATTAAAATATTAAATACCAACTGATTTCATTTGTAATACAAATAATAAAATAAAAGTTAAACATCTATGTAAGTTATTTAATAATATTTGTAATTGTAAAAGTAGCAAGATAAATGTAATGTCATGGATGTAATTAATAAATTACTAATATAGTTGACTATTATAATACATTTTGCTGGTTTTTTGCCCATTTTGTCTATAAGATTCATTAGGCTGGTCCCAATGTGAGTCTTATAAGCGGCGGCGTCTTCTGTATATCGTATATGGCGTACATAATAAATTAATGTAAGTCATTGTTTTGCTTTAAATAAAAATGTAATATTCAGGTAGTTCCTAAATTTTATTTATTTTTACTGAGAACAATGACATTTAAAATTAATAATACACTTACACATTTTAAAGATTCCAAAATATTTAAAAAAAAAAAAAATTGTTTTATATAAATAATATATGCCCTGAATAGTCAATTATAATAATTTTAGACGCAATGTTTATTTTTGAATATAAAGCACTACTATAGCCATAGTTACTTCAAAGAGAATTAAAAATAATCTTACTCCAACTCATAAAGATTTTTACTCCACTACTTTAATTGCGGGTGTTATAAAAACGGTCTTACACACCATGACATACAAGCTACACAGTTACACGTATACACATATATTAGTACATTGGTATAGAATGTTTATTGAAATTTACGAAACACTTAATTTAAATTACTTGAGATGATAAGATATTTAATAATATGCAACTGATGTATAGAAAAACAAATGAGAATTATAATAAATGTGTTATGTACCAATAGTATCATTTATATATTATTATAAAATAACTATACAAATGATAAATAGACAAACCCATTTTTATAAACAACAATAAACGGCTTTTTGACTTCAGTTATGAAACGAATTAAAAACAAAAACAAAAAACAATAATGTTTTGACATACTCATAAATCCCGCATAATTCTGAACATAATAATACGAGTTTAATGCTAGTATAATTCTAAAAATAAAAAAAAAATTGAATATTCATGTTGTGACGAAGAAAATTTTAATAGTAGATTATATTAATATGTATATTGAATAATGATACAAAGATTTATGATTTTGTGAAGTACTATAAACTTTATATGTATTATAAAAGTATTTTACAAGTCAAATAAAATACAGGTGATAATCTCGGTTGAAATAATAATTTACCTAATCTACATTACACAAAAATCTGGAGATAAAATGATTATCTATACGTATAAAACAAAAATAATATACATCGTGGTTTTGTGCAAATGATAAAACCAAAAATTTAGTTTAAATAATAAAATATATGTTTTTAAATATATAATTATATATTACATAAATTGAATTAAATATAAACAAAAATAATTTAATTTCAGAATTTATTATTTTTCTGAAATAAAATAGATTTAAAATTTAAAATGATTAAACGATTTATTTAAAATTTCTTAAGATATATCACGCGATATTCAACATTTGTAAAAGTAAAATTTCCAAAAAAAATTTATTTTGATCGCTTTTTTATATACGTATAAAAATATAGCTCAAGTAACTCACTGCAGAACAAAATTAATAATGGAAAAGTTTTCTTAGTATTCGGCAACTCAAGATGACCAGTAGTTTCAATAGTTTACTCATTTAAAGGGGAAAGTGGATAAAATCAAGAATTAAATCAAAGTACATGTAAAAAGCACTCCAAGGGGACATATTATGATACAATAGGGAGAACACCTGTGCACTGCAAAACTCCCAAATAGTTTTACAATTGGAGAAACCTATAAAACAAACTTATAGAAGATAAATTCAAGTCGTATAAAAGTTACAAATGGAAATAGACGAGTTTCGTATAGTAATTTTATATAATTTTCACAGGTTTTTTTTTTTTTAATAAACGTTAAGCTACCTATTAAACACTTTGTACAATAAATTATAATTTTACCTGTTAAGTTTTGCCTGTAAACACTTTTGAATTTATACATAGGTTAGTAACCTATATATAAATTAACTATCCACACCAATTTAAATTACTTATATAATTACTTTTAAATTATTATTGAATATGTTTTACATAGTGTAATGTATTTCAAATATATTATCTATACAAACTATATATACACCTGGTTGCTCTTATCCTATAAATATATAATAGTATCTAATTATTATAAGTTGTTTTATTATAATGGTATGTTGATTAATATCAAAATATTTTTGACTGTTTTAAAAAAAAATTTTCCATAACAAATATAAACATGAAGCACCGTTCAGTTAGATAAATTAACTTGCATTATGCATGATATCAGGCAAGGATGATATAATTTTACAGAAAACGGATAAGACAGTGCATTTTCATTGTTCAATTTACTCCTCTTGTTAAAATAATACATGGCATTATTGTTAGTTATGGTTCAAGTATATTATATCACGCTTTTTTTCAAATTAAAACTTGTTAGAAAACAAATGCCAAAATAAAAATATTTCATCTCTAAGCTAAATCTATCCCTCATTGATTTTCAGTGCAATTATTAATTGTTTGACGGATCATCTGTTTAAAATGTTATAGACGGCAGTACGGGTGTTATTATTAATGCTATTTTTATGAATATATTGGTGTGATGGCGTTATGTATATCGAACATTAAGATGAATGTTATATTATATATGATTTAACGGTATAAGTTTTCCCGTAAATAACCTATTGCTATTCGGGTAGTATGTGTAGTAATAAAGCGAAACGAAACAAAAACTGGCAAAAAACTTTTAGACCAAGATTTAAAACGTATATAAAATATGAAGTATAATCTACAGACAGAGACGATTTTACAGGGGGGAGGGGCAGAGGAGATTAAACATATCCTAAATTTCAGTAACTATAAGTACACGTCGGCATATTTAGAATTTTCTAATCCCTAAAAATGACAGTCGACAGATATTGATCACTATGTATATAATTACTGACAAATTTTAATTTTTTAATTTTATGAAAAATTAAGTAATAATACATAATACAAACATTTTGAATATTATTATAATATTGTATTCTTGTATATAAAAACTATATGCTATATTGATATCGTATGAAATCAATTTGGATAAAATCTTATGAATATTATAATAGATCATCTCTCGGCAAAAGCCAAGTGGATGCAATTAAATACATGCGTTTTAAATCAAAATGTTTCTATTTACATTTAAATAAAAAAGAAGTTTTTTACACAATAAAAATTCTATATAATCATTAATTAATATTCTTCTTCTTTTATATAGAAATTATCATTTATATGATTATAATAAATTATTGACTGTAATATAACTTTTGATTCATATATTATATGTGTTTACTATGCATATAGGTTTGTATAAATAATTGTACTATATTTTATTATGAATTCTAAAACATAATTTGCACATCATGTCACTGTATAACAGTATAATTGTTAAATTTGTGTCGTTTTATCCACGGTTTTTTTTTTTTTTCTAGGATAATATAAATCCAAATAATTATAATTAAAATTGTATAATTTTTTCAACAACCTAATTTTATTTTAGACTGATGGAGTCGCAGATTCAAAACATTAACTATAAATATCAAACTTTGTAGTTCTCGGATACCTGTACTTATGTATATTATACTATATTTTTTTATGAGTACGCTTAAATATAGATAGTAGGTTTGTGTTAATTATAATTATAAAATATTTGATTTTTTCATAAATATACATCATTAAATAATTATTTTATTATGGCAATTTATATTATTATATATTCACTTTGAACGCCCAACATTTTACTCATATATATACCTACATATAATGTAATGCAATTTTACGATTGAAAAAATTTTTCAATTGGGTTTTAACGATAATTATTACTATCAAATACAGTTTACCACTCCTATACTTACATTTTAATTATTATATTCGTATTAACCAAACGTCACGGATGAGTAGTACCTATATATACGCATAATAAGTATATGAGAACCATTAATTATAAAATAATATTATTTAATTACCTTGCAGTTTATCGGCATTATCGATAATTTTTCTTGATTGTATTAAAAAAGTGAACCTTAATGAATAATGAGCTTCAAAAAGTGTATATTATTCACTGCAAATCCATGTTAACCTTGAACCTAAAAAAACATAAAATCCATTAGTATTTGTTCACGCTTATGTATGTTATATATTATATTAATATTATATACCTATATACATATAATATACATAACATACTTTTATGCAATTTTGACTATTAATTATAACGGGTTTGACAGAAGAAGAAAATAAAACTCTGAAACAACTAACTTATTAGATAATATGCAATAAAGTATTATTTTATAGTTCACTGATTACAATATAAAATAGGTATAGGTGTATGCGAATAGTAGTACTATATTATGCTACGTACAGGTTGTATTATGATACCTTATTATTATATAACTTACAAAACTTAATATTATGTTTTAAAAATCGTTTTTAATCGTATACTCCGGAAGTCCGGACCGAGTAAGAATTAAAATAGTATAATAAGTATAATACTATATAAACAAGTACCTGTTTTGAAAATTATGACATCCACAAACACCATGTCCCCACATGACTTTGTCAACAATCCAAATACGTTTATTTCATTGGCAAAACAATAGACAGTTTCATTAATGAACCTTACCGCAGTGAACATCATATTATGCAATACACCCCGCCACCACGGGTGGTCGTCCAATTAAATACGTCCCGCAGTAAGTTGGAATGTACACGTGCTATACTTAAATCTTTTTCATAAAATCTGTTGATTTAACAACCAATTCTTTCTTTGTTATTGAATTACATGTCTATTATTTAATATAGTACGAAAATATCATTAATTCAATACGTAAATATGTATATTATTTGTACAATGTATATAAAAATAGTCCATTCAAAATATGTAATGCATACTGAATGAACTTATAATTTAATTTATGGGTACTTCAGACGTTGTAAAAATTATGTAATTTAATTCTCTGGGTTATTAAACAAGTTCGTAATACTCTAATTTGTAATAATTTATAATATAACATTTATATGTTTTTATAATGTTATAATTTGTAAATACTTAAACGTTTCAAAAACGTTTTTATATTATTATTGTAATTGTTTATTGCTGTTGGTTTTCTGTACGCTGGTTTAATTGTACAATAATATTAATAATATGTAAGTAGTAAGTACTAAATAGTCCGACAAGTATAGGTATACGACGAATAATGATTAACGTATCTTTATATGTTAATTATATTTGTGTCCATTAAATGAAGATAAAACGATGTAATGTGAACGTTTTAAATTGGTTCAAAAAAGATTTGAAATCATAATGCTTTTGAAGATAATGTGAATTTTAGATGTATACATATTTATGAAGATTTGGAAAATATTGAAATTATTTTAGTCCAACCGCTTTATTGTAACACTCTATGGTAAAATAAGATTTAATACTGAAAAAAAAACACCGCGAGAGCTAGAAATGCATTTTTATTTTACCATTGTCGTTTCAATTTTCAAAATCTTTGGACCGTGAATGAAGTCGTAAACGTGTAATGGGCACAGCGCGGCAATAAGGAAGTATACCATGTCCAATGTTCTTGCAGCTGAGCTTATACGATGGTTCTATTTCTATTATTGTTCTCTGTTCTCCCTGAGGAAAGGGTAGTCTTGAAACAGATCAAAACACGCGCATACACCGGGGGACTGATAAAACACGTTAGTCTTATGCACCGGATAGTTTTATTGTAGTTTTCCGGTTTATACAGGATGACAAAAAAAAAAGGCAAAAACGAAACGACCTAATAGAAAATAAAAGAAATATTATTTTAATGACCATCTCGCCAGTCTACCAAACTTTTTCTACTATCAAATGCATTTTATACTGAATAAAAGTATAAAAATAGAAAGAAACATAGATAAACTATTTCATGATAATAGTCAAATCTTAATTAATACATAGTATTTATAAAGTCAACTACTTTGTTTTATTTATGTGGCATGTCGCCATGTCTATCAATACCTGTGCTATGCCTTGCTGATAAAATAAGCTGAATGCCAAAAATTCAAAAATATAATAATGTAGCATTATATATATTGTACTAATATTAACCACATAGTAATTAATAATTTCAGAAAATTTACTGCTTTGAATTCATTTTGAATTATAAAACGTTGAATTCTACGCATTAAAAATCACGGCAACACCCAAGAGAATATATATGACACGGACAGCGACTCGTTTAGATACTGAAGAGCGAGATCTATTATATTTTCATTGTGTGTGCATATATCATTATTGCATAAACTGCCGAGAGATTTAGTACCAATAAAATAAAGTGTCAATATAATTTAGCAATGTATATAATGCATGGAAAATATTATTTCACACTATCATTTTACATCCCCTCGAGTGAATATTGATCATTACGCCCACAACAAGTTCACCATCGACATCCACTGCAACCACTTACACGTGTTTATGCAATCGCATAACAGTACACCGATTAATTACACACGGGTACTACGGAATTAATTACAACCAGCTATACTCTACAAATATATATATATATATATATATATATATATATATATATATCGGGTCATCCACTCGTACCTAATTGACGATCGCGTGCAAACGTTTCGCGTGTAATAGCGAGTTTGTGTGTGTTCATATAAAGTTCAAACAACAACCATATATATATATATATGTGCGTATAGAAATAATCTAGAATCGTATATTGGAAATGACCGAAGGTATTCATGTCGGGAAACAGGATTTCCAACGGCTTCCAATATAGGACCTGTACGATCATAACATCCGATCACACTTTATACGTTTTTATTATTATAATTTTGATCTTATAAATTGTCTGCGGTTTACATACAGCGATCATCGCACGCGAATCTGTGTACAGATATTTTACCGATATTCGCACGCAATATTTATAAAGCATCGGCACCGTTACTGCTGGTGACAGCATCATGTTCACTACTATTACATTCGCATGTAACAATACACGCAGCACACCTTCCAAACACGATATTATGTGTTGTGCGCATATATATATATTATTTATGCACGCTCCGCGCAACGATACTTTATACTTTGTAGGTACTTTGTACGGATTTAATTTATACAAGTTTCGTCGAACAACGTTCTTTGTTAAGCGCAATTATACAAAGACTTAAAGAATATCTGTTTATAACCCAAAAGTAAAACTATCTACTCTTGTCTGCAACTGTCTGCATATAAATCGTTTCACAGCAATTTACTCATTTTCCCCATGGGACACATGCAGCTTAAAGTGTTTAAATATAGACGCGTACACCTACTATTGTCTATTATTACCATGTTCATATATTATATTACAATGTTATGAGGAATTTGAAAGTTATGTATTTTATAAACACATAGAGTATGATACAGTATGGTGTAATATGTTGAGCTAAAATCAAGTGCCTCTGTAGGTACGTTCCTATAATATATTTATGTTGTTTTATGTTTCAAATCTACACATTTTTTTTTTTTTTTACATATATTATAAGATTGAACATTTTATAATTAATTATAACAAAAAGTATGCACGCTAAAATAATTTACAACTTGAAATACGTGATAATAAATCTATACATATAAAACTAAACATTCACTCATTCACCTATGTCTACATCTTTAAAACTACAAAATGCATGAATTTGATATTTGACTTATTGGTCCTTCATTTAATACTATACACAAGATGTATAATATAATGGAATTGTTCGAAAATAGTATTTTTATGTTTCAAAACAGTTTTTGGATGGATGTATACATTTTTTCCCTTCATGGTTTCCTTGTATATATATTTTTTTTATTTCATATGATATACGATTATAATAATAACGGTATATTTGCCATTTTTACATACGTATATTGATTGAGGATATCTGATTTCATTCGTTATTAAATTTAATTAAAATATTTTTAACATTTTCGGTTTACATAATATTATAGTATTATAATGATTTTAAATATCCGCATAGAAAAGTTCAGCCGGTTCTACTGGGATGATGAATTCGCTAAAATAATAATTACTATGATAAACAATTTCACTGTATCAACATTATTTATACACTGCGAGTGTCAACCATCTCACTGATGTTATACTGCGAGGCAAATTATTAAGGTTAGGCAGTTCATTACAAAAATGTCACAGGTAGACGGCGCGCTTTGTAATAATATATTATATTATTTAACAATGTGGTTTTTAATAATTAGCGTCATTTCATTAGGTACACGTGGGGTTGAAAGCAAATGAAATGAGTAGACTATTATTTACGATCTAAGTAAGTAGGGTCAGGACTAAGAAAATTATATTAGCCAGCAATCTAAAGAGAAACCACTGGCTGTAGGGGGTGTACATTATATTCTTCAGCTGATATGGTTGAGCGCCACTATACAAGAGACGAATGAAATTCCTCATTCCTCAGCAGTAAGTAACTATTCCGTTTTTGAACGTACCGACCCGACCATGCGTCATTACAGTCATTAACAGTCTGAACTGGGTATGCTATATCATTTCAAAAAATAAATATATAATATATCGAATTACACAACCACATTCAAATCTTCAAAATAATATCAATTGTTGTACAAAACAAAATAAAATTGTACAAGTATATTGTGCGATTCTTTTCGCACATTAGGTATAAGAGGAGGGCACGACGTGATAATATATTGATTCATAGTTTTTAAATCACAGCAGAAATAAAATGTGCTAAAGTAAAATTGTATTTTATTATTTTATAACTCTTTCACAAACATTGAAGTTTTATGTTTTTATCTTAAACTCCGTTATTATATATAATTAAAAACGCGTTTTACTATATTTTATTTAATGATCGAGGTAATAACCATTATATTATTTAAAGTTCACGATCTGAAGTATATTAAATTTAATTATACTGTAGATAATGGTGAGTACTTAAATGATTAAACTTGTTTGTTATCATAATTGCATATAGGCATCTAAATAATCCATACAAAAAAAAAAGAAGGTTGGGCTACGTAAAACGTATAATTATGGAATCCATATTAATTATCTTATATGTTATTATAACAGTTATTTAAATACCACATGATAGTGCAATATTAATTAGTAAGATTAGGTATAAATAAAAAATTGAATTCAGTAGCAATATTATAAATATCATTCAGAGTTCATAAAATAAAGATAATATATAATATAGTTGAGTTGAGTTCTATAACTGATTACATAAAGTCGTTGTAGGAGCATAGATCATTATAGATAAAAATAATATATTATTAGATAGTTGTAAAATATTTAGAAATTATTCTAGCAAAAAATATTTTATCAATTAAACGCATGATTTATAGTTATATTTTTACGCATTCATTTCCAATTTTAAAATGCAAGTTTGAGCAGAAAAATGTAAGAATAAAATGCATCTTATTATATAGTTCAAGAAAAATTAATATCTTTAAGTTAATTATTTCTTAAAAGTATTTCTAAAAATATTAAAATACTTTAAAAGTATACTATGATCATGTTACGAATATTGATGATTTATATTTTAAAAAATATCACAGCAGTCGCTATATAATAATATATAATATATTATATGATATTATATGATAATATGTTAAAATATTTAAATGCAAATCTATTCGTAAGTAACAAGCACAACAACACAATAAGCTACGTCAACTATAAATATCTTCTTTATATAAAATGTATAATAATTGGCAATTGTAAATAATTGTAAAAACAGTATTATGGGATATGGGCTCGATTGTTGTAATAATTTATTTAACCTGTTACAAGTCAATAATAAAGTACGATTTTGCTATTAAGAATAATTATTTTATTCTGGTTACTCGTACTGCAGCTACAATAAAAATATGCGAAATAAAAAATATACAAAATAAAACTGATGATATTATTGAGATACTAAGTTGCTTAGGGCAATTTAATAGACATGTATTTAGTCCATTAGTCTAGTCCATATGAATAATATTTATGTATATAATTACACACAAACTATAATTAAAAGTATGTTGCTTTCAGTAAAAGTATAAACATTTAATGATGTCCGTAATATATTATAAATATTTTGGTATTTAAAAAATATAATATACATTTATCTAACATCTAAATAATATGTAGCTTTCCTGGACTAAAGTTGTAAGAAGCTGTTTATTTATGTTAATTCAACAATCATTAAGGTGTAATAATTTTTTATTTATTAGGTACCAATTATTACTATGCTAGCTTGAATTACCAAAATTAAGTTTCAGACGTGTTTAAATAATACCGAAGGAAACGAATATTAATCACTAAAATTACTATATAGTTACCTAATTACTAATTCCGGAAATACCCACAGTAAATGTAGACCTATTTTATTGTGGCTTCACAAAAACACACCTATGATAATAAGTCTAGATAAATTATAATGTTTAAATAAAATCATATAATTATTTATCCACCGAAATATGTCGTTGTGGTATTCCACAAATAAGTAAGTATATGATGTCATACGAAGACATTTCGAGTTTTAATATATGTATTATCAAAAAGTACAACGTCATTGTTATATATCATGCAAGTACTAAATTTATATAATATATTAGTATGTTTTATATAACAAAATATATTTGAAAACGGAAACGTTATTTATTTTCTGATACTATTATTGTAGTGTATAAATTGAGGTTGGTCTAATAATAAATAGATTCTATAAGCTTAACAAATATCCAAGTATAATGAGCAACGCGATGACACTTTTACCTCTTTTAACGTAGAATAAAACACATTTGAAAATCAACATTGACTTCCCGTTTAATTTAAAAATAATAATTAAACTAATAATGTATACGTTACGGTTAAACAATAAACGGTATACACAGCAGGGTAAAATACATTTGTGGAATATAAAATATGTATCATTTTGTTTCAGCTGAATTAATTAATCACTTGCAATAAAAAAATACTTCATCCTTATATTTTTATATATATATTATACCTATAATATACATGTTATGTTCATAATTTCTATAAGTTACCGTATTACTGTAGAAAATTAATAATAATTAAGTACTTATATATATAATTTGTGAATCAATCGTATTTTTAAAGAAACCGTTCGTTAAACATGAAATGTAATTGCTATTTAAAACTCAATAAAAACGAAAACAATTGTGTTTGGAGAATAATTTGATATTTCTACGTGATGATTTATAATCTTTAAGATGTCATTATTGTATAATAATAAAGATAATATACATGACAATGTGCTTTGTAGATTCAAATATTATTAGAAAATTTAGGTCACTTTTTAGTGAGTTTATGAAATGTAATCAGTAATCACATAAATATGAATATTATAATTTAATTTTAGTAAATATTCCATAGGTTTATTTATTTTTATTATAGTTTCTAGCGTTTATTGTAATATTTCTATTTGTATCAAATAATACCTTCACTTAGAAGTCAGAATACTTAGATGTTTAAATGTTAACAACAATATGAGCACTACAATAAAACAATTAATAATTCTATTACTATGTATAAAAAACAATTTACGGGGGTTATACTATTAAAAAAAAAGGTTTGGTTTTTAATATTGGTTGTATAAATATATGTATTCTATAGGGTGTAGAATTATAAATTCAATTTTGTATACATATTACATTATAGTATGTATCAAATTCGTTAATAATGAAAGTATCATTATAAACTTAAAATATGTATCATATTTCCTCTATCATGTACAAGATACAGGAATTTATCCTTCCACTGAAAATTTGCTATTTAGTTATTTCAACAATAAATTACGTATAATGGAATTTATGTAACATTGCTAGAACACTCTTCAGACAAAACAAAGTTAAACATGTTATGGTCTTCAGGGACTTTCTCTCTATATTTCAGCCTCACCAGCCTTTAAAATCTATCTAATCCTATATCATATTATATGGCTAAAAAATATTATATTCACTTATCTGCATAACATATTGGCTAAAATATATTGTTTATCCACTGTCATACGACAATAGAATGTAACTTACTAAATAGCTTAAAAAAATATTGTTACCTAAGCTTTGCATACGATAAAATTAAACAAGGTTAGAACTCAAAAGAATCAAGGACCTCTCTCGAATGTTTAACAAAAAATGAAACTTTAACCAATTGACTTAGAGTAATGCTCGCACATTTCAATCAGAAAACCTAGAAAATTTGGTATTGACAACCCTTTCACAATAAAACATACTACTTTCAGTCTTCACTATAAAATTAACGCTCACTACATATACGAAAAAGAGATCCTAGAAATTGGAATCTCTGGTCATCTTTCTCCAAGTCTCTATTGGAATCTTTGCAAGGTACATACAATATTATTGATTTCCTCAACAATTCAACCGAACCAAACAAATCTCACATACAAATATTATACAAACATTATATAAAAAAAAATTTATAAATAACAACTGTAAACGTGAGTTAACAATTGAATTTTCGTTTCGTCCAATGCAAACAGATTTTGAGGACCATCTTCAGTATTAGAAAAAATGGACAATATAGTACTTTATAAGTGGGAAAATTATTAACACAATAAATCATTTTCTTCTTTTATACCACGCATGTATAATATTTCTTTCGGAATTTTTTCCATTTTTTTATTACCATTATGATGGAGTTTTTTTTTTTTTTTTCTAACATAAAGAATATGCACTAGGAATATAAAAGTGCTGTACGCGTATACACAAAGGCACGTATGGTTTTCGCTATAAACCAAGTACGCATATACCTACGCGGGCGGTTCTCTGGCGTGGGCAGAGTCACGGGTAGAAAGAGAGCGGTTTTTGTTTTCGGCCCCGTTGAAGGGATAATAAATCAAGGGTGGCCGCAACCGGCTGTAAATCATTGTGCATGTGTGTGTGTGTGTGTGTGTGTGTGTGTATTCGAGAGCGCGCGCCATTCGCGACCCGAGGGTAGTAGTGCCCGAACGCTGGTATAAGGTATTCGAAATGAACGAAATTAATCATTGTCAAAAACCCTACCCCTCTTTTGCTCCTCCGTATCTCCTACCACTGCAACCCTCCTGGGTCCGCGAGTTTAATTCCTGTGCGCTTCCCTACACGCACATACACACGCACATACACATACACATATACACACGCATACACACATAAATATATGTGTATATTCCTCATCGCGTATACTCCCCACTACGCGAATTTAGTGTCCTGCGCGGCCGCCACCACTCGGTCTCCTCGCTGCACAATTTATCTACAACCCAACTCCTCTCGTCATCTAATTCCATTGCTATTACATAATATTATACTTTTCGCCCTTACACTGTCCTCGATTCATCTCGACCCGGATATTTGACGGATAAACACATATACCGGACATGGTGGTATTACGTATACATATGTACTTACCTATATGTACGAGGAATACGCAAATTTGCCACAGTATTTTAACTACAATGATTGCGTGTCAAATTACCATAAATTAATGACATATGCACGTATTATATGATGGGGACTTGTACTATCACAACAAACCGCTCACTCGCATTCCTTCACGTGCATTTATTATTATTATTATTATTATTTTATGTTTAACAACTTTCGATTACTAGAAATTCTAAATTAAAATAAAAAAAATTAAAAAAACTTTCGATTATTACTATCGTATAGAACAACATTTAGTAGAAAATAACAGATGCTCATTATAGTTGTATAAACATCAGTCGCAATCTATGATTCAACTGTGAATAACTTTTAGATTCGATACTAGACTTTTTATAACGCGTATACATCCCCAAATATTAATATAGTGTAATAATTATTTTTGAGTGTTTTAATTGGTATTTAAATATTATTAACTATTTCAATAATATATTATACATATGTATATATTGTAGACTTATAACTATAGTTTATACAAATAATTGTGATGTGTTAATCAGATAAATTAAATGTTCATAATTCATTCATACATACATATTATTATTTATATAAATAATTTATGTATAGATACTATTAGTATTAGTATTAGTATACATCATGAAGAAAAATCATTATTTATAATAAACCAAGTTTATAGTCAATATAAATTGTAATAAATGTTTAAATAATACTAATAATATACAATTACATGTACTTGGTGAACTCTTAAAAACATATTTGTTTTGAATTGTAATAATACATGTATTTCAAATTTTAAACCTTCATCATAGATTTTGTGAATTAAGTAAAAGATGTCTGTTTACAATTAAATAAATAAAAGTTACAATTTATAATATTCAAATTGATATTAATTCTATAATGCGTTACGGCTCTAGAACACATTTTTCTAATCACTGAAAGACACTTTTAATGCAAACTGCAATGTATACAGTGAACACCCTTGAGTAAATTCATTATTAATTATAATTGAAAAACAAGTTATACATACTTGAATATTTCCTTCAATATAAAAAACTGCATTTCTTAAATCGTACAACACAATGCAATGGAGAATTTAATGTTATTACTTATAAATTATAATTCACTATAAAAGTAATAAATTCCTAAATTGCTGGACATAGTAAGTTTATATATATATATATATATACATTTTTTTAAACTTAAATACTTGAAAATAGAATATTCAACTAGCATACCGTATGTACTTATCAAGTTCAGAACGACATCTGTAGGTTAACTTATGAACTTCAATAAAGTCAGAACTTTCTTATGCAACAATTCACAACTGTGAGTTGAAGACATTTTGTATTTATAATGTAGAATTTTACACAATATGATGTTATATGAAAATTATTTATCAAACATTAGTAAGAAAATATTTAGAAAAATTAAATGTATCATTTTTATCTCATTTTTTATAAAGGTGCCGTGTGTATTAATTAGTTAGTTTTTGAAATTATTGTTGGTTGGTGCAGTTTTAAATCTCTAAACTATTTTTATTGTGTAATTTCTTATGTATACATATTATATTATTTAAAAGTGAAAGAAATCACCAAAACGTCTACTAAAAATCTAATATCTATTGATTCTCAAAGAGTATTACGAGAAATATTTATTTATAAATTGTGTCAATAATTATAATAATATACAATTCTTCAAAGAAGTATATTTATTGTATGCATTATAATTTAAGATTACAATTTGACGTTTACAATTGGTTCCAAAAACACATATTTTAGTCTTAACGGAATAAATGACTTTTATAAGTAAATAAATTATTTATAATACTTATCTGCTCTCATCACAATTTATATCACGCGAAGTAAACAACTGATATATTATATTATATATAAGGCATAGGTAGATGACAAAACCCTAATCGGCTTTTATTACACACTGTTTTTGACTAACGATTTTATCCAGGTTCTAAAATGTTATAATATTGTATTCGGTTAAAGTTTAAACGAAAGAATAGTTGGCTGTCCAAATGTTAAATACAATATTATGAAATACACAAAAAATGCGTGGAAATAAAAATAAGCTGTGAACAAAATATATCATTGCGTATTTCTAGTAAAGTAGTATTTCATATATATATATGATATTATTTTATATTAATTATGATAATATATCATTGTAATTGATCATTGTAATCGGCAATCGTTTTGTTCACAAATAACATTGGTACTACCGCGGTATATTATTTTTCGTGAAAATTTTAATCCACCGTTCCATATCGCGTGTATTTAAACGCACTGCAACGGAATGAATGATAATTATTCCTCGATGTAATAATTTCGAATAGCATATTGTATATGTGCAATATTGTTACTATACTCATGTCGTCGTATATACCTTATGCATATTATTATCTCGTCATGTTTATCGTCAGTCTCCGTTTGCAGGCGAGAACGCGTAAACAGAATAACGGTGAACACGACATTATATACGCGCGAACACTGCACACGCGTAATAATGCAAGCATATAATATAGATATACTTGTGTTTAAAGATAAAAAAAAAAAAAAAAACAAGAAAAAAACGATGCGGCTGCTGGAGCACGTGGTGTAAAAAAAACCCTGTGAGTATACTCATAATATACAGTTTGTATACTGCTCAATCTTTTACTGCGGTCTGCATAATAATACGGCCTATAAGACAGCATCACAATCCGTGTGTTCCTCAATACATATGATGGTTAATCAGATTGGTCATCTGATGTTTTTCGACGTTCCTCGAAAAGTCTAAAACTCAGGTGGACAATCTGATTGCTCCTCGATGAATCCGATAGCACACCTACTGAACAGGGTTGTACGCGATGCGATGACATGATAAGGTTTATCAATCCGATGTTTCATCAGATGAATTATCATAATTATTGAGGAACACACGGAATGCCTATAATACGGTACAGTGATAACTGCAATATGCGTCAAACGCCTATAGACCTTCACCGTTTGACCTGATACCCTTCACGCGAATATATGTATGTATATGTATATATATATATATATATATATGTGTGTGTGTATGGGGAGCTAACGCGCTTTTTCATAGCCAACCCCGCAGTTGCCGCCGCAGGTATATCAACAAGTCGCCTATATCGTAACGTTTTATGTGGCCACACTTTTAGTTAACTAGCGAATTGAAAAACAAGGGGTGGTTGGTTACGCGAGACTATAATATAACGCGAACACGAGGAGCACGCCGCCGCCGCGGAGGAGCGGTGCTCCTGTATTATAATGGTCGCCGGGCCGGCTTTCTCGCGCACTGCAACTTTATTATACTACACATACTTTAATAATACGGCGGTGGCCGTAGACACCATAATAATAATAATAATAATAATAATAATAGTGTAACGAAATGACGTGATAGAACATAAAAATATCAAGTGCTTTTAATACGCATAATATAATAATAAGAGCAACGCGTTTACACGTCGGAACACCAACAATGTTTCCGTTGTTGATCGCACCTTTTTATGGTAGTATATCCAGGGCGATGTCTGAAATACCGCTAGGTGTTATGCTTATATCATGCATTTTTTCGTATTCTGATTTTAATAATTGGAAATTTTACATTTAACTATATCGTATAAAATAAATATTTTAATATATTTTATACATCTTAGTAGCTAGACCCTAGAGTATCTCGTGACTACATCAACATTTGTTTTTTAATCACCTTGACATAGGTATACAAAATGTACGTATATACTATATACGGTATAAGTTTCTCAAAAATCTAAATTTGAAAAAAAAAAAGAATAATATAAACACGTAAACAAATGAGCATACTTTGGGAATCATCCTGTAGGTAGATACATCAGGATAGTAATAATTAATATGCATATGTGTTATTATAAATTATAATACGAAAATAATGTACACTATGTCATGGTGTCACGTATATATGTTTATAATGAACCACACAACGATAGTAATAACAACGTTATTAGCCCTTGGTTATTATTATAATTATTATTATTATATTATTATTATTATATTATACAAACGCGTTGATTTAGGTTGAGTAATAAGTTACACCATGAAGAAATGGAACTAACGAAGGAACGTTAAACGTAATAATATAACAGATCATACTAACAATAATAATATGTTAACAATATCTAATTATTAAATATAGGCGATATGATTTTTAGATAGATTTATACGTTCATTTTTTTTTTTTTAATAAAAAGTACCTTAAACAATTTATTTTTATTACATCATCAAAATGTTCGTACACATGAACATTTAAAAATTAAAAATATAAACTCACAGATTGCCAAATCTGTGTTGTATAGGCCTAATAATAAAATAAAGTAATGGCCGACCAACCATTATAGGCTCGTATAAGCGCGCATGATGTCGAGACTATATAAATTTATATCCGCTTACAACTGGTACTTGATTTATGTGGTAAAATTGAAATTACACATTTTACATTGGTCCATTTATAGCCGCATGTTCAGACGTATTTTATTTCTGGATGGTTTTTAAATCGTTTTTACATCTGTCCCTTTCCATATTCATGTTTCACCTAACCCGATTATGTGACTTCTCATCGATCACCTGCAGCGACATTTCCGAAGATAATACCCAATAGCTGATAGATCTAATAAATTGCGTTAAAAAGTTTTCAGGGAGAAACTTAAAAAATAAATATTTTTATGTTCAGTAACTTTTTCTTGAATATATATATATATTGTATAATAATAAAGTGTAATAAAAAATGTGGTCAGAAAACTTACAATATCACTGAAGGGACTAATTTCGTTTGTACAGTATGAAGAAATTGTAATTTTCACCAGGCAATAATATTGTATAAGTATAAAAACTCAAAAAAATACGCAATTGCTATACGTTAGCTTAACATTTTAATAGCACTAAAATCAAATTTATTCTCACCCAAAATAATTATGTTAGAAAATCCTAATATTTTGTTCAATTAAACAATTAATAATAATTGGCAATAGGTACCTATATATTTTCATGTAAAGTTAATGCGTAATTTTGTAAAATATATTTTATAATGCATTAAATATCATTTTATGGGAAATAATACTTTATATTTAAGATGTTGGAATTATTATTTCATAATAGTTTAATTTTAATATAAATTATACAGCCACCAAAATTGAAGCACATTTTAGAATTTTACACCATCAAAATTGCAATTTCGAGATCGGTTAATTCGTTGACATAGTATTATATTCAGCTGTACATTACATACTATAGTGTATAGTATACAAATGTGTTTTAACTTTTTAGGCATACCACGAATTCCAATTGTGGATGTACTGTACACATCTGCTATAATTTGATATTATAAATATTTAATGTAATGTAAAAAATGGACTTGGGCCAATATGGCATGTTTCTCTAGTACCTACCTATGTACCCTTTATTTTGAAGTGAAACATACATAAACAATAATCTAAAAACATAAATCCTCCGAATCGCAGCGAATATTGATGCTCCGTATAGTAATATATAATCACCAAATTATTATTTAATCTATCAAATAGGCTTTTACAAGATGCTCCTCCCCTTCAAACGGTTATATTCAAACGGCAAAACTATTGTTGAATCCTGTCAGCCTAAGGGCCTATCGCAATAATGCGTGAATTTTGAACATGTAATATTATCATGTATTTAGGGTGCTTTATGCATCGTGCAAGAGCGTGATTAACAGAATCCATTTTTGCAGAACCGAAGCACATGCAGAGTAGGAACATGCTCTTATACGGCGCGCTATTTGCGCACCACTTTCGGCATTTGCCGTTATATATGCTGTATCCGGGGGACCGTTTTCGAGTTCAGTGGTTGCGTTGTTGTTCTTTAATAAAAACACCAACAACACAAACGAAATAAAAACCATATAAGCCTTGTTCCCCTGAGGCTCGTAATAATATATACTCTGCACGAGAAGGGTTTGTGTGCGCGAAACGTATGTAAAAAAAAAAAAAACTAAAATAAAAATACGAAAATAAACGCCGTCTATTCATGTTTTTATTGTCGTACACTCTTTCGGATATTACGAGGGTTTTTAATCAAAACGACTGGGTAAAAAAAAGGTTTTTTATTTTATTTTTAAATCGTATTCGGTGATGGTCGGCGAGGGGGGCACACCGAATTTATCGGCAAATTTGTCCGTAAGCTCCGGCGCCCCGGACCGTAAATCACACTGTCGATGGATACGGGTCTTCCGCTACATTTGTTCTTATTTGCAGACTAGCAAATATAAATTTACGACGAGCCATGCGGCGGATGGTTTTTTTTTTCAGGAGAAAAAAAGAAGGAAACTGTAGCAACACGCCGGAGCACTTGTACAATTTTATCAAGATAAACAGATCTAGCGATTTTATTGCCAGTCCGTGATAAGTTTTTGTAAAACGGTTTTTTCTTTTTTTTTTAAAACTGTATATCACCCGCAAGCGAAAAACAAGACAATCGTCCGAAAAATTGATGTCCTCGGTATATTTATTTTTGATACAGTAAAAACAGTCTCAGTATCATGTAATGTCTCCCCACCAAATCTGATGTATTATGTCACGTCACGTACGAGTTTAAGTTGAATACATATATAGACATAGACAGCAAAATATCTGAGAATGAATTTCATAAGTGTTAAATAGTCGATGCGTTGTTACACATAATTATTTGATTTTCTATAATCTCTGCATTTATATTATGAATATTTGTATGTACTTGAAACTGCATTTGTATTACGTGAACAAAATATAGTGACATAAATAGATAAGGTATATTTTATTAAATTATTATTAATTTATTAATTTGCTTGTTTATTGATAGGTATTTATGTATGTATGATTATATGGTGTACTTGTATAAACAATTTCTCTATACATTCCAGCTTGCTTTGCAAAGGTCACATGTTTTAAATTATTTTGTTAAACACTTAAACGGGTGTGTAACATTTTTACCTTGACATTTATTGCACGCGCATAATATAATTGTGTGACATTTTTAAACTACACATACCTTAACGTAGACGAATATTTATGTACAATATACATTTTATTATTTCAATATCATAAAAGAGTATACTTGGTACATTAAACAATAAAATTATAAAACAAAACAATAAATTATTCAAGCTCAAATGCATTTTTTTTAATTATCATCAAGTATGGAATCTAATAATTCAATAACCTGTTGAAATCGGTATTATTTATATTTTACAATTACGTAATGTGGATTATATTCGATACACTTATAAATACAATTGAAAAGGTTAAAACCATAGGAAAAGTGTGAAAATATAATTTTGAAGTCACTCCGAGTATGATAAAATATTTTTCAATTGATAATATATATTTGTTTTATTCCCGGAAGATAAAATAATAAAAATTAATAACAATTATATATTTAAATTGTGAAAATACTTAATTGCAAAGTAATATAATAAGTAATAGATTTTAGAACTAAATTTAGTCTGTTCTTCGTCTATTTATATATATATATATCAATCTATACCTACTTATTTTGTATTTTCATTCTTTATAAATTTAATTCCTGTATTGCTTTAGATTTTCCGTTTATATCTAGTAATAAGGTGATTCTTGTAATCTACTAATGCATTTTAAATTTATATTATACGTATGTCAACTCTCTACTCCGTCACATGCCTGGCTTAAAGGAGTAGATATATTTCTTTATATATTATGTAAAGAAAAATTATATCAATAAAATAAATAAAAAAATAAATAAAATATCAATACTATTTTGGAATTCTTAAATCATTGTTTTCCTTTATGTATCTAATATCATTCAACATATTTCTTTAGTGTTGTTAATTTTTACTGATTCGATGAATTTATCATACGGATCACATGAAATATTAAATAAAATGGTACTCCCTTACTAAACTACGAGTGTAAGGACACAATCGGTATGAACGTAACTGCGCAGGACTTAGTGTGGAAAAAAAAATCGCTTAGAGAACTATATGACCCCTATACCATTTCGAGTGACCCATGTATCATTTCACATTTTTAATAATTAGTTATATTTATTATGTACGATATATATATATATATATATCGTATATATATATTTATATTATAATCTCTATTATAATAGAGTGGATATATATATATATATATAAATATATATATTAAATATAATGAGTATAGCAATATACAATACACGATGCATTCAAAGACAGATTAACACAATTGCCGCCTCATTAAACTTATCAATGAGAAAATGTATTTTCAAGTACTTATTTAACATAACTGAAATAAAAATAAATTTTAAAGACCGATGCCAAACAATAATATTATTGGTTATGTTAATAAACTATTCTGATTAAGAAAATAGTATACCAGTAGTCGAACGATCCACGAGTGATTATTAATATTATTTTTACGAGTTTCCCAGCAGTCGGTGGATAATTGACTTGGACGTTATGTATCATAGAGAATGTTATAATTATATTAACAAAAATATGTTATGTGTAAACCCTACAATACAAAATCTAAAAAACCTAATATTCTCAAAAAAATATTGGCCTAAAATTGCCGCCTTGGGCAACTACTTACTTCGCCTGGCGCTAAATCCGCCACTGGATGCATTGCGCGCAGGATATTGTTTTTCGGAATGATAATCAGCTATACGGTCGACCGCTGACGAGACGTTAATATAATGTTTTGTATCGTAAAATAAAATAATTTTCTGAAAAATGCTGTTATAAATGTATATCACTGTATAATTACAGTGATTTTTAATGTATAGATACTAGGTGCCTATAAAGGCGGTTATTTTCACCGAACAGTTCCGGAGACCTTTCGGAGTGACGTCAAAGTTTTCTAAGCGCTGCCAGAGGTGTCGGCCGACCGCCGGGAGTGCTCTTGCACCGTTATCCATTCGCTTTAAGCCGTAAGTCCGCATGTAGGCTTATTACGCGTTAATGAGGTGTGCAGTGGCGGCGTTTCGCGCGCGCACCGAACCACCGATGAATGAGAGCAGCGCAGGTCGTATACGTTTTGTCGAGGGAAGCGCGTGGTGTATGTATGTTTATATGCCTATGGAATGGCGCGAGGGGTGTTGCGATGCAAAACGAGTGGTGTTTTATGTGCCGATAAATCTTCGGGCGCGATATATATTTATATACATAGAGGGATGCACAGTTGCAATTAGCGATCGTTCGCACCGGTCGTCCGACGCGGTTGCCAAAACGGCCGTGGCGAGGAGAGCGGGTGGCGTATAGGTGCGCTTGCCCGAGTACGTATAATATATACGCATTATACATATATATATAGTTGTACGGTGTCCGGTTCTAAGCGGTATCGCGGCTAGAAGACGTATGGCGGTTCGGGATCGCGCATAAATCCTCGGGGCCGAAGCCAAAATGTGCGGCACTGTGGGAGCGATTTATTTGGTTTGATTTTCGCGAACGGTCCGAAATAAAATTGGCTGTTAAGAGGCGATGGGGTTTGGGGGGGGAGGGGTTGCGGCGCGGGGATATCGTGGTCGAGACGGTGAGCGTGGTCGTAAGCTTTGCGGCTAGATTTTCGAGATGGCTGCTTTTTTACTTCCCGATCGCTCGCCTGTACAATAATATATAGGTACTGCAGGATGGGGCCACTTCGTATAATGTCCCGATAGAAATATTTGCTTAAATTGTTTTCATTTTAGTACGGATCAATATAGTAGAATGCGACCACGTTAAAAACATCTAATCAAATGTGTATTTTCGTCCCTTAACGCACTGGGAAAATGACTTTTGCATTTTTCATTTCTATACAATATAGTAGATATATACAATGTTAAGATGATAAAAGCTGCTTATCCGAACATTTCAATGCAACGTAAGAGAAAATCGAATTATTGGTTCCATGATTAAAGTAAATGTAAGTTTATATAGGGAAGGGTAAACGTACCCAGTAATTATAATAAATTAGTATAAATCAGAAAGAAACGTTGATTAATATGGATTAATGCGATGTACCTATAACATGTGGATAGCGGATGGATGGATGGTGCAGACATCTGAATTTTTGCTTTTTTTTTTTTGTTTTTATTCAAACCATCATAAATTACATATACTACAAATACAAAAAGTTAATTTACATGATTATCTATCTCTTTTAAGCTATCAGCTTATGTTAGAGATAGAGAGTAATAATTAATAATAACAAATTAAAGATACATAATGTTAAATACTTAGGTAGCAAAATAAAATGATAAATACAGTTGAGATAATTATAACAATAGAAAAAAGAAACGTAAAATGAAATATTATTTACATATTAAATATAATGATAACATATAAAGAACTTAAATTAATTGCGAAAATAACTAATGGTATACAATTTTTTGGAACACTGAATATTTTTTTTATATTGATATGGCAAACTGTTAAAATACGAAGTTTCTAAATAATTTACAAAAGCTTGACCAATAGATCTACAAGAATATTTGACAGGTATATTATACCGAATATTTTCTCTTTTACACTCCGACAAATTTTAATCTTTGTCTTGTATAAACCTTTTAAAAGTGAACCAAATGGCTATTTTTTATATAGAAATCTAGTTGGTAAAACTCCCAGCTCTTTATAATTTTGATTCGTTGAACCTTGCAGAATAAACTTATTTAAGCAAATTCTTATTACGTTATTCTGGTTAACTTGCAATTTTTTTTTAGAATCGTATCACCTAACCCCCCCCATACTAATATTCCATATTGGTATATTAATTAGTATAGAGCGAAATAAATAACCTGCATTGTATTCTTGGACACTATACCCTTTAATTTATAGAATCTATAAGTTATTGCGCGTAACTTCCCAACTAGGTTTTGAATATGAAGATTTCACCGTAAGTTTTTATCAAATATGATACCTAAATAACGGGTATTGGTTACTTCTTTGATGGCTATACATTTACTTTCGTTATTACAACTAATACCATCGACACATCCATGAATTGTTAAGGGGTTAAGATTTGGAAAACTTTTATAAATTGAGAAAGTCATAAACATAGTTTTTTCTTCATTAAGTTTCAAGTTTCTGTCATATAGACATTGGTAAACTTTATTTAGCCCAACAGTCGCTTTTTTATGAACCCCATCCCATGACTTGTCAGTAAACAGTAGGCAGGTGTCGTCTGCATATGAAACAACTAATCCGTCAAAAAGTAAGTCACTAACCAAGTTTATGTATAATAATAATAAAATTGGCCTAATACACTACCCTGAGAGACTCCATACTCAACCACACCTTTATGACCTATTATTATATATTATTATATTATTTATTACCACCATTTGTTTTCAATTAGTTAGGTAACTTTCAAACCATTTTAAGCTGAGATTATTAATACCAAAATTTGGTAATATTTGTAGTAAGATTTTGTGATTCACCGTGTCAAATGCCTTTTTTAAGTCCAAGAATACAGCAATCACCTTGTTACTATTATCTAACTCATTAAAAATAAATTGGGTCATACTATATAGGGCATCCTCAGTGCCAATACCTGGTCTAAATCCATATTGACTTCTTGATAACAGTTTGTTTTGCTCTAGGAATGAGATTAATCTAATTTTAATTATTTTTTCGAATATTTTAGCAAAATTACTAAGCAAGGCCTATAATTATTTAAACTTTTGCGGTCTCCGGCTTTAAAAATTGGTTTGATCATTGCTATTTTAAGATTGTCTGGAAAAATACTTTGCTGTAGACATAAGTTATATATATATATATATATATAAACTAGTGGGTTGACTATTAGTTCAGTAATACATTTTAATAAATTAATTGTGATCTTGTCTATACCTGCCGCTGTATCATTATTGCATTTATTTACTATGTTTAATATAACATCGATGTTTACTATTTTTTTAGAAAAAAGATTGTCGAATGAAAATTTAGTATCCAGCCCATTTGAAACACAATTATTCATAGAACAATTTGAGCTATCTGCTAATTTCTTCCCCATGTTGATAAAGAATGTATTAAAAATATTTGAGACCTCCTTTGGATCATTGTTTGCATCAAATTTTTGTTCATTATAGATAATGGTTTTAATTTTATCTTTGTTACTAATTTTCGGGCAACAAATTTCATTTATGAGTTTCCAAGTTAATTTAGGACTGTCTGAAACGCTATTAAATTTTTTCTCATAAAAGTCTTTTTAGCAAGTTTCAAAATTTGTGTATATTTATTTTTATATTTTATACAGTATTGGGCTAATTTAATATTATTTGGATTTTTTCTACACTTTAGGGATAATGATTGTTTATGTCGGGTAGAGCATAACAAACCAGCTGACATCCATTCTTTTAATCGAAAATGTTTTAAAATTATTTTCTTTGAAGTAGTTGATTTATCGATATACATAGAAATTATTTTCTGAAACTCAGAAAAACACTCATTTGCATTGTCTCTGTTGTACACTTCCGTCCATTTCTTCTCAAATAAAATTTTTTTCATTTTTTCATGATCAATAAAAGAAACCAATTTACTTTTGTTTGTCGAAACGGTGTTTATAGGTATAGAAACGCAAGTTGTGAAATGATCGGTTATATCTGTTTGTAGTATACCTGCATTTATCTGAGTAATTAAGTGTTCTTCGTTGTGAACAAATATATGATCAAGACATGCGTGTTTTTGCTCTTTGGGTAACTTAGTATATAAGTTAATGAATGACGCAAACCCATTTTCCAATACTAAATTGAGATAATCATTACTTGATGCATTGTCCCCAACTATATTAATGTTCATATCCCCGATAAGAACAGTGCAATAATTTTTATTTTTTTTTTTCTGTAATAACTTTATTTATTGTATTATTAAAGATATTAATATCAGTTGAGGGTGATCTATAGATACATAATAAAATAATTGGCATACCTAAATTAGTAAAAGTAAGTTTTACAATATTGGTTTCTACAAAATCATATTCAAAAAAGACTACATTATGACTATATCTAACAAAAACGAAAATACCATCATTTTGGTTCCTTTTTATTGTGAGAAGAATAATTTATATCCATCAATAGTATAAACATTTTGGTTCAAAGGATTGTGCCAAGTTTCAGTTGATATAATTACATCTATTTTATCGCTTTTCGGATCATTTTCTAAAAACAGAGTGAGTTCATCAAAGTTGGAGTTTACACTCCTAATATTACGACACATAATATTTACATATCTGTCATTTATATCGTTATTAACATGCAAAAATTCCTTAAAAGATTCAAAGTAGTTTGTTTTGTAACTAAGATATCCATTTATATTTAAAGTATTCTCCATTTATTATGAAAAATTTAATTTGTACAAATTAAAATGTTAAAATGGCCTATACTAAGCTAATTTTGATAAGGAGTACGCATCAACTATAATAACGGCGCTACTATTTTCGTTTTTTTTTTTATAAAAATTTTCGAATCTCTAAACCAAACAAATTTGTACCCTTTATCACGAGCAAAAGCTCAAGTTTTGAAAAATAAGTTTTTATTGAATTGTGTAAGTCTATCGTTAATATAAATGTTCTCATTACCACAGTTTGTATTTACTACTTTACTCGTCAATTTCTATTTTTTGACATTATCCATCATGGTTTTCTTGTTTTGGATTGACTGCAACTTTGCCACTGTTTTCCTGGATCTACTTTTAATTTTTGAATGAACACGGAATGCCTTTGACACAGAAATGTTTGCTCCTACTGCTGCTGCGATTGCCTCCACCGTTTTTACACAGTCTTCATCATTAACCTCCGGGACACCAACAATTTCCACAAATTTTTCATTCGTTTTTTGCTCACATATGTTCATTCATTTAAAAATTTACAATTTTCTTCTTTCAAGAATGAATTTTCAACTTTGATATTATTTACTATCGTAACTAACTCTTGTAATTGTTTGCCGAAATTATCAAATTTATCACTCATAAAATTAACAGATTTAATTAGATTATTAATAGTTTCATTATTTACATTATTAGTGTCCTTATGTTCTGGGATTGAATTAGTTTTTGCAACCAAAGGTTTAACACATGGCTCATTCGATTTACATTTACCGCAAAACCATTTTTGTTTGGCTGTTTTGGACATATTTTTAAAAGCAGACTCCCTCAACGCGGCACATCCGAAGTGTAGTATTGCATTGCATTTGGAACAATTTATATAATCGCCTTCAAAAATGTCATCATTGCAAATAACACATATCATTTTTACAAAGTTAGAGAAATATCAGATAGGAACGCAGAAATAATCGTTTATTATACTATGTAAGTAGTTTAAAGATAAGCAAGTCGGCGTTCTTACCATACGTGTGTACAGGCCAAGCACCTGATGAATACTGACTTGCTTGAAATGCTTCAATATAAGATAGTCTTTATTAATTAAATTAAATGTTAAACCTATAACCTATTTAATTTATTAATTTTGTAATTCATTCGATTAATTTATTATTACATGTTTTATTAACTATTCGATTAGGATGAACTATTTTTTTTTATCTAAAATGGTTTAAGATAGAAATTCAAAAAACATCAAATTATATAACTACATTTATAATACAAGTAGGTTATTCATTTCTAATTGGAGCTCATTCTTAAACACATTTGAACATTGTCCAAGGGTTATACTGTTGAGTTGGTGTAATTTAAGGTGTTATATAGGTCCATAAATAATACGTAGGATCATCTTTACATTCTTCATGACCATAGTTTTAATGTGAGAGGGACTTGAACAGGCTTAGTTCCTCCAAAAATGTATATTTTAATTGGTGTCTTAAATCCTTCATTAATTATCAAATATACATGATACAGTAAACGTTGTTTAAAAAGCCCATCTAAGTCACAAACTGAAATTGCACCTATGTGTTTATAACATAAACTATTTTTAACAAAGTTAATTAATGAATGTAATTATACGCATAAAATCAAAATGAATAAAATACAATTTTTACCATCATTTTTATAAACCTAATGTTTATAATATATTAGGTAATCATTGTACTAAGAAAAACATTGATTGTATGTAATACTTATATAACAACACAATTTTTACAAAATTTGGTCACTTATTTTTGAATAACTCTATAAAAGATACATGCTTAATATACTATAATATTATACTGTTCAAATGATAGAGTGTAAAATTGTACTTCAAATAGGAGCATAGGTACAAGGTTTTTATCGTGCGATAATGATGATTTCATATTTACCAATTTATAATATTAAGTTCTATCAAAAACTCGGTTTTTAGTTTTAGAAAAAAATTGATTACTATCCATTAGATAACATAATTTGAAAGTATATAATAAAAATATTTAATGTTATTATTAAAAATAATTATTGTATTAGATTATTAAATTAAATTAGACTTATTAAATCATTTCAATTAATATAATTATGTATTATAAATTTACATGTAATAAGTATAATGTTTTATATATATATTTATATCATTATTTGAATACATTCATATTAATATAGATTGCACTGATTGTCAAAACTTTATTAACCTTTGATCAAAACTTTAAACTTTAGTCTTTAATTAAAATACCGTTTTACGTACCAATCATCAAATGAACATTATAAACCAAAGTATATCAACATAAAATCCTGTTAGCATATTTGATACAAACGATATAATAGATCATTTTAATGGTGTAAAATAATTAACGTCAAATTTTAAATTTTAAAAATAATTATAATTTATAGTTCTATATCTACTATTGTAGTAATGATTGTGTAACCTAATTATTATGTGGTTCTTTAAGTATTTTATCTAAATATTATTATAAATATGTTTAATATTTATTATATTATAATTAAATAAATTGTATTTTTTTCAATTAGATATTAAATCATAAGGCAGTTAAGATTAATATTCAACATAGATGTTCAAATACGGATAGTAAAAATAAAAGTATTTATATGCAATTAAACAATAATATATATTGAAATGAACAATAAGCAATAATTATTATTGTATTGGTGTATTCAAAATTATATTTTTGATTTAACTAAAGTCTGAAATATGTTAGTGAGTAACATTTTATGAATTTAATATATAGAATGAATAGAATGTATGCTGGTTACAAGACATAATAATAATATATATAATATGAATACTGAATACTAAAAGTTCTGTGCAAAATAATATTTTAGTTACGATATTTCATCTATTATATAAGATATAGGTACATATATATCAAAAGATTAATCCTATTAATAATCGATTTCTGAATTCATAACCATGTAGGCATTGGGTATACCTATGAATCGAACAATAATATATATTATGCATTATTATAAGTGATCACTAAATCGATGTAGAGTAAATTTTCCTATTTATGTTACCATACCCTTGGAGTTTAATATTTTTCAATATTACAGTAAAGTTATATATAAATAAATATGCGTAGAATGTACGTTGACAAATTGTTGAGTAATGAGCCTATTTAGGTAACCAATTCAGGACTGACATCTCACGATATAAACCAGCGTCTACATAATTACAACATAAATACTAATATTTTTGAGACGAATAACGACACTCGGTAATCCTTTTTTGGACTGATCGACTGTTGCAGCGTGTTTTTTTTTTTTTTTGTATTATTATACTAAATTGTATACTTGATATAAACGCAAGACATCGGGCAAAAACAATAATAGTCAAAAAAAGAAAATTTTTATCTATCTGATAATTATATCATCTTCTCATTAATATCCGAATAAATTGACATGTGAATTAAGTTAATGGAAAAATATCATGATTAGTGATTAAACATAGGTTTGAATATACCTATAACGCCAAAAAAAAATCAGAGTTCGAGCTTTGAAACTGCAATACTCAACAGTTTAATAATATTTAATATTATTGTTTTTCCCGTAGCTATTTGATTACACATGTTAAATTTTTTTTTATTTATTTATCTAAATTGAAACGTTAAATACGTCAATGTTTTACATCTAAATGTAAAAACTGCTAACTCTACATTTGAAGGATTATTAAGGATAAAGATAGAATAGAAAAGTTAACTTTTTTGTAATGTAAAATAACATAGGAGTTTATATACCTAGTTTTTTTCTATTCTGAACATCCAATTTATTGAAACATATTCAAACAATACCTGTCTCTTAGTTCCTATCAATTTTGAGTATACATTTTGAATCATTCGAATATAATGTTGTTCTGAACATAGAATATGTTTATATACATCGTCAGAGTTCACCGTGTATCGAAAGCTTCTTATCTGAGCAAACGATGATCCTACATTTATCGATCTCCCGTGCGACGAGACCCAAGCAAAAAGACAAACGTATAAAATAATATAATAATATGACGTGTAAGTGTACAAATAATAAGAGAACATTAAAAAAAACGGTTTAAATCATCGGAATGAAATAAAATTATAGCTTTATGTATAGCTTTAAATAAATTTTACGTCAATAATCATTGAACTAATTTAGTTTTCTAACACTCCTTAACTTATAGTTTACCACATCCCAAATAACCTAACACGAAAACTCAAACTAAAGTGGGTGAGGAGGCTATTATTAATATGTCTTCTCTCAAATCAAAAGTAGGTATAGTTCATTTATCCATTGAACTTCAATGGATAAATGAATGAATTGATTGATTGAAGCATTAATACTCTTATATCTTGTTATTTATTAACTATGCTATATTTTAAACCACATTTATCCTTTATCATTTTTACTTGATGTGTATAATTGTAAAATTGTACATTTATTGGTTCAAAATAAACTTTTAAGAAAAAAAATATTTGCAGTATAAGTTATAATAGTTGAGTACAGTCATTGATCATTGTTCTTTTATAAAGATCTCAATATTAATATCATTATTCTACGATACCTAGTGAATAAAATGACTCACACACACACACTGAGTGGATATTCGGAATGGTTAAAAAATTGGTTATATTTTACACAATATTTTAAATTCTGAACAAAGTGATGGAATCTATGTATTGATTTTACAATGATGTGTGTTTTTTTTTTTTTTTGTCTGACGACATCTTTTTTGGCAGTAAAAATGCTTCGATTTTCTTTTTGCTAAAAACATTTTTTTAAAATGCTCTAACTCAAAAACGAAAAATAGCAAACACTTGAAATTTTCACCAAATCTTTATATTGGCTTTTTTTATACATGGTTAAGTTTTCAAAGTATTTTGAAATATTTTGACTTATTTATAGACAATTTAAACTTTCAGTTTTTGTAAAATATATTAAAATTGCGATGATTTGCAAGTTATTTTGTAGTTGAAAATTCATAAAATGTTGTCAGTCTATACTTAAGGGTTAAAATTTTAACATTGGGTTATTCATAAGTTACTATTCAAAAAGCTATAAAACAATTTCTTTTCGACTTTAAGAAAAAAAAATTTATGACCGTTTGAAATTTAAATTTTAACGAAATTGCATACTAGCTATTGCATTATATTTCAATTTAAATATAAAATACTATATTATAATAAAGCCATTTTAGACCAATATATCATCTCCGTTCAGAATCGATTTTCGTATACAATGATACCTATCATTGCATTCAAATTTAACAAATCCATTGTAATAATGACCTATCCTATAAACGAGGTACACTCCACCCCTAACTGTACAGCAGAGAGAGGCCCATCCGGTTCTTTTTTTATATATATATATATATAAAATATAATGTGGGACTTACATCATATTATAGTTTTTGGAGTGTAGACTCCAAATTTGGCATGTTCGTAAACGATGATAATAACGTTGAAACATTATCGCAAGTCCGCGACTATAACAATAACATTATTATTGTTGTATATGTATAATGCATATATTACATAGTACGGTCGCGACAAGTGGTCGATTTGTCTCGTCTTCGCCGCCGGACACGGTAATTATCCCGCGCCACCGAACTGGTCTACGACTGACGGACGGAGGCAACGGCGGCGACACGCGTTACCTCATGGCACGCGCGAGCGTCCGTCCGTCAACCGCCTCTATCGATTGAACATTCAACACCGCTCGCGTCGTTTTTATTGTTGTAATAGCATCCTATACAGGTTCACGTGTGGATAATATTATTTTTGTATGCGGTGGGGTACGCGGTAAAGCGCACAACATTATGCCAACATACCAGTTACTTAGGGGGGGGGTCATTTGCGATTTATGTACAAATATATTAATTTTAATAACGTGCATCGTGCGTGCGCGAGTGTATTTTTATTTTTCTTTCCCGTTTCATTGCTATTAGTTTTTATTATCTCGGTAGCAGCTTCAACGTACGCATTATATCGCAGTGACCGGATTCCAATATCGCCGACGGGACCTGCTTATAAGCGCGTTTAACAATATTATGTACGCACGCACGTCCGTCCGTTTGCTGAACATAATAATAATAATACATTAAACGCAATGTGCTTATTACGAGAAAAATAACGTGATAGCGACAGGATTCTATTGTATTCTAGAATTAGTATGATCATGACATGCTCCGAGCTTGCTGAAAAAACCGAAATTCTTGGAACTCTCTATATTCTGTATAGCTCGATGTCTTCAATGAAATTCGGAAAAAAAGAACCGGATGGTTTACCGGGTATTTACATTCACTTTCCTTCCAGAAAAGTTGCTGCATAAGAAAATCGAAGCATTTTCACTGCCTCAAAACGTGACGACAGACGACAGACACAAAAATAAAAAATTAATTAAAAAAAAAAAAATTAAAAACAAACTCACATCATTGTAAAACCAATAGATTACATCACTCCGTTCAGAATCTAAAAGTAAAAAAAAACACACATCATTGTAAAATCAATACATTCACCTGAATTAGATTCTGACTCCATTCAGAATCTAAATCGAGATGCAACAGCCAGATATGAGATGGATGAATTCAATTTGGTTCTTTCTAAATTATAATTAATGATACATATAATCGTATAAATATACAACACTCAACATTATTAAATTTAAAATTTAGATATTTTATATTCATAAAAAATTAGTCTTAATGCTTTTGAAATAATTGGAATAATAATTTAAATTTCTGGTTTCAAATCCAGCATGTTACAAATTAAATTAGGTACATCAGCCGATTTTACGACATATTAAGTACCTATTATAAAATGTAAACTATAGTAGTCAGTTGATAATATTGATATAGTAACAAACGTCAGGTGTAATGCGTGTAACCCGGTCGGGAATATTAAAATTTTTTCCATGCACTGTGAACTATTGCCAGATAATTTCATGATTTTTTCGTTATATAAATTTGAAATTATTTAATAATCATTTTTGCTACTTCCATATAGCTAAATGAAGGACGACTTCGTTGATGTTTAAAGAAGTAACCATGGTATATTATAGCACAATGATATTTTTTTTTTACTTCAACAATACCGTAACTATAAAAATCTCGTTTTACTACGGATAACACATAACTTATTAGTTGAAATAGGTATAACGTAAATAGTAAAATTGTCGACAAATCAAGTACCTATTTGATGGTAATCGATTACATTCCGATTTTGTAGGTATCATTTAATTGTAAATGTCGCTCCATTATATTCCAATGGTATAGGATGTTCATAATGGCTCGTCTTAAATGAAATCTATATTTTCCAGAACTTTTTCAATTAAATATATTTAAACCTCTTCTATTAAAAAGTAACGTGTACTCTACTGAAGCAGAACGGATGTCGAAACGATAATCATATATATATATATATATATATATATATATATATAATATATATACCTATAATAATAATTTACTATGTTATTTTCACATGAAAATTCCAACCGTATTCGCGTATCGTACAGCATGTGTAACTCCTAAATGTAATATTATATGATTCCACTGCATAAGCATTACGTATAAATATTAAACCACGGGTAATTTATTTACTTTTATTGCGCATTACTCTTTCCAATTCCGAAAGGTATACCCGCTATACACGCCGCCGACTACTGCGTATATATACTATACCTATTATGTATGTATGTACATATGTACATAACAACCTTCTGCTTCGGCTTAAGGCGAGGTGAATGCGTTTTACACAAGAACATATATGTATACACATATATGACGTATGTATATAATTTGTAAATTAAACGCGCCAATTGCATGGGTTGGGGGGGGGGAGTTTATCGGGAGTCATCTGCCTGCACCGTCACCGGACCCGTCCCTTTGCCACAAATCATAACATTAACTTACAAAACAATACTTCTCGCCCGCCATCGTCACGTCGTCTCATTGCGACAAGATAAAAATACACGACGTTTTTATTATTATTATTATTATTATTATTATTATTATTATTATTATTATTATTATTATTATTATTATTATCATCATCATTATTGTCATCATTATTATCGTTATTATCATACAACTGTCCACTATATATTATCTTCAGTGTAACAATACTTTCAGTGAGTAAGTGAGGGATATTTGAATTTCATGTAATATATAATATATAGGTAGATTATTTTATAGTAAAACGGTGTAGAAAATGCGATCGAGAACGTTGGTGCACGTAACGTTACAGGCTATAAGCTATTATAAGCGTCACTAAAACCGAAGTGTAATTATTGTTAAATGTTAAGAGATAATCTTAAAGGTTTTAAAATTAGAATAATTATAATTTTCAATTTATCATTCAAGACGTATTATGTTTTTTTTTCTATTGCTGTTTATGTTGCAGTCAACAACGTGCAAAAAAAAAAAAAAATACACTGATTTTTGATCCTAAAACATATACGTATAAACCGTGAATTTTTTTACATGTATGATTCGTTCAATATAAACTGATACAAATATTTTAACAAATATTTTGAGGCAGAACTAATCGTTAGTTACTGAAAAATATATATATATATATATTGTATATAAATCATTGATGTTTGCAAATATTAACACAATAATAGGACTCTTTCGTCTTTGGGCAATAAAAACAGATTTCACGGTTTATATTTTGTCCTTCCTTATTTTAAGACAAATCTACCGTCTTGAACGAAAACCTACAAAATTCTCTTGTTGCATTTGTGTTGTACCTGGGCGAACCAGTTTTGTTTAAAATATTCAATTTATATAGCCCTGAGTAAGTTTACGGGTGGTTTTTTACACACCTGACACGTTGATATACATAGAAAGTAAACAACATCTAGATAATCCCCGATAAAAACGGATAATTATTTTAAAGTTGTATTAGGAACCCACTCATTTATTTGATGAACACTTATCAACAAAATCAGTTATTTTTATTGACTATTTAATTTCATTCGAGTATAAACAATTTATCATTTTAAAGTAAATATTTCAAATTATAAATCGGACGGAATTATAAACTTTTTGTTGAACCCACGTACGATTTAGCTAAACAATTAAAATTATATAGCAAAGTTGTATTATATTACATTATATTTAATTATATTTTTTATGTCATATTTACAAGCATAATAATTATAAAAAATTATAGTTAAAGTTAGTTAAATACATTTCTTAATATAAATAAAAGTAATTTTTAAAGGCCTTATTTGAAAAAAAAAAGATTTAATTATAATTAATTTAGAATTTCTACACGATATATCTACGTATATGCATATAAATTATCGTAAAAATAACTATTTAATAATTATTTTACTTTATTCATTCCAATAAGTTAAATAATTCAATTTTTCACCCAAACTTTAAACTTAAAACATACCTATAACTCAATACTTTTTACTCTATGAAACCATAAGTTTTAAAATTTTGTACTATAGATAAAACTTGACATTTCGTAGGCGTGGATCTAATTTTTATTTTTTAAATACAAATTAATACTTTTTTTACTTTATTTATATTGTACATACATTGGTTTAAAGATAATATTTTGAACAATGTTTTACATTAGATAATTAAAAAAATCAAAGCGTTAAATAGTTAAAATGTGTGTTGTTTAATTGCTTTTTTCCGAATTTTAATGTTATATATATATATATATATATATAATTGCATACTAACTAAAAAACGAAAATTAAATAAAATAAAAATACATCATACACAACCCAATTTAATATTTAATTAGGTTTCCATTAATCTAACAGTGAACGTTACTGCTTTTTAGTGTAAGGGTAGGATTACAACTAAATATGTATGTTAAAATGATAAAGAAGATGTCCACGGGTGTACGACATTTGTTTGTAATCGTTTATTTGTTTACAATTATAAACAATCAAACCAGTACAAATATACATATACAATATATATATATAAACATATGTGTGCGGATTAAATAATGGATTAAGTACATATAATAGCCAACATGTATACATACTTTGCTGTTGTATATCAAATAAACAGGTCAATTGTATACGTCAGTAAGGAACATGTAATATTGAAAATTAATGATAGTGATAGTATTTTAATTTTAAACTTGAATTTCTTCATATTTAGTGTGTGTAATTATCATACTTTTATATTTTATGGGCATACTACTCATAAAAACTACTCTATAAACACATTTCGGTGTGATGTGCGACCAATATCATAACAATTTTAATATCGACACAGGCTTTTAAATGTAAATACAAAATAATGATGTATACACATGGTAACACAACTAGTCGGTAGTTTATAGTATTATGTGCGTCGTATAATTATTATTGAAAATTGTTCAAAAATAATTAACTATTTAAATAAAAAAACGTTTTAAATGAACATTATTTTTTTCTTAAAATGGGCAAGACATTTTTATTACCATGCTCACGTATAGTATTCGTTGATTATTGAGACGATTATACGAAAACGCGATATTACCGTCCGGGTTTAATGTTTAAAACAGTTTCGAGAGCCATACAGATATGTACGTTGCCCCATCAATAATTACTGCGTCCCGTCCCGTGAAAGAGCAAGGAATGATGTGGGTCTCGTTTTATACCTGCTTAAGCGAGCACTTTGGATGCGACTCTTGTGCCGTGAACGTTGGCAGAAATTCTTTCTCCGTATATAATATAATGCAGTGCAAATAACACCAAAGGCACCGGAAGGGCGCAGGGAGCATGCGGAGAGGAGGGCGCGGCGGGAAAAGAAAAAAAGAAGATAGATAACACGACTCCTGGAACACAACGGGCTCCTTGAATATTTCGAATGCAATCTGGTAGTATATCATTTCTAGGAGGGGACGGTGGTATACGTGTAGCATGTATAGATGATAAAAATAAAATAAAATAAAAAATAAAATAAAAAATTGGTGAATGCGCCCTGTTTTTCTGCTGCATTACCGGGGACGACGTATATAATAAATCTCTAGGATCAAAAATGCGCTTGCGCGGCCCGGCGACGACCCGAACGTGATAAAGTACCCCGAAGGCTTTTATTTTATCTTAAATTTCTCGAGACGCAGTTTCTCTCTTCCCTCATGTATGTGTATGAGCGTGCGTGTGTGTGTGTGTGTGTGTGTGTGTGTGTGTGTGTGTGTGTATACATATATATGCACAGCGTCGGTACACGCGGCACGTCTGCTCTCTTACACTGTCTCATCCTCTTCACTCTCTCTCTCTCTCTCTCTCTCTCTCTCTCTCTATCTCTCGCTTTCTTCTCTTTCTCTTTCACATTCCGTCTATCTATCTTTTACTCGAATTCTTTCTATCTCTGTGTTTATTTATAATACACGACGTCCGATGGGGCTGCCAGTGAAGGGGTAAAAATGGCTCTACCCGTTTGTCTGGCTGGTCACCGGTTTTTATATTGTTTTATTGCCTCCCACCCCAACACTGTAACGATCCCTTTGGTCCTCTGTGTGGAAAAAATATACGACAAGGAAAAGATACGGAACGGAAAAAATTATTGCCCATGGACTCAGAGTTATGGAGGGCAATTTCGGATGCGTCCGAGTTCCGGTGTAGGACGACCTCTGTTCAAGTAAGCCTGCTGCTGTATAGACCTTTTTAGGCTCTCGATCTAATATTTATGTGCTCTGTTGGCAGATTTGTGTTGGAGAATGTCCTTTTTGTCCCAAGCCCTATTATATACGGTACATATTGTGATGAAGTACTTCATACAAACGATTTATGTATATAATCGTAATGTCTAATCACCGATTTTAGAAGACAAAGTGCGTAGAATATTTGTAGGCATGGCACGAGCGTTCGTTAAAAATATTAAAACGATATGAAATAAGACGACACAATGACATGCGAGTTAACCGTGTTGTTAAAAGTAAAATATTTTTCTTGAAAATATTTCTTTTTGGTTCATTGTATATACATATAATATATATATAAAGTTATTGGTGCGTGAAAAAAACATAAATAAAACTAAAAAACTATAACATTGAATCTTGTTTAAAAACATTTTTATTATCTGCAATAGAAATGCATATAAAATCTTATTTAAGTCAAAGTAATGTGATATACAATTTTAGTAACATTGTTTGAACTAATACTTTTAGCAATCTTTCTTTAAGATGACGAGAATATAATACAATTATTTGAATATTTATTATTCTTTGTAAATTCATGATCATTAATAAAATACATGCGTGTTATAGTTTAATAGTTTGTTTTGTTAAAATCACCTTAAAAGTCATTTAAAATATAATATTATAAAATACCTAAAAAGCAAATGCATTTTACATAGTATTGTATAGGTACATAATATGCTATGTCTATATAGTATTTGTTACACGTAGGTGGTTATAGTATGTTACATGATCCGAATATTTTTATTTAACATTATGCGATTGAATATAATAATTATATAATTATAATAATGATAATTCACTGTTTTTAATTACAGGTCTTTGGAAACACCACAAAATGGAATATTCTAATGTACGCTTAGAAGATTTAATTCAAGACTAAAATCATTTTAAATAACATACATCTTAATTTATCATTTACCTACGAATCTTTTTATTTTTAAACAAATGTTTCATTTTGTTCTTTTCAACTCTGTTCTATCGGCTTATTTTAAAGTACATAACAATATAATCCATCTATTATTATTGATTTAAAAACTTATATTTACCCATACATATTTATTGTTTTGTAATTAGCTTTATTAAATGATTTTATAACAAACACAATTATATATTTTAATTTCATAAATTCCTGTTAAGTATATTATATTTTAGTTTATAATAAAATTTACAGTATATTTTGATGACGTATATATTATAGTATACATATATATATGTGTGTGTGTGTGTGTGAATATTATGTGTACGCAAATAAACTTACTGTTGTACTAAAAAGTTTTCAACCAAGCAGTCAACTAAGTTTGTAATATATCTTAATATCTTTACAACAGCAGCACAACTGCAAAATAATTTATTTATGCAACAATGATCGGCTCAACATGTATACTATACGAATAGATAACGTATGCGGGATTGTCGCGATAAATCAAGTTAATAAAAAATGATGTTGATGTACCGAATGTCCGCATAATGTTACTGTACGATTACTTTTAGGAAAAACAAAATGCGTATACACAACTGCAAAATAACAATTTCTTTGAGAAATAGAATATATAATATACCTAATATAATAAGTATATCATTATATACTATATATTATTATAATGTACTTCATTTAATCTTAAACTGATTATATCAATTCTAAAATAGTATTATTACATTTTCCGGTCTGCAACGTATTAAAAAGCACAAATAAATGATTACGCACTGCTTCGGAGTCGAAATGAAAAAAATACAAAACAATTTCTTCAAACATGTTATATAACTATTATAACCATTCGGGTGGATTTATTTGAAACATGATGTATTGCGTGTACACCGACGGCTTCGGGATTGTAATATTGTGCGTATAATAATATATTCACGTATAGCTTGTGCGTATAATATATATGGTATAAAAATTAAATCCTAAACAAACACAGCGGGGACATATTTTAGGATTAATGTATTGTAATGATATATTCGGTGCGGAAAAATTATTAATACCGTCCACGATTTTCTCCCTTTTTTCTCTTTTTCTTTTTTTTTTTTTTTTTTCGTTAGCCCCGGAAGGTATATGC
Organism: Chaitophorus viminalis; assembly: GCA_025469195.1. Classification (NCBI taxonomy): domain Eukaryota; kingdom Metazoa; phylum Arthropoda; class Insecta; order Hemiptera; family Aphididae; genus Chaitophorus; species Chaitophorus viminalis. The sequence continues at coordinate 97,980 of JAIPRK010000512.1, forward strand.
AGCAGGAATTTTTGGTGGAAATGTAATTATTATTTCCCGTTGACAGGCTTTAAGCGCACCGAAACCGATAAGCGGATAAAGGTCATTGGGCGTTGCGGCGACAGCGGACATAGGAAGTCGGGAGTAACGCAGTTGCCGCGGACGGTGAAGTGCGGGACGAAGAAGCCATAAATAAATACGAGGAAAAAAGCCAAACTGGAATCAAGATGAAGGGTAGAGAGCCGGCGAAACGTGGCCCGGTCCAATATATCAGCGCCTGCAATGCGGGATTTCAAAGCCTAGTTGATTTATAACACGAAAGTTGAACTTTCCGAACAGGACTTTCGATATATCTTCCGAAGCTTTTTTTCTTCTTCTTGGGGTTTTTTTTTTTTTTTTTTACGTCGTTCGCTCTGTTCGGTTACGATACGATGCTTATTTATATTATATAAATATATATTGTATGTTTATAATACAACGAGCGGGGCCGATAACGTAGACGCCGACGATCGTCCTCCGTTTTACTACCACTACGTTTCTATTGCACATTAATCACATCACCTACATCATAATCATCATTATACGTGATATTCTTGTAAAAACGTAATATATTAATGTGGAAAATCTATCAAGAAGAAGTTTAACGGTATTTACAACAACGTGTAATCGTGTAATTCGTACGGGGCAACCTCGTTGTCTGTATAACAATGTTTCCTAACCTGGAGGTGCATGAGTACATAATTGATGAAGATGCACGAGTAGTCATCGCGGAAGTACATTTCTTTTTTTTTTTAATTATTCAGCCGGAAGAAAATGATAAATTAAAAAAGATCGCGTTTTTTTTTCATAACTATTTATTAAAGCAAGAAAAAATGTTGTGAACTTTTCCTATGAAAACCAAAAAAAAAAAAAAATCAACATATTTTTTACATGTTTAAAAATGTACAAGAGGGGCATGAAATTAAATAGTTTGGAAAACACCGGTATATATGTTATTTAAAATTGCGAAATTTAACTTTATCATTATTCATTTTGCGTCTACAAATGCGTATATTTATCATATTACGCGAGGATAGAAATCGATAGAGTAAATTTGATTTAATACACTATTTGTATTTGAACATTATATTAGTCTAAAGATATTTTACAACATAATGTATAAATGTGTGTGTATGTTATAACTGAAGGGCGAAATAGTTTATGGTCAACGTAACCTGAAATTAAACTTAATATCCAAGAACAAGAATCTACCAACCAGTCAAATGGATTTAATTATATAAAATTTAGTGCGCGGAGTGCGTCAAAATTTAAGATATATAATACCGTTTCATGTGAGTACAATAAACTTTTAGTCTAGATATAATTATTCCTCGAGTTATTCGTACGCTATATATTAGTCCGGTATGTATATATAGCGTTTAATTTAGGAATCCATTACTCAAAGTGCTCTACATCGCGCAGGCTGACAATTTTGCGTTTGTATGGGTTCAAAAATTATATATTTATAATTACAAATTAAAAATTACTCCGTTTTGTTTTCGAATCTATTTCTGGCGTATAAAATACCCTACAGGGTCCGAGCTGAGCTCCGTGATACTTCGATAGAAATATTTTCATATGTATACTTTTTGAGACAACATTTAACATTTATATAAACTAAAGTCCAATTTTTATGTTAATATACCTCTTAATCGACTGAGAAAAATAACTATTGAATGTTAAATTTCTATAAAATAACAGTAGGTGTCTATTGCGAGTTATGGTAAAATATCAAAGTACCGTATTGGATATTGAATTATTGGTTTCTTAATTATAGAAAGAGTAAGTTTATAGGAGTTTTTGGATGATAGAAAGAACAACTTCTTTGGAATCTTCTATTACATTTTAAAGTATTTTATCTAAACGAAATTATTTTATTAAAATTATAAAAATAAAAAAATAAAACAATTCAAATAATTCAAATATCTATAAGTTGCTTAAAAATCAGTAAAATATTTAAAAAATAATTGTTTGAAGAAAATAGCTATGACTTATACTTTTTTTAATAATAACAAGTATTTAAAATCGTTTAAGGATAAATAAAATTTCATAAAAATTTAAATTTCAGACTCTCATAAACATTTTTTCTGAATGTCCAGTAGACATTTTTTTATAGCTATTTGAAGAGTAACTTATTTTTAACCTTGAATTCAAATATTGAACTTTAAATATAAATAACAAAAACTTCATGAATTATAACTTACAAAATAACTTGCAAATTATCGCGGTCTTGACATATTTCATAAAAATTTGAACTTTAAGGGCTTACAATAAAAATTTGTGTTAGACGATTTTCAAATTTTTTTAATTGCGATAAGTAGTATAACTTATAATAAACCTTGTACACAATTTTCAAGGTTTTTTTGATAGCCAAATATTTTTATAGTTATTTCAAGTATTTGCGGTTTTTTGTTTTTGAGTTTAAGCATTTAAAAAAAAAAAATTATTTGTCAAAACGTGGTTTTACGTATAAATTTCCGTTTTTCCTTAATTTTTTTGTAGTTTTTCCCTACGATTTTGAAAATGATTGAAAAAAGTTTCATTTATGATTTGCTCAAGTACCATCTACATTCAGTTTTCTTTCAGAGAAGTTGCTGCAAATGAAATTGAAGCATTTTTACTATTTCAAAACGTGATGACGGACACAAAAATAAATAAAATAAAATAAAAAAACACTAATCATTGTAAAATCAACAAATTCATCACTTAGTTCAGAATCTAAAATATATATTAATGTCTACGGAGTAATTTCAATGGAATATCAAGGTGGGCCAGCCTGCATAAATTAATATGATTGCGTTACAGATACGTGTATGCGTTGTCCGATAAAATATAACAATACGGCCGGTTGGCTTGTACCAAATCATACATTTTTTTGGTTTGCCGTTCAAACCGTTAAAATAATATCAAGAATCGATATCGCTGTATATTATACGAAATATTATACGTATACGACTCTGGAATATATATACAAATTCAGGAGTTCCTTAATTACCTGCGCAATGGTATTTTATTTTTTTCCAAACGAGTTTGGAATTATAACGTTTCCATCGAAATCGTTTACGCATATATGTTTATTCGTGAAAACCAATTCAAACAGTCATTTTTCACACTTTTCGATTGGTATAAGTATTTAAATATTATTATATAATACATATAGATACTGAAAGAATTATGTTTTATATTCGTGTGTTCAGCCGACCACCGTGATTAATCGGGTTGCATTCAACTTCTTGTAGTCTTATTTTTGGCCGTTTGCGACAATAAATCATAATGGTTGCTTACAGCATATACGTTAGCGTTACAACTCGTTCGACACTCGCGTCGTCGTCCGTAGCCTCGTCCGTAGCTTTATGTAATATTATATACTTCTCTCGTCTACCAAGTACAGTAAATAAATTATAATATCATTATTAGATTATGATTACCACTAATACATTATTGCTATTATGGAACATATACATGAATAATGAGAAACTGGTTCTCGCGGTATAGTATTGGAGCATTCGACCCTTGCAATACTGTATATATGCGCACATATTATCGAAAAATAAACACTAAACATTGGTTTTCTACACTTGAATGTCTCCAATACAAAACACAAATAGATATAATAATATATATAGAAGACATCACTATTCATCATGCAACAATACCAGTAAGTTGTACTATTATACCGTAGCTCCAATATGTGATATACCAACGTACCTACGGAAAAAAATTACAAACTATTTTTTGATCCACGAGGAGCAAGGGAGGGGTTTGCGTTTTTTTGTTCAAATTTATCCTAAATAACAATTTTTGTCCCGAGCCGATTGGAATGCACAAAAACACTCGCAATTTTTAAATAAATAATTCTATAAGCGAACTGTAAACAACTAACCGAAAAGAAAACACTGGAAATCACAGCAATAAAATTTCAAATTTGTTACTCGCCATTGAACCGTACAATTCGTACAACTATACAATCCTAATTATTATAATGTTGAATAACGTTCTTTCGTTAAATAATTAGGTAGATTTAATTACCTGCAAATTTCAATTAAAGCATATGGGGAAAAAAACTATTAATATTATACTTTATACTAAATTAATAAAATGTAATACATTATTAAAGTAATTTGTAATAATTATAATTGCAGAGATATGTGGCATTTTGAATAATTGTACAACTTAATTTCCTACAAGCACTATTTTTCATTTGACATTTATATCGCAATTACTTATATACAACAAAAAAAAAAAAACCCCTAACCAGTTCGAAATAATTGATCAGTTACAGCAGATCTTAATTTTATTGTTACATGCGAATCAGCCTACTACGTCATAATATTAACGATATGAGAATTGACCATTGAGAATGTATAAAACCAGTAGAAGTATAAACTTCATTGTACACCAATATGGTTTAATTATTTCATGAACTATAGCTAATTCAACACTCTAATTGTAACACAATATATATATAAGAATATATAAGATAGATATCAATTATTATATCTTACTATTTTTTTAAGCCCTTGCGGCGGTTTTTTATTTAGTTTTTCAGCGAAACTCAACACGTAAATGTGTTAGTATGCGTTTAATATTTTCCTTGATGTTTTCATTAATATTTTCTCTCCGTTGATCGTAAAATTATGAAGTATTGGATATAGTGCGGACTGCAGTTGTAATGGTAATACATGTCTTACTTGAGTGAAGATTTTATAGAATATGGTTGGGCAGATGTAGGTTGTATCTCTAGCATACAAGAGAACTTTTCTTATTTAACCTATACACGTAATTTATATATGCATCTCGATGTGCATATATAATTATATACCAATAATTATGCACCTGAACATAATTTATAAACGATCGCAGTGCATTAATATCATAGACTATCGAGATTCTTGCTAATTCGAGCATATTTTGAACTCGTTATTGAATGAATTACGTCTAACGAATACAACCTAACGTCCGACAATAATTTCAAAATTTATATGTATGTTAATTAATAATTTACACCGTTTACGCTGTAAATGTATTGAGTTTATTTCATTGACTATGCCCTATATTATATCACATTTTTTTTTATTATAGGTATATTACTGTACATTTATTTATAATCGATCGAATCTATTTTGAGGTTGAACATTTACAAAGGTTATTTACTAAGTGTTTACATAATTTTCCTCGAGTTTTCAATGGGTGATAATGTATCTGCAGCAATATCAAATATAATAACAATGTAGGTAACTACTTGTATATATTTTATAGTTACTGTTAATTTACTGGTTAAAAATAGTTAAAAATTAATATCCACGCAATGTATATAACAGTAGATATGTTATACTATAGGTATATTATATAATACTTTTATATCCTCGGATAAAATTTCAAATAAGAACTATGTTGTAGGCAAAAAAATTAAATCAACCATATTATATAGCTGATATAGTTTATTATCAGCCCCTGAACAATAATCATATTATTATAGGTACGTACAATGTAATTTAACTCTACTGAATATTATGCTTAAAATATACGTACATGAATATATTATACGTGAGTTGTATTCGTAATTCAAAATGTATAATCCAAGAATTGTAAATATATATATATATATATATATATATATACATATATTAGTTAACGATTTATAGATATTTTTTTATTATGCATACAATTAAATCTGAAAGTTTTTTTTTCCCAGAGTCGTCTACAATTGCTTTTAAATTTAATGACGCGCACACTTTAAATGTACTAACTAAGATTTATTCTTTTTTAAGCCACTCATTATTCATTATGCAATTCTGAATATACAGAATAGAATATAACATTTTTCTTCGTGTCCTTTTTCTCCTTCCAGAAAATTGCTTTTGTAATGCTCATGTTCTATACGAAGAGCATGTTTAAAAACATACACAAATTATATGCAACTATGAGGAGAGAGAAAACAGGAATCATATAATACAAAAACAAAATCATGTTCTTTATTCGATATCCATTAAACGGGTTTTAATTTAAAAATTAATAAATCATTTAAATTATTTTTTTTTAAAAAAAAAAAAAAACGTATAATTACATATTCTCAGCTGTAGTTTTTTAAAAACATTTATACTATAGGTATCTAATATAATGTGTCGTGCAGAATGTCGTTTTAAATGCAGAGACCTAAAATATTCGCATTATTCATAGACAAGTAATATGTATGTTCAGCATTATATAGTTATTCCAACTGTGCGACGGAAATTATTCGGTAGTAATATTATGTAACGCGTTTAATTTTGCATAAAACTGTTGATTTTCGCACACGTGTTCCGAGCACATGTAAACGTGCCCGAGGATGTTTTTTACGACTTATTCCAGAGGGGGCGGATTGTTGTAAAACTAACCAAAACGGATGAGGGATTATATCATGAACTTTGGTTCCAATTTTACTTTCGAGGACACGGAGCAGAAAAAAGTAACACAGCATATAAAAAGCTTTACGAGTATAAAATATAGCGTGTGCTCAACCAGAGGGGAAAAAATAGCGCTTGAACGTTTTGTTGATAAACTTATAAGTAAACTCACTTTGCATTGTTATATGTTATTATTATAGGTATATATATATATATATATGTGTGTGTGTGTGTGTGTTATAATGTAAAGTTTCTAGGAAAAGAAAAAAAACATGCAAAGCAGGCACCAAACTTTTTAATATCTAAAAGCACGCGCGCGCGCGTGTGTGTGTGTGTGTGTGTGTGTGTGTGTGTGTGTGTGGGTATAGTATGTGAGTAAGCATCCCTCAAGGCTCTCGAAAACTACGGCCATAAATAATGCCTTCAAAGTTGCGCGCGCGTTGCCATTGGGTCCCAGTGTAACGATAACTCATTGTTATCTCTTGACCTGGGCCCGTCCGCCATTATCATTGCTCTTTTCGGTCAGCCGCCGCCGCGCTAACTTCGGCGGCGAGAACTTGAGAAGTCTTATTATATTAACGTTATAATATTATGTTATTATCTCGGGGGGCTTCTCTCTGGCCTGCGGAGGTCCGTGACGCGATAATATTAGTCCCTCTTCAAATATCGAACCCCTAGAGATGACCGACACTTTGGTGGCCGCATTATAATATATATCATATAATGTACCTATAGCGACACATATAATTTATCAGCTATATTTTTGTCCTTGCACCATCATTTATCCTAACCGACTTCTAAGTACACTCATTTTTCCTGTTAAGATATACTTGTTTATACTTTATAGCGCGTTCTTTCATAATTTTATCGACGAGTATCAATTTACATACGAGTAGATATCCGAAGACTGTTTTTAACTCGATGATAAATTATTGTCATATACCTATTTGTTTAATAAACAATAAATAATGTTTACGAATCAATCAATTATTAAATAGAATTCAAGAACACAAAAAGAGCAAGATCTACAGTTTTTGGTTTTTAATGAACGACCCAACATGAAAATACAATATTTATTTACTATAAATTACAATGTGTTGATTAATGATTATACATCGATGAGCTTAAATAACTTCATTAGTTATAATCCACTGATAAGCATAGTGCCGAGCATTATAGCATATACTAGCATACCACGATTAACGATTAAGCATACACGTCATATTTTCCATATTCATAAAAATAATGAATAGGGAATCCTAACACCCGTCAGAACCGAAACTGGTAAAAATGACTGAAATAAATATTTTACATTTGATGGATGTAAAATAGGTATAGTTATTACATCGTTGTTGAAGATGCTCTATAATATTATTATTGGTTTGTATTACCTGTTACGTTCTTGACCGCGGCCGGGGATTCCTGGTGCAGGCAGTATGCTATTTGTCGTGGCACGGTTCATGGTAGCACACTCACAACACACTTATATTTGGTCGGCAATCATTTAGACATTAGTTTAAAACAATAAAAGACGGACACGGTGTTGCGCAGTATCGTGCCCGCGGCACGTTTATTGAAAATGATACACGTAAACGACGTAAACGTCGCGACGTGATAGTCGTAGACGTGCGGAACCGAATTAATTTGTGTGTAGTATAGTAAAAATAAATGTGCATAGTACCTATATTATAATAAACACAATAACTCGCGTCGGACGTATCGCGTTCGTGGGACGGAAAAGACGGACTGGTTCAAAAGTAGTACCGAGCGGACGTCATTGTAGCGTACACCCGAACATCGCCTTTTCCCGGGGTTGGATAGGAGAGCGAGGTGTTGCTGCAACGCTGCTTACTAGTCTTAGACTGTAATTATAATAATTTGTGAATTTTTTTATAAAATATTTTGTCTCCTGTATGTCCGTGCATACCATTTTATGTCGGTTACAGTTACTACCTTAACCTTGGTCGCGGGGACTGTATTGGTGACGTAAATACAGAAAAGAACAAACAATAATTAAAATACGTGACGAAAATATCAATTAGCATATATCATTACCATCATTTTAGTATCATTCGTCTTAATCTTATTATATTGGCTGTGCTAACTGCCATTGCAATCGTGTGCGCTATTATGTAATTATTTTATTTTTGTCATCGTTTCGCATCACTCGTTTTCACACTCGCAGCCGAGCAACTAGCGAACGTTTTGTCGGGCCTACGACTAGCACTGCGACGACGCATTGAAGCTTCACTTAACCAATTATTATTAATAATAAATCATGCGAAATATATCATTTTGTTTTGAACTATCGCTGCCATGGTTGGACAAATTAGTAATAATACTGCTGTTCAGTAGGCAATTTATACGAATTTAAATGTAATAAACTAATAACCAACATTTCGTAGGTACTTATTTCATTTTCGTATTATTGTCAAACGATAAACATTCCGCGCATGACAAATTCATTGGATAATAGATATTTTTCTGCTATAGGTTTTATTTTTACATGTCCGCAGTTGGATTATGGAACAACGCATTGAAGAAATAATTTTTCTTAATTAATAATTTTAGATACTGAACGGAGTGATGAATGTATTGATTGTTATCGATTTTATAATGATGTGTGTTTTTCTTTTTTTTTTTTTTATAATTTCTTTTTTGTGTCTGCAATCACGTTTTGGGACAATAAAAATTCTTAGATTTCCTTATACTGCACTTTTTCTGAAAAGAAAGTGAATATAAATGGAACTTGAGCAAGTCAAAAATAAAACATTGTGGAAACTTTTCAAAAGCGTCGGGAAAAAACAAAAAATTACGGAGAAACAGTAATTTATACACAAACTATGTTATATTGACAAAATATATTTTTTTTAAAATGCTCTAACTCAAAAACGAAAAACCGCAAATACTTGAAATTTTCTCCAAATGTTTATATATATGCGTTTTCTATACGTGGGTTAAGTTTTCAAATGTCTAGGTGTTTTTTTTTTTGAAATATCGATAAAAAAAATTTGGCTATCCAAAAACTCTTGAAAATTTAATACAAGGTTTATTATAAGTTTTAATTATCGCAACTAAAAAAATTGAAAATCGTTTCACACATTTTTTTTTATAATACCATCATGAATTTCAAATTTGTATGAAATATGACAAGCACGCGATTGTTTGAAAGTTATTTCGAAGTTGAAAATTCATAAAGTTTTTGTTATTTATATTAATTAAGGTTTAATATTTTAACACAAGGTTATCCATAAGGTTTTCTTCAAATATCTATAAAAAAAATGTTACCGGACTTTCAGAAAATTTTTTTATGATGACGGCTGAAATTTAAATTTTATGAAATTGTATGAAATAACGATTTATTCTGAAACAATTTTTAATATTTGTTTTCATTCAAATAGTACAAGTCACAGAAGGTTGAAAATTTTACCAGTTGTTTATTTTTTTCAAAATATTATACTAATTTTTAAGCAACTTATAAGCATTTGAAATATTTGATTCTTTTAAATTTTCTTTTATAATTGTTGATAAAAAAAATTTGGCTGGTACAAAATACTTGACAATTCAATAGAAGATTTCATAGAAGTTTTTATTACTGTCATTCAAAAATTATCGAAATCCATTGGCACAATTTTTTTTTTTTTTTTATAAGAGTTTGAACTGCGAATATTGATATTGACATAATATTATACATCAAATATACATAATACATAATATTCTAGACTGTCAAATCATCTCCGTTCAGAGTCGTTTTTCATATGAAATGATACCTAGAATTGCGTTCAGATTTAACATACCCAATGATCTATCCTATGAATGAGGTGCACTCCACCAACTACTGTACAACAGAGCGAGGCCCATCCGGTTCTTTTTATTTATAATATTGTATTTTTATATTGGTGTTTTATTTTCACATCGTTAAATGATTAGTATTTTATTATACGAGTATGTATTTACATTTAAATCAGAATAACAATATTATAGTAAGAAAATAAATATAATACAATTGAAAATACCATAATAATATTCCTTTCTTTTTCTCCCAACTCGGATGGACGGAAATTTAATAAAATGCGACAACGGCGTGTGCACTCCGCGCTGAAAATAATATTATTGTGTATACAACACACGATACTTATATTATGTACTCGTGTGTACGTATAATGTACTCGCACAGACATCGCGACATCCGTATAAGAAAACCAGATATAATACGGAGAAAATCTCGCCAATCGGCATAAATCTCAGGGCCGCGATAGTCGCTGGCACGTTCGCCGAGTCGACGTGATTTCCCTGGCGCGACGATCGCTCATCCTATTCGGTTATTTATTTTCGACTGACGATGCTCTTCTCCGTCGTGGCATGCGTGTATGCGAGTGTGTGTTTTGTGTGCTTGTACATGTGTGTGTGTGTGTGTCACGGCAATGTTCCAAGATTAATTGCGTGTCAACCACCATGTCTTTTTTGCCTCAGCCATTAATTTATGGTCGAAAGAGGTGTGCGACGTCTGGTGCTCGCGCGTAAAATAATAATAATAATATTAAATATTTCTTTGCACACATATATGATATTGTATATGAAATGTACGCTCGCAAATAATATAATAATATATGGATATAATATTATTTTGTACAGCGTGTATACACCGTGTGATGTGCACGCGATGATGTATATACGTATACAGGTAGGTTGACGGCGATGAAAATAATATTGCAGTAACTCCGGTGCATCGTGGTGCATTTAGCTGCAGGTTATGATGTATATATTGCCAATGAACCGCGGTCGCTTTGTGTGTCTCCCGACTCCCGAGCAGCAGCTGGACCGTTCATACGCGTGTAACGGCTGAACGTCATCACCAAAATTTCGAGTGTATTATATTGCGGACGTGGAGAGAGATTTTTTCTTTATATTTGTTATACGTGCACGTAGTCGGTGCATAGGGAGGATACCAGGCATTTACAAATATCTAAAATATTTATTTATAACATGGACAATTTGCGTTACAAATTGAGTCCTAAATATATTCAAACATCACCACCACGTTGTCCGAACGGAGAAAAACTCGACATTTTATTATTCTCTTTTTTTGCAGGTCTCATAGAACTGAGTGACGGTTGCAGAACTCGTCGTTATTGTTTTACGTCCATTTGCACCGTTTGGTGTGCATCATTCAACACGGGAAAGACATTTCTTTGTACTATACGTTTTTTCTGCACTGTGTAAAAATTTCCCATAAATAATAATCAACGTTTTATTTTATCGCGCAGTTCTACGAGTTTTGTTCGTGTGATCGTATTTATAATAGTAATAAAAATTATACTTGAGCATATTATACTTACAATAATATATCAATTAGGTATGAGGTATGATATAGAGTAAAATATTTCCTTTATTTGAACACGAGAAGAGTTTTGTAGAATTATATATTGTTCAGACTGTATAATGGTTTTTAATTCGACGTAATTATGGCACTTTAGTGCATTAATATTATTATTTGTATAAAATTTGGTCAAAATCTGTTTAAGTACGTGACCAAAATCGGATTAAACCGGATAAGGTACTACACTACTACAGTATATACTACACCGCATGGCGCACACAGACAAACGTGATTAATATAATTATACACAATTACACAAATAACGGCAATAAGGCATTATTGTACATGTACAATTCAAAACGAAAATTAAATTAAACAATATTTTAGGTTTAAAATTAAACAAAAAATAATGTAGTCATTGCGGGACGCCTAGCAAAACATCGAGATTTTTGTGTATAGATTAATATGCATGAAAAGAAGGCTTATTTAAGAAAATAAATATGGCATAAATAATACTTTATGATAACATTATAATTTTAGTGTAATTTTTTAAAATGTCTTTATAAAATGAGAGTTGAATGATATATTGAATAGGTTAAAACTCTTACATTAAACGCATTTCGCAGTTATTATTTACTATTGTATCGATGGGTTTTTACTCAGGGCACTAAACATGGTTTAAATAATTTATGACAAATATATTATAAAGATAAACGTTTGAATAATTTATCGTCACTCAGAATGCCTATTGGTTCTAAAAGTCGGAATAATTCTGGAACATTAGAAAATCGAAAAAAATTCATTCTGATTTTAAATAATAAAACAATAAAAAGCACAAAGACATACCTATGAAAATTGTTATTTCGAATAAAATTAGCGTCAACCAGTATTCTGAGCTTTACGTAAATGTTGTGTGATGTGGAAGGAGATGATAAACTAATTCTATACCTTAAGATGTAATTATATATATATATATATATAGATTTCTACGTTGATAAACAGATATACATCATTGAAGTGCATTATGTTTAATATTTGTCTTATAAAACCGTTGTTTAATGCAATTTATTTTATAAAAAAGCGGTCGAAAATAATAATTGTGGACATCATTATGATGTTCATTGACCGGCATGGTGAAAAAAATGTAATAATTATGTCCTACATTTTAAAACGATCGGTTCAAGGGTGATAAATATGTACACCTTTCAGGTGAACTTCACGACATTTACACTTATCCGCCTATGGACAAGTGTTTATCACAATAAATGTTTACGCTCTCGGCAGAAGTTCAAGCGAAAAAGGTGTCGCGCGGACGGATTGAAATTATAGTAATAATTATCCCCAAACAGGTGTCAGAGATTAGATTTATCGGAGTCGTGTGCGTATGCAGAAAGGGTTAACACGCGGTCACTACGTGTAGGGTTTCGGGGTCGTGTATGTGCGCACGCGATGACCAGGAACCGGTGCCAATACCGACACGATGTTGTGCTATGTGACCACGCCTGTTTGCGGTTACGCGTCTTCGGCACACGCGCGACCGCTGTAGCAGCAAAAGCAGTTACTACACAATAATAGTATAATACGCAAAAGAGTTATCGGGGCACGGTGATGCGACGGCCGACGACGGGCAACAGAAAACAATACATAAATTTTTGTTAAATATTATTTTAATACACTTTTCGTATCAACAACAACAACAACAATAACAATGATAATAATAATAATAATAATAATAATAATAATAAAAATAATATAATGACCACGCTCGGAGTGCGTGAAAACAGTGTTGTTGGAGAGCACATGTCGCGCGCAAGTGTATACGCGATGCAAAACAATGAGCTGTCGTATTTTTAAAGCGCACACATAATAATGTACACACGTCATGCAAGCGTAGCAATAAAACATTATAATAATATAAACGCATACAACAATAGGTGCATTCGCTGTTTTGTGTATATATCATATCGTATGTACATTATTATATAGTGTGCAAGAACACGGTTAAGGCAACGGTTATTATATACGTATATATATATATATATTACTATAACATATAGACTCGCCAGAAACCGAACCTCTGTCCGCACGACCTACGTTGCTTTGCGCACTTGTTCTGAGAGCGATGCGTGTGAGTAATATTATTTTTGTAAATATTTATACCACGTGAGGGATTGCATTCGTATAAAACGTATTGGTATAATATGCCGTTTGCGCCGACTGCGAGTCCCTTCAGACGATGCACTTAAGAAAAATATTATTAAAAACGTCTTTGTAGAAATGAAATAGTATAATGTATTCGAAAATTAAATTTACGTTATATAACTTGCAGTATAATATTAATGAAGTACAAATAAAATAAAAATAAAAGTATGCCATTCTAATACTCGCACACCTCCGATAAGCTGATAAAGCGTGGCGGAATATTTGAAAGAAAGTCCACAATAAATTATTATGACATGAATCATATTAGTTTATTATCTAATATTATACACTATTATAATATCATCTATTATCTGGCTTTTAAATACAGTTTTAAATGTTTTAGACTTAGATACACCATACAAATCAAACATATTTTTATTCTTCATAATTGCTGCAAGAATAGAATTTGTTGTCCCACAATGTTTATTAAATTTAATAATGCATGTATTTATATGCACAACGATTACAACACAAATAAAGTGCGCAAGCGATTAATCGAACAATTGTTATTATTTATAATTATTAGATAAACACATATAAATTATAAATACATATGATTAGGTAGTCAACAAAATATTGGCCAAAAGATTTTTTAGAATGGTTTACCGGTAATAGATCATAAACTCTGCTACAATATAACTATACAGATTTTAACAATAATGAGCGCTGTCAATGATTTGATCGTCTAAAAATATTATATAATATAGTTATCTATCGTATCTTTTTGAACTAAAATAGTTTATTTTCCAATAAAATATTCGGTCTGCACATTTGTAGTAATCTGCACCCGAGTATGCTGGCAAAATATGTTCCAGCCAGTGTATAATTAATAATTATGTAATGATAATCGTTTTATCGTGAAATACTACGTATACAATAATAATATGTTGTTGAAACGGTTTACGCATCATGTATATGTCCGAGTTTCGTCGTTTTCGAAACACCTTTAAATTTTTGAACACAGCTACATCTTCATGTATATAAGTACAATGATACATTGAAGGATAATTTCGAGGTTTGGAATCGTGCAGTAAACGGATAAAATATACATTATATATAAATTATGCCTACATATATGTATATATATATATATATATATATATTATATAGGCAACGTGAACGGTGACGCATTGTGCGCACGCGGACGAGCGATAAATCCGACTTTGGTTTCCCCTGTCAGACGCGCGCTCGGTCCGATGGAGTGGCATCGAAGAATATATTATAAAGGGATGAGTGGCAACGGGGTGTGGTCGAGTGTAGGGGGTATCGGATCGCGGACGGATTTGATACCACGACTACGTACATACATATAGGTATACACATATATTTATATATGGGTACCTGCCGCACGACCGTAGTCTATCCCGGTGCAACACGGCTATATACGCCCCTCCGTCCGTCGGGTCCCCCTCTGCAGCGCCGTGCCCCAGGGCACTGGTCGCGTGAATTATTAATTATAACGAGCCCGCAATGCGTGTCTGCTAGCCGCCGAAAATTTGTGTACATACTTGCGGCCGGGCACCAACGCCATTAATCGTCGCGCGGGTTTAAATTTCATTACGCGGGACTATCTAAATCACCCCAAACCATAAGGCGGAATACGACACCGGCACTCTAATTTTGGATTCGCTATACCTATATCCCACCACCGCCACCACAACCGACGCCGCCGCTGTTTACACTATGAATATAATATGCGCCAACTGCGCAGTCGCGAAAAATCGATTTGAAAAGAGCGAAAACTTATCGCCAATACACACATAATGTGTACCTACATTATAACAGCGACGCTGTATACATAAATGCTGTATTCCATAGAATTGAGATCAATATCTGATGGCATTGCTCATTTTTACCATAAATACATACTCGTATCTGAAATTAAAAGTTTAATGAACACCTAATTACAAAAAAAAAAAAATGTTAGATTTTACTATATTTTAGTGATTTTTATCGTGTTTCGTATAAAAATTATGACCAAGGATTCTCGATAGTTTTGGAGCAGTAGGATATTAAGGAGGCTTCTGCCTATATCCCCTCTCTCCCCGACCTGACCCGAATATCCATCAATGCTTCGACGGAAATATCGTTTTCACGCGTATTATAGCACGTTTTGTCGCAGTGTCGTGCATAGTTTAGTCTCTCGTTGCAGCACCACAGCATGTATGAAACTGCTGTTTATTCGATCAAACGCACGTATATACGCGCAAGGTATACTATACAACACGTAGTAGCATAAAGCGTACGTCATAAATATTATATAATAATAATATATACCTAGCTGGTTAAAAAATAATTATTAATTTATATGCACCGCGGTTGCGGTTGTGTTGTACGCGGCCACCGCCGCGTAGGACTGGGCGCGTAAAGTAATTTGTGAAAAATAAAATAAAATAAAACACCGGACAATAGCGCAATAATGTGTATGCATCAATCTCAATTAAAGCACTTCTGTATACGAGCATATAAAACATATTTTATTATATGCTAATAAATACCGTGTTCAATGCGCGTGATCTAATAAAGAACAGTTCGTATCCACGCAATTGGAAACGCGTACAAGTAACACATCTTATATTGTTGTTGTTGATGTTTTTGTTGTTCTGTAGCTGTCCTCGTCACCATTTTTCGTTCTCTGTTCGTTTATACGCGTTCTATTTCTTAATGTCGACCGAATCGTTGCGCAACAGTGATCACGAGCGAAATAAAGAAAACTATACGTCTCTATTATACGAACGCTAAAACAATTTACACACCTGCTAGACGGTTCTGTATAATATGCATTTTAATACTTTATAAGGAAAATTTGAAACAACTCACACAGAAGTAGAAATTAAAATACAATTATACAATTCTATTTAAATAAATCTCATTTTGTGCTATTATATCCATAATTTGTAAGTATTTTGCACTCATTCCTGAAATCAAACGCTGAAATTTAGAACGAAAGTTCACCATGTTTCTATTCAACACCTCAAAAATTCAAATCTTGCAAGTGCTGATAAACACTACCGCACTTGCAGTTATCCCTACATTTAGTTTATTGAAAAAATGATGGAAAGGATAACACTGATGCGATCCCAGTTTTATTGACTACAACTTGTTAATGTTGAACCAGGCACATTTCCGGAATATTTACGAGCAATGTTTTACGGACAAGATAATATAAATCCTTTGAACACTTAATGATTATGTAGATTAGGATTTCTACAAAAGGAAAAAAAAATTATAAAATTATACTTTTTTAAATTTCCGTTTGGGGTTTTCCGTTTTTCTGGAAAACCCTGCATTATATATCAGAACATAGAGTATCACTGATGAATGTAGAACTCTAGGCACTAGAGCAGGCCCTCTCTGTTTCCCCCTTGAATCCGCCACTGATGACTGATAGTTCAATATTGCGTGTGCGTTGCAAAAGCCGTTGTAACGCGATGCGTTATTATTATAATACGTGTAGACCGGAGAAACTAGATATCAACCGAACGAATTCCGATTGTCCATGTACATACAAGGTTTTACAAGCGCGCGCGCGCACGTCTTCGTAAAGTATAAGTGTAAATTATTGTTGTCCGGTCGCGGGAATAAGACGCGTCTCCGTCCGTCAAATATAAATGTATAGCATACGACTAGTGGGCAGTGAGCAGGCACATACATACAATATAGTATTCCGAAAGTATATAACGCGTCGTATGATATTATACGCTTGCGCACGTCGTACGCACGCTTACGGTATAGCGAAAATGCGAATTCCGCACAAACGAGTTGACGATTATATTATTATTATTATTATTATTATTACGGGTTTCTGCTGCAGAGGCAACCGGCTAATAGGATAAACGATTGCGACCGCATCGACACGTCGGTCGCTGTCGCACCGAGAATTCGGTCGAGCGTACATACATACAGCTATATTGAATATTCTGTATGACAATAATATGTACGACGTGCTGCTGCAATCGTTATGCGCCGTGTACCTAGAACCTATCTGTGTATGAAATCGTAATAATATTATGCATGACGGTTCGTCGGTTTGACCATCGGGCACGAACACGTCGTATACGTTATTGTAATAATAGGCAAACACCGGCGCGCGTCACATTATATAGTTCTCCGGGTCAAGTCGATATACGTATTATATCGTCGTATCGGTATTATCATAATGATATTCAGCGAATCAATTGTTGTCAAAACGTGTACGGTTTGTTAATGCGAAATCATACGTGCATCTTTGCGTGCGTGCAGCTTACACGCGCGTGTGCATCAATTATTATTATACTTATACACACATTACAACTGTTACAGAAACAACTATGTGTATTATTTTAACTGTTATATTATTATATTATAATTATGTTTTAACATTATCTACAGGATGCAGGCGCAATCACTTTTCGATTGCCCACGATGACGTGTAACATATTTACATGCATACATACATACATACATACATATATATATATATATATATATATATATATATATATATATATACTTAAAATATTATGTCTGCTCTGGTGCAGTCAGTTATATTATTACATTTTATTATTATTATTAAACAAGACCACGATGTAACCGATTTTTAGTTCGTTTCATAGCGGTTCTCAAACGGTGCCCCGCAAAATAACTTGGGCTCTAGCGGAAGTAATCTTATCTGTATAGGAATATTATCTGTATTCCACATTACGTTTGAATAAAATCAAGTTCAGCAATTATTGTTTATTAAATTGTCGCATGTTTGTAGATTGAAAATTCTAAAATTATATTCATATTATTTGGAATGTCAAAATTAAATGTGAAAAGTCGTGTGAAAATTTAATTTATTTGTTAACACAATGTCTTAACACGTAGTATTATAATTAGACGTATACATTATGAAGAAAAAAATGATTGAAAATCAGCAAATCTAGCTTAAACCAAGTTTAAAAGTTTTTGAAACACCAGTTATTTTTATCTTATTTATATATATATATATATATATATGTACCTATATAATAATTTTTATAATTGAATGAAAATGCATATCATTTTTGGCACGTAACATTGGAAAAATTTGCCACCCTTCTCCTAAAATAATATACGTTGATATTAAAACGCACAATGCGTAAGTTCGTTTTATCCAGAAACAAAACAGACGAGATTATTTTCCTTATTTTATTCATCATGCGTACGCTAAGAATTCGAAAGTCGATAACGTGTTCTGCCGTTAAATTAGTCGTCATTAGTACACATTACACCGCGTGTTAATTTGTATTTCTACCGGACACTAGAAGTGTTGATCACTTTCGTTCAGCGGACACAATAGTGGAGGACAATTTAAAATATTTCGTTATTGCTATAATTTCCAGTTCCCACCAACACTAACTGCCAGCCGCCACCGTTTAACTATAGATAATTTATTCACTATACGTATTAAAATTATTGACCAGCGCAACTATGCCGGAATTTAGTCGACGAATATTTTCATCGGCGTTTAATAGCTGAGAAGTAATAATGATGCAATATTTTTTCATCTTATGTATAACTATTTCGCTTCTCTCGGAATTATGATTAAGAATTACATTACAAACTAGTACAAACTTTTTCTATAAATGTTTTAACTAGCTATTTCGTAGTGTGTATTTGAATGGTGATGTTTATTATAATATATGTTTATATTAATAAAACAAACAAACGTTTTCTTCATCAAAGCAAAGTCAAATGTTGTAAAGTTTTTATATAAATGACAAAATGTAGTAAGATTTTGAATAAATGATTTTTCATATACATGATTGCTGAAATAGGTAGTGACTAATGATTGTATCTATTTTATTATATATACCACAATAATTACGCATCACATAGTTTACTGCAGTTTACTATGTATATAATGTGCTCGTATGATAATATGTGCTCTAAGTACTTCTTTTTACTAAAAACTCTTAACAACGTTGATTTAGTTATGTCATAATAATTATGATTTAAATGCATATACTAGTGACGTTATGTATTGTATACCTATGCACCTATTCTATATTTTTAAACATTTCAAACTATGTTAGAAAATATAACTTACTCACAATACACTTTAAATATAGTGCTGAGCTCTCTGAAAAGGCATATAATATAAATAGATATATTTTATTAAATATATTATATATGTAAAGTGTATTATGATATGGTTTATATTTTCTGACATAGTTTGAAGTGTATATATATATATGCCAAATAAGATGGAATCTATAGTAAAAGTTTCATTTTGAAAAATGTCTGAGAAGGTTTATTAAAAAAGTCACTATAAATATTACTTTTATTTTTTAGAACAAAATGTTTGGTTTAAAAACCTATATTAGTTATTATAGACGTTAATCAATATTTCTTGAGGTAAAAATAATGTTCTTTACTCTATTCGAGCTATTCACCGGCCGAATTGTATTAATTTCTATCGTAGAATTTTTGTAATAATCGTGCATTGTTCGCCCACACACGCTATTATTTATTAATTGTTTACTGTACAATTGAGGAAATATTATATTTACAAGCAATAATAAAGTACAATATTACTACAGCTTTTAATACGTATACCTATAAAATGGTTTCGCACGATACTGCTCCAATACAATATGTATTATGCGTCTATAATTAGAGGTACGGAAATGTAATAAAACATCATACATTACAACGATGAACGAATATAACTATATATTATTGTTATCATAATATATATATATATATATATATGTGTGTGTGTCTGTGTGTATAAGAAGGTATACCGAAAATGCGTGTTATTTTTTTAACCGCACGCTGTCGTTATTTTTATTTATTCCTTTTTTTTCTCCCTCTCTCCTCTTCTCCGCGATCGACCAACGACGGAAGACTTATTGTGTTTGGGAGTTTCATTAGAATACCCGGAGACTTATACAATATTAAACGGGATGGTTGGGGGGTGGAGGGGGGGCGATCGCTGTATAGGAACGTTGCTGAAAGAGCGGACTCTCGGTTGCGCGCGCGGCGACCGGGGGGGATTTCGACCGCAGTAATAAATCTCCGACGAGGTTTTTGTGGCCGCGCATAAATTAGGAAATCAAACGGAATCGTGGATATGGCCTGGCCGGTTTTATCCCGAGTGCTCGGGTGTATCTTCCAATTCCGACTCGGCCGGCTTGACAGTGAATAAATCACCTGGTGAGTCGAATAGCTCGGGCTCGCGTATACCCGAACGGTCGTGTGCATGTGAGTGCGTGCGAGTGCGCGCGTGTATGCCACATGGGCGGGTTAGCGGTGTTAAGTCGGCCGACGCGTGACGTGGAGACGGTGGCGGGAGAAGCCGAATTATTCAGGGCCACGAATAAAAATACGAAATGTGAGGAGAGGGTGAGAGGATGGACGGACAAAAAAAAAAAAAAACAAAGTCCGTTTTTATATAATGCATAATAGATACATATCATTATATTTAGAAATAAATGTATGTATGTATGTATGTATGTACGTGTGTGTGTGTGTGTGTGTGTGGTGTGTGTGTGTGTGTGTGTGTGTGTGTGTGTGTGTGTGTGTGTGTGTGTGTATGTATGTGTCTGTGCACGCTGCATCTAAAACATATATTTATACAAAACATGAAATAAGATTTAAGCGCGACTGACGCAACGGTAAAATCGAACGAAAAGCGTACGTAGTACCTATACTTATTTATTTTTTATTACTTACTAGATTATTATATAAAATTTTGTTTCGTTTATTAGTATATAAATTATTGTTCCATCAAAGTATAAGTAGGAGTTATTGTTAATTAAAACAAAAAAATAAAAAAAACAAACAAATGCATTAAGTGATTATCTCCGTGAGACCCTGCGGATATAACTCACGTGTACTATGCTCCTGGGCGATCAAAGTCCATTGCGACAAGTTCAGTGATTTCTCGGTGAATCAAAAATTATACTCACCTGTGAAATAATATAATGTATATATATAAGCATATGCGTCACGTCCCGAAACAATGTATAGGTACCGTTCCTACATCGTAACAAGATAGTGATGTATGTTTTTCTACTATATCTATTTTGTGCATACGACTATTTCAATATTATATAAGTCCTACGCAAGCAAATAAAACCGTATAGGTACACTCGCCGCTATAGATACATTTGTGCACGTCAAAATGTAAACGAAACCTTATTCTTCTTCGTGAACATTTCGGTTATTTATCGATTTACTATAATTTGTTGTTTATTTTCAAAGAATACGAATTTAAATATAATATGTTGAAACAGGTTTTTTTTTCTGAAGCGAAATATAATTTATCGCTTAAAGAATTCGGTTGTTTTAACCGAATGACACGTGAAATATTTTTGTTTTCTTCAAAAGGGATTTTCGATTATAACGCATAATACAATTTACCAACTTTTCAGTTATTTAATGTTGATTTCGTATAATAATATGTATTATTCAATTCAAAAACGTCAATCCTAGAATCACATATTGTATACTATTAGGTACGATGTAGGTAATTGGGTAGGTGTAATATATGACCAGATCGTATCACGTATTGAATTCTTAGATAATTCAATAGTTTTGAATTTTAATAGCTCTATAATACATTTTTTATGCATTTGATGAATAAAATGTTTTCATATAAAAAGTTAAAAATGGCGACACAATGAGTTCTAATGGATAATTAAAAAAAGCGATTCGGTGTTCTTAGGAGATATTATTGCGCAAGTGATGCATTAATATTATTAAGACATTTAACGTCGTTTTATACTTTCAATTATTACATTAAATCCAGTTTTCAAACATACACATGGAATAAGTAAAGTTAACGTGATCATACGCCCTGCTTTCGAGCTAAGCGTCCCGCTGTCCTCAAAGAACCTATCAATGTCCCGCTTTGAGAAAAGTCGATTGATGGTAAGTATTTATTGATCGCAAATCACAATCATACATTTATACATTTATTCCAATAAAAAATGTGTTATTTTACGCAAAATAATATGTTTTCTTATTAAAACATACAGGTGTCCTGTTTTTAAGAAAAAAAAAATTATGGTCATTATGTATAGCGGATGTTATTACAATATAGCTTATCAAATATCATATTATATAATCATAATTTAAAGAATTACATTTTAATGTTATAATATATTTTTCTAGACAAATGATAAACAAAACGTAAAAACGTTAATGGTTCATTACATTATATCATATATTACACTATACTTATAGCATCAAAATATTTAATTTCATGTACGCGTGGGTTTTTTGTTGATGGCTGAGCATATATATATAATATATTATTATTTAAAACTAAAAAAGGATTTTTTTGTTTATCGATTAAACAATGAGCAATTGAAAGTTTTTCATTTTTTCCTAAGTTTCATAGCGTTATATTTCGTGTTGAATTAAAATATCGAAATCTGATGACCTTAACAACTATTTTTGGCGGGAATCCAATTACATATCAAGTGCTGCACCATGTGTTTATTCCACATATGGTATCTTTGGCGCTTACGATTATAAACGCTTGTTATAATATTTTAATTTCTTTATGTTGATATTGTATTAGCGAACGATGCACGCTTACTATGAAATAAGGACAATTTTTATTAAAGAAAATCACCACGTATCTCTCTTTACCATCAAATATCTGTAAAGCTATCTGAAGCTAATTATGATATAGAATAAAAATCTATCAAAGTGCATTTTAGTACCTTATTTAAATGTTTTTATAACAGTCTATGGAATTATAAAACGTTTTCTTACTTTCGTATCAGAGCGCAAATAATGAACCAATATCATATACCTATTATTAGTCATATAAGTAAGTTAAATGTAAGTCATATTCTCATGTAGTATATTATAATGTAGGTATACGTATATTATTATATTATTCACTAAATATTGGTAAACGGACTTATGTACAGTTTGCTTTCTAATATCAAATTTATTCCACACCGACGTTCGACCGAATATCATAACAGGTTTTTTATAATTATTAAGTTGAATATAAATATCGTTTCCAATAAAGAATCCATACATGTATTTTATTTTAATCGATTAAAAACATATAGGTACCTACACATAATAAAGTAAGATCATTTAATATAATATGCGTTTTGCTTGTACCTCATATATATTTCATGTATGCTATTCGATGTATTAAGTGAGTTAAAAACCACGTTTACATGCACAAATTGTGTACGGACAGTCGACCAAGACCATTCCTTCATACTAATTTGAAAATTTCGATTCGTCAGGGTGGGTAATCATGAGCCAATATTGTTAATTTTAATGAATCCATGAGACTCATAGGCGAACATTTGGTTGAATTTTTAGGGGGCTATAATAATCCAATGTAATAATTATAAAAACAACAAATAACATTTCAAATAAAGTTCCGAATTTGGGGTGAAAAAAAAATATTTTAGGGGGCTATGACCCCCCTTATCTCCCACCGATGTCCGCCTATGCCATGAATGTAATACCTAGCCTATAACGGTTTTATTTTCTATGTTATTTATTGTATATGCGATGTTAAATGATGAGGGTGAGTCTAGCGAAAATTTGAACCTATAGAAGTAGTAGTGAACAATACGGAGTGTATACATTACATGGATTGTAATGAAATATGTTATGTGTACGGAAACGAGTAAAATGGGTCTGTTTTTCCATCATACACTTAGCCCCCCCCCTTTTCAAAGTGTAAGCGCCTATGCTCTTGTTATAGTATTATACAATGCAATATTTGTTTGTGAAATCATGCGTAAAACGTGCCAGGATTCCAACAACCCCGTGGATATGATTATATACTCATTATTATTATTGTAACATTGCGTATTACAAATGAAAAAGTATATACTCACACATGTATGTATGTATGTATGTATGTACCTATATGTTATAATATCGTGTTATACGCATATGCGGCGCGTATCCATATTATACTATATATACATGACCCACCCGTTCGTATATATATATAATATAGTATATACGGATATTCGAGCGCTGAAGCGGAAGAGGATTTAACCGGAAAAAGGAAACTAATTAAACGGCGATAGCCGTGCAGCTCTCGCGGGGCGCCGCCGTGCGATGCGCGTGACTACTGTATTATAATACGCGCGTATTACTATACGTGTATGTACATTTTACTCGTGCACGAGGAATGGCGGCGGTGGCTTCGGCCGAGGCAAAGGCAGCAGATGTTGCAGCGTACTAGTACGCGTGTATATATATATATATACACATAATATACGAACCTTCGGCGGCGCTACGATAAGGGTGTGTGCCACGTGGGGAGGAAGGATGGACCGGGGTTGAAGGTTGGTGTTGCGAAAGGGATAAAGACGCGGAGAAGGGGGCAACAACACGCGGGCTGTCCGAAAGTGAATAATCTGCAGGCGCTTCCTCCGCCGCGCGCGCGGTCCGGTATACACAACATGTATATATATATATATATATATATATATATATATATATGTATATATATGTATACGTAAATTATAATATGTATAATATATATTTTACACGAGAACGCGCGCGCCCGAGCGGACGGTTAATCCCGCCGGCCGGGACCGCGGCTCGCGTGAAAGTCGGATTTACTGCGTCCGCCTCCGACGCTTAGTCGCATACAGGGTGACTCTTGAAGACGGCCCGGACCCTATGGGTATATACGTATACTTATAAATGGTATCACTCGAAGGTCCAACTTTATATTATGCGTGCGTTACAGCTACAAATAATATATACCGTATAGGTACACGCATTGCAGTGTTCGACATACCTACGTTTTTTCTCGCCCATTGTGCGGAAAATAATGACATTGTATCAACGCGTATCTGGGCTGCCGGTTATATTGGAGTGGTTTTTGGTCCGTGTGAGTATCAACATCACTTTCACTTTGAATGCAAATCAGTTGTGTCTGTCGCGCACCGGTACCGCTATTTTAGATCTTTCTATATATTATACAGGCGATGCTTTTGTCCATTCCACGTGACTCGCACGTGGCACATGAGTCGGAACAGAGTTGTACTTTTTGTGAATCTTACATGGGCAGAGTTCTGATTTGCTGATTGATAATGATTGTTTTTATTTTATAATAATTTGTTACTTTATTTATTAATTTTTTTTTTTTTTGAACATAACTTATTATTAAGTCGTAAACGTATATAGATATCAAGAAAGGCACGAATTTTGATTCACCCTGTAGTTTCATCTATGTGCGTGTTTTAGTATATTATGTATTCTATATGTACTATGTATATGTGCATAAACGGGATAAAGCCACTTGAACCACGTCCCCCGAAATTCACCCGACGTTGCAGCCGATGCCACTGTCGCCATTCATCAGTATTAAAAGCTCACAGCCGCACCAAAATTTCGACCCGGTCGGGTGGCCGGCCCAGACTCGGCAGGTCCACCGCAATAAAATTCGGTCGATCATCGTTTTTTTATAATATCATTCTATCGTTTTAAACCGTACTGGTGGTGTATTATAAGCGTGCAAAGCTCGATATACAGGCAAACGAGCGGTTTATATTTTTATTTCAAAATATATGCGTATTATCGTTATTGTCGTTGTGTATCGTGGTCGCCTACCATTATTGAACTCGTGAAATTATGGTGCTCTGTCGAATTCGTTTTGTACGTAATTATAATGTTATATGTAAAGTATTGGTACTTTTAACATCTGTTTGATCCTTATGTTCTTCTAAACAATTTTAAAAATTGCAATATGCAAAATGTACATTCATCCACGTAGTCAACAACCCATATCGATTATTGTTAAATATTATTAACTATTTATCACGAGTGTTTTATTCTTATCTCATATAATGTGTATTTATAAAACAGTCCCCTGATTGACTGCAGATCTATCAACGCATGACTCAAACCATTGGTTAGATGAGATTGGAAATTGGCTTACAGTTTATGACATAGGCATCCGCTAAGAAAAGATTTTCGAAAATGTACTTACTTATGTATATGATAATTAAAAATAGTTATTATAATATTGGTTATAATAACGTGAGATAATTTGTGAAAAAAAGTTATTCGAAAAAAAATGGTACAATGTCTGAACATCTTTTTTTCGGTGATCCGCGTTCTACAAAAGTGTAAGAACCGCTGGACAACACAATAGCCTACGGACATTACTTTAAAGACATAATATTTTTAACCTTTGGATCATCTAAATTGCGTCTATATGATGTACATTGCGTTTTCGATAGGTACCATAAAACTATACATTTAAATACATGTTTTCACTTCTATATGAGAGTAGTTTCAAAATTTCCCATTTTCCAACTGGACGTTCCTGCACCTAACACCTAGGTTAGTTGCATAAAAACTTATATACTATACAATATTACCCGATATTATTATTATATAAAGTAAATTATACCGACTACCGTCGTGGTCCGTGAGAAAACGATCGCGGGGAGTGGGTATGAACTATGGAGCGGCAGACACGGGAAGAATAATGTTCATCCCGTAGTAAAGCACTTACTGCTATCCCATTTAATTGGGGTCGGCAGGCACTTTCCTATCGTACAACATATATATATATATATATGTGTGTGTGTGTGTGTATACTATATATGTACAATACATAAGCCACCTCAAAGGCTGTAATTCCACGCGACCTGCACGCTGGGCCCTCCTCTCGGCCATTTATCACTTATTCTGCCGCTTGCCACGAAATTTTTCCATACACTCGAGTACACGGAAAACGTACATACACACACACACACAATATATTATATATTATTTAATAATATATCATACGCACGTCTTTTCCGCGCCTACACATATCCATTACACACGTCGGTAGCTCTTACAAGTGCATAGGCAATTCAAGGGATCCCCTCACATCCTCCCCTCGGTATGATATACTATATTGTTGCGTTGTCCATACATCCCCGATGTCCAAACCACTAGCAAACCGTTTGTGCGATTCACGCATGTATCGTAAAAGCGTCGGGTTTCCTCCGCCACGGGGCCGCAGTGCACACTGTCATCACCATCGCTGCCGTCTTCAGCTCTCATGATATAGAATCTTATAGCTTCTCCCCACCACCGCCGCCCAAACGGGTGGCTCGTAAGCGCACGACATGTACATGTATACCAGGTATACTATGCCTATTACTTTAACCTTGTATTAAATTTTCAATATTTTTTTGATAGCCAAATATTTTTATCATTATTTCAAGTATATGCGGTTTTTGTTTTTGAGTTGAAGCATTTTAAAAAAAATGTATCATATCAAAAAGTGGTTTTGCGTAAAAATTCCGGTTTTTGTCACTTTTTATGGGGTTTTCCGACGATTTTGAAAAGTATTGAAAATGTTTAACTTTTTGATACGCCCAAATACCATTTAAATTCACTTTAATTTCAGAAAAGTTGCCATTTAAGGAAATCGGAGCATCTTTACTGCTACAAAACACGTGATGAAAGACGAGAAAAAAAAACACAGCTTTGTAAAAGCAATACATTCATAACTCCAATCAGAATCTAAAAAACATTATTATAATTAAAATACTTATGAATTTTGATTTTTAATAATTTATAGTAAATTGTACTGTTGAAAGTTTTATAAAGAGCTCGGACAAACATTTAGTACAGGGACCCAGGGGGTTTGATATGTGGGCCCTGAGTATTGGTATCATATGCTTTGTTGAATGTTATTTTTAAATTCTAACATTCGTTTTGTATGTTTTGTCATTTGAATATCTATTCAAAATGCATTACGCTTCGTATAACTATAAATTTATATACATTGAATACTCATTATATTTTCACGATTAATATTAAAGTACAATGCATAATACACGGCACATGCACTCGCGGCGGAATTAGAGTAGGGTTGTTTTTAATGGCCCATAATATACTAATCAGTATTACATGGTATAGGACTGTTATTGAAAATCATTAGTCACACTACGTGACGAATGCCATGACTAATATTTCAATAA
The DNA here is from genome assembly GCA_025469195.1 of Chaitophorus viminalis. Lineage (NCBI taxonomy): Eukaryota > Metazoa > Arthropoda > Insecta > Hemiptera > Aphididae > Chaitophorus > Chaitophorus viminalis. The sequence continues at coordinate 126,848 of JAIPRK010000512.1, forward strand.
AAAATGCGTTTAATAATTCCTTGTGGGCAATATATCAATTCATTGATACATTATAATAGTATACTGACGTTTGTGTATAAATACATGTTACTGCACTTTAATATATGTACCGTGTAAAGAACTGAAATGGAAGTATAAAAAAACCATTTTATCTGTGTGAATATATATTTGTCGTGTATATTTATCTACCCTAGTAGAAGAATGTACATAATCGTTTCTATATATATGTATGTATGTATATATTCACACGTGTAAGCATATTGTGTATATGTATGTGTGTGTGTGTGTGTGTGTGTGTGTGTGTGTGTGTGTATGGTGTGCACATGCATAATGGAAAAGGATATATCACTTTGGTGTTAATTTAAGAAAAAAGAAGATCAGTAGAAATAATATATTTTCATTTGTTTTAAGTGTTTTTACAAATATACCTACGCAACAATATATTATCCTGTATATGTGTATGCGTATATCGTGTGTAGATTGATTCTTCTTTAGACGATTATTTGTGTTTATGTATATATAAATTTAAAGAAGGCCATAAATTCGAATTAACTAATGATTGGAACAATAAAAAGAGATCACGGGGAGTTTTAAATCCGATGACGAGAGTCAATCTTTTATAGTTTTCTATAATATATTCACACCCGCATCCACCTATTATGCAGATTATGTACAACCGAAAGGACGTAATACAACCAATTGTTCCCGTCTCCCAGGGCAATATTACGGGGTAGTCAATAATACAGTTTTTCGGTCATCCGAGACGTTTCACATAGTGACAAAAAACCATTTATTTATTTATTTTTTTTTTTTTGTTAGACATAACTTTTATTTTAAACACATTATCAATACACATAAATATAGTATACAAATAAATCGTTTATTTTTCTTGTCTGAATATTTCAAAAAAAAAAAAAAAAATGGTTTCTGTTGTGTTTATGTAGGTATGTACAAAAAAAGGATTCCATAAAAATATTATCTGATAACAATATAAAAGTTATATAATAAATTATACGAAATAAAAAAAAATATTAACTTATTAAGTAAAAACGAAAATTTGACACTTGTCATTGTCATTTTTTTTTTTCAAACAACGGTTATTGTAATAATTCTATATGGTAGAATTTCACGTTTGATTTATATAAAAACTGGTGAGACTACTCGAGAACAATGTATTACCTACCAAACAGTACAGGAAAAAGTGTATTTTTTTTCTTTAATTTAAAAATCCAAAAAAAAAAAAATAACACTACCTATATCTAAGTCCTTATGTATATAATACGTGTAATATATAATAATATATTATCATTATCCAAAACTAGAATACATTATATTTAATCTTGACGCTAAATTAAGTACATCTAAAAATAGTATTCATTACGTTCAACGTCTAACGCGTATAGTCTATAAAAACTATAAAAACAACGGTAGGTATATAATATATTTTATATACTTATAATACAGGTACACATTAGGTGTATACATGGTGTAGTATAATTACTTAAAAAATTGTTAATAATTTTTTTGATCTTATCGTTACTTAAACACAATAAATTACGTATATTCTATTACATAAATCATCGATTAATCGTCAATATAGCTTATATAATAATACTTACACGTATATAATAGTGAATTGAAATCGTATACGAACATACTATGTTATAATAACTTAATAATATTTACGTATATCTCTGTTTCACGAGTAATACTATAACATTAATGCTTCGAGCCGAAGAGTCGTTACATGGTGATCACTCGTAGGTAATACACGATATCGTGTTCCCCGTTCAACTGCAAAACAAGCAATGCAAAGACATCGATTAGAACATTATATAATAATTGGAACAATACGTATATTGGTTTAAAAGATTTGAAATGCATGTAAACTCTTTTGTATTACCATAATATAATATAGCTGTTTAAAAAGTGTGAACACTTATTATTGATATTAAAATTATTTCCATAGTATTATCTCTGAATTTACTTATTGACTTATTGACTTATTTATCACAGTTTATTGTAATAATTTATAAACTCTAAAGCTTTAAAAGAGAGAAAAAAGTACATAATTATATATACAGTGGAACAACCTCGATAATACGAATTAGTCCAGAGCAAAAAAAAAAAAATTCGAGTTACCAGACACATTTTTGGTGGAAAATAACTTATATATTATATTATGATTTATAAAATATAAAATTATTTTATTCAAAACTATAATATGATATAATTATGTTTAGTTTATTTATAGCTTATACTTTATAGTTTATACCAATACTCAAGTTTCAGGGTAAATACACAATGAAAGAATAATGAACTCTGTTGTTTGTAACACACTGAAGAATTCTTACTTATCTATTCATTTATTAATATATATTTCGTTGAAATAAAATAAGAACTTATTTTTTATAATTTTCTAAGTACAATATTTCAAACCAAACAGGATTTGCCCATTTTTTAAACTCGTAAAACTGGTTGCAGCCTTTCGTTAACCAATTAAAGGCTTAACCAATTAACCAATTAAACGTATGATCAGTCGACCCGATTTTCGGTAATGTATGTCGAACCATTCGAGTTATAAGCCAAAATTCAAATCATATGACTTCGACTGATCGAGAAATTTGAGTTTGTGAAATTCGAATTATCGAGAAAATTCATTACACATATCGTATATTGAATGCCATGGCATTCCTTTGAGTAATCGTAAATTTGACTTATAGAGGTTTGAGTTATCGAGGTTCCACTATTTTTCTGTTTCAAGATCCTCCTCAACGTCTTTCTAAGTCCTCCCATTCATGCTCCCCACTCCATCTCAAACAAAATGCGTAATAATAACCCACTCAGTCTTTTTTCTTATTTCTGTTGTTGGATGATAATGATAACCATTTATATATCTACTTTCATACCTTTTAATATACCGCTTATAGGTAGTTAATTTTCACTTAACTTTCACTAACCTAACCATTCTCCTCACCTCGAATACTACCACCACCCCATCCACCAAAACACGCAAACACACCTTTTCTTTCAATATGATTGGAATGCACACGAAAAATAAATCTTTTACGACCACGCGGGATTGCGGTTGGTCGACCACGGATTCAGGAAACATGATTTTTTTTTGATTTTTTTTCGTGCAACATCGTTGTTGCCGTCGTCGAGTGTGAAAAAATATTGCGTGATGGTGCAAAGCAAACATACGTAGGTACGTGACTTGCGCGAAAACGTGACGAAGATGTAATGTACTATATACGCGTGCACGCACATGAAGATACATAACGGATAATCTCTCGCACTCAGTGCCCCGACAAGCCGATCAAAAAACTGGTGGATCTTGAAATGTATGCAGCATCAAAATCACGTAAAACGTATAGTGTAATTTTTAATTTTTTTTTTTTTCAACTCTTATCCATTTATTGTCGTATTACAACAGATTCTTAACAGTGAAAACAAAGTAAAGACGTTACCCGCCAGGAGTAAGATGAAAACCAAAAGACCTCGGCCTAGTCGGACCTAGTCGGAAATCCGGCTCTGCGTGTACGTATAGGTTTCAATAATTAAATATACACACACAAATGTACTTCATATGTAATGGTTGGTAAGTTTACATAGTATACTAATACTACTGAACAGTGTTATTTACGTCTATATTTACATTATTTTATTATGGAAGTGCAGGGTGGTTTAAAATTGCAGTTTATTCGTAGTTACGTGTTTTGTATAAATGTATAGACCAGTATTTATTTTAAACCTTTGAAGATACTATAAAATTGTAAAGGGTATATTATGTAAAAAAAAACCTAACTTTGATAAATTTATATTATACTTGCTATGTAAAATAAAAAATATCACTCGCAATCATTGTCTGATCAGCTAAAACTGCCACGCAATTTTTTCGATAGTTTGAGGAAACGTATATACGTAATATTTTATACAACGGTGAATAAGGAAATTGAATTTGGGTTCAAACAGTTTTCATTTCTGGGTTGGATGTATACATTTTTCATTTTTGTGGGTTAGGTATCTGAGAAATATTTTATTTTACATATGATAATGTGGTTTAGGTGTCGAGGTATATATGAATTTGATATTCTAATATGGTTGACTATGAATTGATAGAAATAAATATTTTTAGAACATTTGAACAATTTTTCAATTGAATAGATTGTTAACATTGTTAATTGCTCTAATCTGAGAGATACTCAGTAAAATATTGCAGCTAGAATGCTAGATGTTATAATATAGCGTAATTATATAGTATTAATGTATAATGTATTATAATACAGATCAAACCAAACAATTCATGGGGTATAGTTTTTTCTATGATGGTGGGGGGGGGGTGATGGGGGTATATAAGTAATATAAGTGTTTTGTACACTCTTTTGAAATAATCATTGATAACATTGTGTGTGTGAACGTCCGCAATATCCCAGTATATGTGTGTGTGTGTGTGTATGTAATAAAAATGTACAGAGGAAGTGCGGGGTCTGTGCCGATGTCATATACTATGTACGTTTCATGTATACACGTATTTCATATATGTATACGTATTTTATATACAAGTGTTTACGTACATAAATAATATATAAATCGTATCTGTATACACGTTGTCGTCGGGCTTTGTGTCTCGTCGGGCTTGTGGCGTCGTTTCAAACGTATATATATAAACGTAATAATAATAGTAATAATAAAAATAATAATAATAATAATAATATCATTTTATCAGTCTTACCGGATGTTACCACGCGCGCGCGCGCGAGGGAAATTCTTTGCGAACACGATAGTATATGCAATAAACGTACGCACACACGCAATGGCGTATTTTGGGTTGTGCTCGTGGAAGGAAAACCGCGAGACGTCGTTTCCGGTTTGCGAGAAAAAAGTGATTCGAAGAAGATTCATCGGGGAAAAATAGTAAAATATTATGAAAAGCGCGATCATATTTTCCTATTGTCGCGCTATACCACATGCACGCGCACGCGTGTCGGAACAACACGCTTCGGATGGTTTTCTTCAATTTTCGAATTTCTTTTTTTTGCCCCGTTTTCCATCTCGCGTGGAGGCAGGCCCGCCATCACACGCGAAAGACGGCTTCCGAGCTCCCGAGGAAACACATACTACTGCAACAATACGTATATTTTTTAGTGTTAATGGCTCGTCGTCGCGTTTTTATCACGTGTGTCATTCGCGCGACATTGGTCTTTATGCGATTCGACGCGTGAGTGTATGAAAGTATATTACTTATAGACATAGAAGTATTATGATATAATGCATACGATCACGATCACACACTAAACGTAAGCGTCCGCAACGATGTTCGCCCACCGCAGATTTCACAGATCATAATATTATTATAATACATTTTATTACAAATTATTGTCACAACGCAAATCATATTATGATGATTATATTATTGTTGTTGTAAAATCATGGGCCTCCCCACACGAACCTGATTGTTGGGTTCAATTATCTGCAGTTTCGAGAAATAAACAATAATACCTACCGACGGTAGGATTTACCGATTGCGAATGACTGACGCAAATTATACATTTGCAATTTTACATGTCAATGATTTTTTTGCGCGGTTTTGATACTGTTTGATCGAGTATTATAGTTATTTTACAATGATCATGAAAGCCAATGAAATATGACCAGAAATTTTTATTGAATGCATTCCGCTATGTGTATGAGACGCTTAAATTTATAATATATTATGCTCTCGTTAAAAATGTTGTCCTCCGCTTGCTTTATTGAAATCGGTTGCACAGGATAATAATAATAATAATAATAATAATAATAATAATAATAATAATAATAATAATCAGACAAATTTCCCGCCAGACACTCATGTGTTTATACATAATATATGTATATATATTTACACTTTACGACTGTTTCGTAATACCGTTGGCGAAACAGCTTAAATAAAGAAAACGATAAATTACATGCGAATATATGCGCAAAATGATTGTGTTTGGATAATAATGCCATAAATTGTTTTTTAATCCTCGACGCCGACATTTGCGTGTGCCTTGATTTGTCAACTTGCCTAAGAATTATTTTTAGCTCCTATACGTACCACATTTATTATAAATATAATACATATTAAACGTATAATATTCATCTTAAATTATTATTTTATATTATTTTAAAGTATTTAATTTTCTGCACATTTTCGCAGAAATATTTTATTTTGTATTTAACGCTAGAAAGAATATTGGGGAAATGAGAGTTTTTTTTTTTTAAAAAATAACAATAAATAAAGAATATTGAAAACGATGGTCGAACGACTAGGGTAAAAGACGAATTTACCATGTCGTCGTAAGGCGCTTAAAATATATGTGCTCCAGAATTGCAAACAGCATAACTTTTCAGACAAGCCGGAGTTGCGTGCACACAACAAATATTTATCAATTGATTTATGCGCCTTTTTTTTTTTTTTTGTTGCACATACCTACGTACACATATTGTGCACACACAACGACGTAACAACAACAGAAACCGACCTATAAACATACGATACTGTGTGATAACTTTTCTGAACGAATACATATGTGCTCAAATCCGTGGACCGGATCCGAAAACGATGGAAAAGTTTGAAACTTTAGTGGCGTTCGTATTAGAAAAAAAAAACATAAAAAAAATAAAACATTTTATATGTGATACGACCGAACTTGGTAGTATTGTAGCGTGGATATTATAAAGTATTTATGTATATATATATGATGTTTGGTTGCGCAGGAATTATTCTCTCAGAAATCCAGTTGGTCGCTGGCAAAAGAAAACTCGAAACCCGAATGAAAAATTGAAAACCCAATTGTATAAAGTTAATGTATCGTATACATGTAAGCTGTTTTAGAAATTGGTTTTTTTGCTATACTGCATTTTCTAACGTTAGGCCAATAGGCTGAACAAAATCGAAATAGATTTTTTTTTACCCGACCAGTCTTATTACCTACCGATTAATGGATAAATTGTGGAATTATGAAACGCGATATGCATAATAAATATATATTTTTAACTTGTTCTTACAATTCATAAACATTAATTTAGATAATACAAAATACAACGTACTTTGTTAATTTTATCATAACTTTTACGGAATTTCTTGACTAGAAATATACTACAGCATGTATATTCATTTCAGTCGTCAAGAAATATTGTGGGAGTGCGAGGACATTCTCGATTTGGTGGGCATGGTAAAACAACTGAATACGATTGTATGCAAACTATACTTATAATTTTTCAACACAGCTGGCAATTTTTAGACTTATGTAGGCAGGCTAACAGTCACAGTAGTTAAACATTTCAGAAAATACAGTTATTATTATCTAGTTGGAATTTTGACTTTTTATAGAAACTGTAGAGATGTGTTTTTATAATTTATACTACTCTTTAATTTTTTGTAAAATAGTATAAAAAACGGAGTGTAATTATAATTTAAGTTAATTTTTTTTTATTATTAACTTAATATATAATAAAAGAAATAATACTACATTTAAATAAAAAAAAATTAAAAAAATAGCGTAGAAAAACTACTATAGTTTCTAAGAAGTCCATCTGTTAAATTTACCACCTAAATTATTTTATAATAGTTGTATTTTCTAAAATGCATAACTGTTGCTGTGCAATAAGCCTGAAGAACACCCTGCCGTTTGAAAAAATATTAAGTAACGAGCCTATTTTTTTTTTACAAAAAGACCGATTATATTTATATATATATACATATGCACATCATATTATACATAAATATTACGCTGAAAATCATTTAATTTCGTAAGTAAATGTAAAAAAGCATTTTAAATTCAAATTAATAACTCTCACTGGTCAATGACACGTCATCTACAAAATTTTATGGTTAATAATTAAAAATCTCATATATTTTATTTAATAATAACATATTATGCAAGTACACATCGAATAATGATAACAATAAAAGAATACATTTGTTTTATAATATAAGATATTTATAAGTATTTATTTGTACAATACATTATTATTATTATTATAACTGCGAAATTTATAATTGCACAACATTTCCACAGCCTTGTCTGCACATTTGTTACTACCACATCCTGCTGATTTGCAGATACATTTTTTTGAATCCCTGATGCCCATATCAATTCCTTGTTCTGCTACTTCACGATCCCGAAGACACCCAAAGATACTAAAATACTAAGATCATATTTTACCACAGATTAAAAAGCATGCATGATTATAGGCCCTCTACATGAGTTTTTCAATTACGATGCTATAAATACATCGGGACCCTCATAGTAAAAGTTCCAAGATTTTTAAGTCAACCTCAAGTTCATTATAGGATAACTTTGGATCAGTGATGTAGTAATGTTTCTTTATTAGTCCCTGATCGAACTTGAAAATGGTCATGAAAAACTTTTCTTTTCTTTGCTTTCCTTTCTTATTCAGGAAAATTTGGTATGCTGTTCAAATTGTTATCCATGAAAACTGGCTTAATTTACATTTTAGACCATTGATCTCTTATATTGTTCTTACGAAATAAAAATAATATATACTCGTTGATTGTTTGGCAAAATGATGTCGTAAGTAATCAAATTGATAAATCACGGCTCGTTTTATTTTTCTAATATAAATTTATAATAGTTATGTATAGTAGACCTGTATTATAATGTTTTTTTTTTCCGGACCCTAGGACTCACTGGCCTCCCCTTTGTGGAGGTCCTGCGCAAGGTATGATCTGTAATATTACTATATACGAGTCGCGATTGAAAAATCATCAACTTGTCAACAAATACGAATCCCGAATGAGCTGGTCCATTGCAAAAGGTCCCAGTGTGATGACAAACACCTCAAGCAGTCTCCGTAAACGTGCACGAGAGCAAGATATTTTTCCAATAGCGTGTAATACTCGTGAATATACGCACCGCGGGATAATGACGTGTGGAGACGACCGCGGCGGAATCGCGTTGCGTTATCGGTGCGCGCTCGCGTCGTTCATCGCATTTGGATGCGTCGACGGGGCAGTGCGGGATACGAAAACCCGAAGCGCGCTGCAGATAACGCGAACCACATTAATCACGCGGTGTCAACGGTGTGTGCGTTATTTCACGTGTTAGGTACATAGGTATACGTTTTTTATTTTCCCTCGGTCGGCGAGTGTTCGCGGAAATGGGAGTGGTCTGTCGGGTGGCGGATTCGCGTCCGGGGATTCGTCGGGCAGAAAAAAAAAAAAGGCAAACCAGCTGAAAGGAATAAGACGTTTGCGCGCATCGTGCTTGTGCGTATACGTATATTATGTGGATGTATGTGCGAGTAGAAGTAAAAAAAAAAGAAAAAAAAAACACGTGCGTTACCGGTCGACGGCGACGGCGGCGGAGCAATCTGCCCCGATCGGTCGTTCGGTAATTTATTATTGGTGCGGGTGGTGCGCGAGGGACGTGTGTGTGTGTGTGTGTGTGCCATTGAAACGCTCGGCGGACCGTCGTGGCCGCCGAGCGCCCACGCCGTTGCCCCGGCCTAACATGCGTCGTCGTTGACTTGGAACACAATTCATATTTAAATAACATACACAGATATTGTACATTATACGTCGTCCACTGTGGTGGTGTGTGTGTGTGCTGTACGATTATCGACAACGTTATCGGAATATTGTTCTTCTATTATTTTTTTTTTTTTTTTTTGTGTCGTCGCCGGTCGCCCGCCGCCGCTGCTCGTTCTCCTTTTCTCTTCGATCGACCGCCGCCGCCGTCGTCGTTCGCGCACAACTCAATATCGTACGATACGTTACGTATTGCAATAATATAAAGCTGTACGCTGTAATAATGTAATAATGACGTCCCGGTCGTCTGGTGCGCGCAAATCCACGAGCGGCTGCCGCAGCCGTTCAGCACATAATATTACATTATATTAGATTACCCCGAATAGCACGCGGCACGCAGCTTGGGCATGAAACCACGACGGATCGCTCTCTTATTAATTATTTTATTATACTGTATATATATATATATATATATATATATATATATATTATATAGTATGTATCGTTAATTCGCAGGTACATTTTTCTAATGTTACGCGGCAAAAATCATAAGTTCTCCCCTCGCGCGTAATTTACAAGGGAACAATAATAATTCATTGCAATGTGTTTATTGTATTCATTCTGGAAACAGATGAAAAAAAAAAACTCAAATTTTATGGTCTTATATTATTTAACATTAAAAATAAACTATAATATAGATATTATGAAAAATATTTAAATTTTTTGGCTGTATTCTAAGTTTCTTTTTTCTTTTGTTTGCCATCTAGCGCCCGCGTGTTGCGGATTTGTCAACTCTGTACTATGTATATAGTATTATATACCACGCGACTACGATGGACCAATTTTTTTTCAAATTCTTTTTTAAAAAAAAAAAACCGCACTGAGAATCGAAACTATGAAACTATACTCTTGCTGGATTTTCGGGGAGTTGTATAATATCCGAAAAGTTATACTATATGAAATCTGTTCGAGTTTTAATATAGTAGTAGAGAACTGAATCGTAATTACTAAAAAGTACTATAAAAGAATATCTGAAGGTTCGTTTGACCAAAAAGAATAATTTAACACAATTTATTTTTATTTTTTGTAAATAAAACCCGTGTTAACATTTAATAACATAGAATTATATAAAATATATATTGGTATCAAAATGCGTATCTAAATACTTTTCTTCGCATCATCATATAATATAAACCCTTATGTATATACTATATATATATGTAATACTAACATAAACTTTAACATAGTTCTATAACATGAGACAATAAATGAGGGATTTTTAACGTTGTTTCTATGCTAATTAATTAATTCATTGCAACTATACCATTTTACATTCTGCGTATAAGTGCACGTAAGCAACTCTAAAAATCCTATAGTTATTCGTGTTCATTTTAAGTTTAAGACTATATTATGTAGAATTGTAGACTATATGTAGACTCCAGTGGCGGTTATCCTAAAAAAAAAAAATAGTTTTAGCGAAACAAAAAGTAATCACCCACCCTTACCAGTATTCATCCTTGTATAACATTACATCTTCAGTACAGTATAGTATAGTGTGATTGACATGTTAAAAAAATAAAATTCAGATCCTCTCAATTTCACTATACAAATACGTTGACACTATGCTATCCATATTGATTTTTCTCGCCATCATATAGACCTTGACATTTTCAAATATTGTACACATATAACATGGCAATACCTAACATAAGTAGATATATAATATAGAGACGAATTATGATTTAACGTCAGTGTTGTATTGACGAATTCCGGCTTATACTTTTGTAGTCTCGATAACATTTAAAAATTATAGCAGATACCAAAACTTATAGATATCATTTTTTTGTATCGTAAAAATAAAATTCACATACGAAAATCCACCTCTTCCCCCACATCTAATTAATGGTGTACCATAATACTAATAGTGGAGGTGCGCTACACCTCCACTATAGAATATAGCTGCTATACTATTTAGGTACACGCGGACTCTAATTTAAATTATTTCATTAGTGTATTGTATACACGAGATGCTAAATTTAATTAAATTTAATAGTAAAGCATTATTACGTTTTCGCGCGCAATAACACTCTTGAACGTGCGTAGACAAAGTGCGACATAATTACATTTCGTGCAGTAGATGTATATTATATAATGTAGTATATACAAGCAATTATACAGGTCAACGCGCGTGTTCAACTCTCAACCGTCCAAACATGTGTAACACATATAAACCATATGAATTAGCATGCACTTTTTCCCCCGTCGACAGTTTTTTCTGTTTTTTTTTTTTTTTTTTTTACAGCCGCTCTTCGACCGAAAAGATAAAAACAACATACTTTATCTTTCCTATTTTTGAAACGCTTAGCTAAGGTTTTCACAGCCGCGTTTCAAAAACGTGTCTTCCTCGCACGTAAACGATTTACGAACAGCATGCGTTGGTTTAAAATTTACGACCGAGGCCACCAACACGATAATTTTATGCGGGGTGACCAATAAATATAATTGTGACAAATATCAGAGTGAATTTATATCTTTTACCTTAAAAAAAAAAAAAAACCATAAAGGGCCTATTAGTGTAGGGTAAGCCGGGAAAAAATATGTTTCCGACTTGAGCATTTTGTACATATAGCGAGGGTTCGGGGCTATAATCGGGCTGCAATAATTAACCCGAACGTAATAAATCAGAGCCACGATAAACCACCGATTTTGCGTTTTAAAATAGCACCTTCGCTTTAGGTTCGGCTGGCCGGATGAAGTATACAAGCATTAGCCACAAGCCCCCGGAATCGGCTCACTGCTGGCCGAAAGTTTGGCCGTATTGCCGTCTGTAACCGAAACGTTGTACGCCACCTAATACTCGCGTGTAACGCATGCCCATGTGATATTATCAAGGCTAACAAACTTAAATTATAAATATACCGTCTCGGTGACTCGACTTCAAACGAAAATTGGGGCTGGAACACATAATATAATGTGATATCTGTACAAGTGTACGAGAATGACGAAAATAAGTGTACTACGCAGATGATGACAATGCCGAGTGCTCGCATAAACACACACCGCAAGCAGAAACCGATCGGATCTTGTGTACATACAACAAGGATGAATAATTCTAAGCATATATCTGTAGTATAAATATTACTTAACTTTAAATACTACGCGACGACGTGACGCTAAGTTATTTTTCATTATACGCGTTACATAGTATAGAATTAATTTATCGTACACTCTTTGTTCTACGCATATAGGTGGTACCCATAAGACGTACACGTCAACACTCATCACTATTAATTCAATGGCCGTTAATATATAGTCATTTTTATACTAAAAAAGGTATAAATATAATATCAATGGTAATTTTATTTATTTATTTATTTATTTATCGTACGGTGGTCACCGGCTATTACAATTATTATACGCACACATAATAATCCCAACTCAATAAAATTTTTGTAATTCGATATTTTTTTAAAAATGTCTTTTAGATTTGGAATCACCACAAGTCAACTCGGACGTTTTTATCCGGATATTTTTCTCTCCGAGATCTCTCTTATTTGCATACATACACACATACACACACACACACACGCATATAATAAATACTCCGTTTCCCACGTCTTACGCATTAAACTATAACCATTGAGTATTGGTAAATATACTATCCATTTATTATGGACGGATGATGTAGATTTATGTACACTTATAGGATACTATATATGCGTTTGCTTTTTTATACTATAGTGTGAAGTTTGTGTTTTATTTTTATTTATTTATATATTTGTCTATATATAATATACGCCACGAACGAATTGTATTATTTATAAAATTGTTTGATTTATTTTTTGAAATTTAGAACTTTGTATTGCCATAAAAACGTCTAATATCACGTAATAAATATAAATAACAATAAAAGTTTAATTTTGCCGGTGATGAATAATGATAACCGCTCGAGTAAAATGGTAGTTCGTATATCTACGGGAACTCATGTACACGTCGCGCATTATTAGTACCTATACCTATATGAGTATATTATATATATATACCTCTTTTAATATTACAGTGAATATATAGTTCGAACGCGCGCGCACGTCGCACTGCTGCTGGAACGTGAATAAATTATCGAAGACGGATTACTCCGCGTACCTGCCGAGTACGCATGCAGTATATTATATTACATACACATCAGTATAGTAATAAATATGCTCTTCTTCATAGGACTCTTAAATACATCGCAACACGCATAATAAATGATAGTTTAATAATTATAACATGTAATAATTATAACCGCATAACCGTGACACCTGCAAGACGCATGAATTGGTATCGATTAAAGTGCGTATTATCCGGCGTTTTTTTTTTTTTTTTTTAATGATTCACGTGCCTTTAGTTTAATTCTTGGTGCTGCATTATTTTTTTTCGGTCTGTTATCGATTGCGCGGTCTAATCAATCGTTTAAACGTTCATTTGACGGCGAAGTATCGGACGGGGAAGTGACCTGCTACCCACAAAACATGTATACGTACATCTTTGAACACCATCGATAATGGATGGGTGTTTCAAAAATACCAATCACCATTATACACCCATAATAATGCGAGGATAGTCGTATTCCTGTACATACCGGAGATCGGATTCGCAGTGTACGCACAAGGAAATCCGGTGCGTACCTATATGCACATTATACGCGCGTGTCTAGCCGAACACACGCGCGTATAAAATATGATAGCGAATCGCGGCGCGGCACGGTGAATCCTGCACACGCGCGACATGACACGTCCGGCGAAATTGGAAAATATCGTCCCCCGGACCGTTTAGACTCATTCGGATGCGTAGCGGCGCACCGACTTGTTTATTAATATATATTGCCCGGATGTAAATGTCCTCCGTTTCCACGGATCTCGTTTTCTCCCTCACGTCCCTTGTTATTCTCCTCTTCACACATCCCTCCCGTCATCTCCTTCCATCTCCTTCCCCACCCACCGCCAACGTTCACCGCGCACACATCTTTCTCACTGCCGCCGCCGTGCACAGGAGCCGCGTACATACAATATATTATACTATCGCGGCAGAAAGGAATAGTCCCGAGATCGACTGTACATATATATATATATTATAATATTATATTCTATACGCGGCCTCGGACAACCCGCGTCCCGTCGTTATTTATATATATATATATATATATATATACGTACAGGCGAGCGTGTACCGCGTCGGACCTTTGACCGCTGCTGCTGCTGCTACGCAGTCACACCACCTCCTCCCACTCCACAACCGAAGACGCATTGCCCGTACGTGATCGGAGTAGTCGGACAAAGTCATATTAACGCGCGGCTTGTGCGGATTATTACTATATATAAATACGTATATAAATTTACGTTTTCCCGCTCTGCCACCGTAGTGCGCGTGCCCCGAACCGATATATATATATATATATATATATATATATATATATACGACGACGTTTGTCGCATACCCTCACGCACCCCGACCTTCAGATCCACCACTCAATGCGAAAGCCTCCCCATAGGCACCGCGACGGACGTGCGGCGAGTCGATATTAAATTTCGCATGTGCAGCGGCGCGAAAAAATAACGACAGAAACCATGACCAGAAACTGTATTATGTCCCTGGTAGTCGAAATGGCGATCAAATTTTTCTTATTATTTTCCTTGCGATCGTATGCCCGTGTGTGTGTGTGTGTGTGTATGCGTTATACGCCTACGAGAAATTAGTTCAAAGTGTGTAGTCAATCGCTATTAAAATATGTATATGTGCCGTATACGATATCTTGAAGTGAGGTGTTTAGCCAGCCGTTTACATACGCCGCCGGCCGATTGCACGTATACGGTATAATAATATATTGTAATATAGCAGCGGTTCTCAGTCTGAGCCTATTCAAGGGACACCGCGGCCCACATGAGAATAAAACTAGAGTTAGATGAAACTAGTGTTCATTTATATTATGCACATTGCAAGTTCTTATTGTGGCATTCGTGTGGATCACCGTGGTTGAAATAAGTCCAAAAAAAGGCACCACATAGTAAAAAGTTTGGGAACCACTGCAGTATTAGTAATGGGGCTCCACCAAATCTTCCAACTTAAAAACTGTCCAAGTTTTCCAATCAATGTTTCTTCGTCCACTGGTACATCAAAAACACTAATCTACACAATGGCATTAAAATTCCTACGCTGTCTCAATTAACTAAATCACATTTCTGTTCATTCCATTCCAAACTAGCTGAATATACAAACCACTAATAAATCGTCTTTCCTCCCCCTGACAACCCCCTAAAAAGATTCAATCGGACCTGGGCTAGAGATCTATCGAAATTATTTGTCGGGTACTGAGTGCCCACCCATTATGTTAATTCTCACTATTGTAAAAATGTATTATAAAAAAAATTGTACAACATTTGTTATAAATTGTAATTGTTCTTTGATACCAGTAAAAAAAAAAAAGTATAGTAATTTAATCTCTATTTAAATTTTAAATAGGTTTATTCGTTATATTTATTGAACCTTTATTTTTTATACAGATTGTATAAATGTCAAATTGTTATTAAAAAAGAGGTATGTATATATCTTATCGCTCATGCAACGTATAATACGATCAGATGATAATAACCTAAATAACCCTGTAGTTGCACATCATTTGTCTACGATGTACGTCAATAACGTCATATAACGATCGATTGAACTCTGTATATAATATATTTGATAACTATAAAAAATTAATACAATTTTCACGTTTGTGAATTAGTGAAAATAATAAATTACTTCGATTAGTTAGCTAACGGTCAGCAGTAGGGATGTTGTACTTTCGTAAATTCAGTATACGCTGTTGTCGTCACATGAAACATTATATTTAAAATGGGTATTACATTATAAACGAATTTAATGTTATAGTTACGTGTCAAAATCCTCGGGGAAATCCGATGAATTACGAAATTCACTCAATCAACTTCAAAAAGCATCGAGACAGTGGCATTGAAGTACGGAGACTTGATCGCGATGTTAAACAAAATATTATAGTGCGACGAGTAGAAAAAAGTGAATGTAGAAAAAACATTTCGTGTACCAATTTTGATATAATACCTATAGGATCAAGTGTAATCGATTTATTGCGCGTTCCAGTACAATTATTGTTATTGTATAACTTTTAGAATTTCTAATTTTACAAAAACACAATGATATTGTGTAGTATTTTGCATCAGGTTTACGACACACCTTTAAGTCCAACCCATACTCTATGTTTCATTTGTAGTCGGAAGACCGTGGTGACGACGCCGCAACACCCAGAGCGCTTATTGTCAAACGACGCGCTCCGGGAGGTTTTTGTCTGCACTTTGTCATATACGCTCGAATCGTCACACTTACAACGTTATTGTTTACGAAAATCCTATTTCACCGTTAAGGTCAGGTGTCAGGTAAAAAGTGAAATTTCACTGTTCGGTTATTTGCGGTCAGTTTAACTGCAGTACCTATAGAAACGATCCTATTTTAATCCTTTTGTCTTTTTTTATTCAGTGAAAAATACTGTATACCTGATTATGTGGAATAGATTTTAGTATTCCTTAGCGATGTATATTTTCGTGTAATTTTTTCTTTAATTCAATACATTAATTATTAAGCTATTTTGACTATTTTTTTCGTTAAATTAAAATACCTCTCAAGTTGACTGATTTACTTCCTAATCTGCTCGACTGCTTGAAGATAATAGTATTATCAATAATAACAAATTTATCAACTATATACTTTCTGACAATATTAAATGTCCAGTGAAATAATAGGCGTTCAATTTATGTACTTCTTAATTTTATATTTTCTGCAATCGAACACCATAAAATCAATCCAAAATCTAGTGAAATAAATATATAATAGCAATAAAGTATTTTTATAAATTATAAATAATATCAATGGGCAATACCGTCCAATATTATTGTAATAATATAGTTATAATACATATTTTTGTAATATTGTTGCTTGCGCACTGTCGATAATAATTTAAGGTCGTCTTTGCGTGTTATTATTTTAGCAAAATCTTATTTTGTACACATTTTCAGGTCATCAACGTAATCTATATATCTCTATTATAATACTATGCTAATAAACACGTTACAAAACATTCAACATTCGTTCAACGTCTGCACATAGTATATACGCGTATTTTTATTGTAAAAGTATACATATACTCGTATGATATTATTGTATGTACATACCGCAACCGCTTACAAGTATAGTAAAGATATTGTGTCTATATTATTATATCGTCCGTGTTTACGCGTATATCATGTGTGTGTGTGTGTGTGTGTGTGTGTGTACATGCACGTGCAATCATCGGTCGGTCGTTTATTTAAATTTAACGACGACCGGTAGCGATCGTATTTCGTCCATCGCTCACGAGACAAGGTAATCGATTTCTTTATAGAACGCGCGCGCGCGCCCGGACAAATTATTGCAGTCGATCGTCATTCAATTACCTAGACAGAATATAAACTGTATAATATATATTTATATAGGTACGCGGCGGACAAGACGACGTATTCACGTGCCAACGCCGCCGCCGCAACGATTTATTTTACGACCTCACTCGGTCATTATTATTATTATTATTAGTAGCATTATATTGTGTAAGTGTTGTGTACCTATATTTATGTATATGTAAACGTGTGTATCTTGGGTAAAATTTCCCTTTCATCTCCGTACTGCAAGTGTATGGACGATTTTTTTCTTCTTTCTCATCTCGTGCTGTCTTTGTCTACATCAAACGATGCATGTGCGTTTCTCATATATTAAATTATACGCACGCGAGTCCGTAAACTGCAGTTCTACCGCCGTACATAATTTCAAAGCGCAACCGGTAACATAGGTGGCACGTATTATACACGTACACGGAGTCATAAACATATGCACTATATGTGATAATAAATATTAAACACACACACACACACACACACACACACACACACACACATACATACTGTTTACAAACGTGTCTATTGAGTCGATTTAACTCGGCTGATATTACTCTTGTCAATTACCGAATAATAATTTTGAGGTTTCCGATAAGTATGATCGTGGACTCAGAAATTAAATCAAGTGATTTTTAGTATATTTCGTGTATAATTTATAGTTCCACCTCCTGGAGGACTTTCGATAATAATGCGCTGTTTTGATCGCAAGACATTTAGACATTTATTTTTTTATACTGAACTCGCTTTTTACATTTACATTTTATTCGACTTAAGGAAACATCACTTACGTTAGCGAATATTATATTTTATTACGGGACAGGCGTTTAAATTTAAAATCTTTAAACGTACTCATATTTTGTTTTATTTTATCAAATAATATGAGTTATATATAATGTTATTTATTTATCACTATGTTCCTTTGTCTTAGTTTAATAAAATTGATTTTTTTTTTCAAATTCCTTAGGTTGAAATTTGACTATCATAAATTCTAAGTTAATGTAGTCATTCCGAAACTTGACAATTTATTTATTCTATCAATAGTACCTATATTCATAAATTTATGTATAATATAAAATGATTTCAGTGTTATGTAAATTTATTCAAAATCAATTAATCGATGTAGAACGGGAAATAATGAACATAACATCATACATAAGTACATACCCTTATATATTTTTATTTATTCGCGATATAAAATCTGCGGTGATAGTAATAAAATACATATCAGCGCACGGACGCAATGCACGCGGAAGAACGTAAATGTGATAAAAATATGATTGTGTTTAGAAATACATTATAATATGCACGACTGCACGAGTGATGATTGGGATAATTCCAAAACTGTCATCGGTCTCTATGTGTTTTTTTGAAAAACTCTTTCCTAGCGTTTGCCTACGACCCTACATTGTATGTTACAAAGAACCTTGGTGAAAAATGTCAAGTGTCTAGACGCCAATGGCTTAGTGCGTTTAGGCTGTGCAGCCTAAATTTGTATACGTCCTCAGTCAGTCAGTATACAGTTAAACCTCTCTATAATGGAATCATTTGAGATCAAATATTTTTCCGTTGTAAAGAGTTTTACGTCTTCGATAGGTCAATTTCATATATTATTTGCACCGGGACTATTGACATTTTCCGTTATAAGGAGGATTCTGTTTAATGACGGGTCCGTTATGGAGAGGTTTTACTGTATCTTATCTTTTTATATATTATACAGATAACGTGCACATTGCGTAAATATATATAAGGTACAAGGATGTATCGTTTGCGGTTCTAAATGATTCGCACGAAAATTCGATACGAAATATCTGATATTTATAGTAAAATATACGATTATATGCGGTGCGAGGATATAAGTCGAACAGGCGCTGAAAATTGCATAGTACATCCGGCATCGTCGTCGTACACATTTGTGCGTGTTAGCATGTATACATATTATACATATTGTATTATGTGCACCGGCGGCGGCGTCGCGGCGGGAAAAACGCGCAATAAAAAATGATACACAAGGGGGTTATATCCCGTGTTTTTCCTTGTCCTCGTCGTCGCCACCGGTGCGCGGAGCGGCCCACGTGTTCACCGCATCTATACGTGTTTAGAAGACCGTTTTTATTTTTTATTTTCATATTTTCTTTTAAACGGTTTCCGAACGCTTTTCAAATGTCCTCATAAACTTTCGGATTCCGGGAGCGCGAGCGCACGCGGTGGATCCAATACGCGCACGCCGGAACAACGATGATTTATACAGGACGTATCCAACATTATCGGATCTTCCATCCGATATTGTGTGAAACGGCAATAAAAGCGGTTTATCAGCCCCCTCTCGTCCCTGAACTCGTATCATATATATATATATATTTATACTGCCGTCAGCTCACCTCACCGCCTCGCCTCCCCCCGCACCACCGTCAAGCACGTTCTATCTTATTCTCGGGGTCCGAGATGAATAATTCAAAATACTATTTCATCGTATACTTTCCCCCGCGCGTAAAATATAATATATATAATGGCACGCGAAATGAACGAGTTTGGTGGAGATTTAATGAAAATACCATTATACGAGTATTATTTACACCACCACGTGTGCACTATCTACAGGGACTTTATTTCGCATTATACATACACACACATATATATATATATATATATATATATATATATATATTTATTTATTTATATAATGTATAATATACGATCGATTTTCGTCTTACCATTTTTTTTAGGCGATGAAAGCCGATTCGCGGAAAGAAAAGAAAAACGACGACAGCAAGAATTCTCGGTGCACATTTATACCAATACAGCCACGCCATGCACATGAGAAACCGAAGTAGAACTTTCATTTTCTTTTTCGCTCAAATCTCTTACGCACTGCTACGATCTACAATGGCGATTCAAACCCATTAAGAATATAATCGAACTTTTTCTTAAATAAAAATTAACTGGAAAGGTAGTTTTCAATGTTAAAAAATTTCATTAAAAAGAAGTAACATTTTTTTTTCATTTAAGAACATAGTAAGTACTTACAATAGTGTACGAAATGTACAGAATGTATGCAGATAATAATAAAATAATAATAGACACTATATGTATTATGCATATTAATAACTTAAAATTATATTGAGTATAATAATATATTATCATTTACGCTTATTGTACTCAAAATGTATAGATTGTGTAATGCAAAAAAAAAAGAGTGTAATAATAATGTTGTACTGTATGATGAATAATATTAATAATATTATTATATAGTAAAGAAAAATAATCGAAGCATTTGAATTATGGTGATAGAGAAAATTCCTTGGATAGAGAAAGTTAAAAATGAGGAAAAATACCAAAAAATTAATGAATAAGACAATAATAGAAGGGAAGCATATAAGTGGACATTGGGGCTTAGCCTGCTAAATATTTGAATGGTCCCCCCATGTTATTCATTTTTTTTTATCGTACATTGGAAAGGGAGTGCGGAGGCAAAGCCACCGTGGGTCATTTTACATTGGATAATATAATAATAGCCCCCATGAAAATTCAACCAAATGTCTGCCTATGAAGGGAAGATATAGGGAAAAAAGCTAAAAGAGATCGACCAATAATGCCATATATGAAACAGGTCGTATTAGACACATAAAATATGAATTACAGAGAATTAAAAGTAACTTCCATAAATATAAAAGAGAGGAGATCCATCGAAGTAATTAAAAAAATCTAAGGATTTTAAAAAAAATGTATAGTAAGTACTACAGGCAAATCAACAACGAATAATGACAAAAGCTGCGGCTATTGTTGTTTCTGTATTATTATTTAGTCACACTTTGAAAGATCGGAAATACAATCGTCATCAATGTAAATTATAAAATAATAATTTAAATATTAATCCTGAAATGAAGACAATCGGCTGTCACACAAATAAGCTTGAAAACGGAAGGACCCGTCGACTTGTTCAAGCTTAATATTGATACTTATTTTTATAAACTGGCTGTACGCGTTTTATTGATACGAAATAGACAATAATGATCAGGGCCGCACGTTGTTTGGTTGGCGTAGCGAATCATCAACGTTCATGCGCTGAAGCCGATTGGAGTTTTAGCGATACCTCAAGCCCCTAACCCGTAGGGTTCTACAGCGTGTATATATAGTGTTGTAAAATATCCAAATTTTATCATTATATATTAATAAAAACAAGTATCTTTGCACATTGTTCCGCGTGCGCATGCAATTATAACGTCGTCGCCGTTTCTTTCTCCCCTTCTCTGATGAACCGAATACTGGTATTTGTGGTCGTTAGAAATAACACGTTGCAGCGAGTGTATTATAATATATATATATATATATATATATATATATATATAAAAAATATTTATTAAGTCGGCAAAAAATACTCGCACCCCAACTGCAGCGATTTTGTTCGTTCCCCCAAGCACTAATTTCCAAGACAATACTTAATAATTACAGTAATTATTCTTATTGCACTTCATAAAAACGTCAGAGGGGGACTTACTACACAACACCTAAACGTCTTTACGACTATATCGTAATGAACGAATCGTTTCCGCGAGCGCGTTATACGAGACGGGGGTTTTTTCCTCCGGAAAATTATGTCCATAATTGTATTACCGCCAGTGTATTAGTCATAATATAGTGCACAAAATAATACATCAATACAGTGTATTGTTTGAAACTTCGGTAAGTACACGCATGTCAACAAATTGATAACATGACATTGTTCGGTCGCGTGTAATTTTATTACGTTTTTCACTCGTGTCCACTATACACTGTTTATACCTATATTACATTTCCGTTTAACACGGCCAGTAAATATTATTATGTGTGTAACGTTATTTCTATACACCCGGTAGGTATTATAAAATGTAAAAGCGAAATTATTATCGATAGAGGAAGTATATTTACGGAGTCCGGACATTCCAGGTCTGCGATTTTATGGTTTTCCTAATTAATTGCCCTTCTAAACAGTATATTATACACTAATACATTGACATTATTCTATACATATATTTGAACAATTTAAAACTTTTAAGGTGGATATAAATAGTATATTAATGTATTTCAATGTAATTTGACAAAATTAAATGAATTAAAGCGTATTTATACATATACATAGCTCTATACGTATTACATTATATTATTGTCTTCTATAATAAATACACTTAAAAAATATCGTGTTACCGGATTTCAGAGCAGACGCAATGGTTTGGAAAGAAATAATGACGGCGATTCATTAGGATTTAACCACGGTTGATGTAAAGTTTCAACCGAATTCAACATAAAAATTAATGATGAACCAGAATTGAAAAAAAGTACTCCACAATAATAACTTAATACCTGTAGCCTGTGTGGATATCTACGTCTCGTACATGATAATAACTATGATTTCGTATGTTTTAGAAGATACTAATACGTTGGAATCGAATACGCTGTATAATATATTGGCTTTGAACGTCGCATAAAAGGCTGAAATATTTGAATTATAATTTAAACAATAGCTACCATTTCAAACATTGAATGTTTCTCATTTATTATTGTCTTGGACGTCTTCGCCATATCGTCTCCCCTTCACCCCCAATTACGAACGAACACGCGCGTTACTCTAAATCCACTATTGTACGTACATGTAAAATACCTATGTATTTGTACGTACATTTTTCGGGTCCCACGTAAACACGCGAATGTAAACGACATTATATATTATTACGAAATACATGCTATTTAAGATATTTACCTGTATAATATCGTCTTAAAACTTTGATTGTCACAATATGGTAAGTGCATACATTATAATATATTTATTATTTGTAAAAAATTGAATTATTCGATTGGACTTACATGTGATACGTACATGATATAACACACACACACATGTATATACGATCGCGTAGTATAACGATTTATCTTAATAAAATTTTACCTAAATCCGCATATAGTATTATTTCTGTTTTTATTTTCCAATTATTTGTTTATTTATTATTTTTATTTAGCCGTTATATACTACTCGTGTAGCCTCGCCACGCGTGCCTGCATTATAATCCTGTAGAAACGGGGCACAACATCGCGGTTCCGATCTTCGAAGGCATGACGAATTCGCATTTAACTTAGCAGCGTTTTCACGTGCAAGGGCCACGCAATGCGATAACGATAATTAACACACTGCCGTCCGAATGATAAACGACCGGCTAACTCGAGCGGTGTCGTCTGTGTCCGGTTACGGTACCTCATTAACATATTATACCTAGTCAAAATTTGTACCTCGTTGTTGTATACTTTACGTGAAACAATTAACGTCCGTCGGGCAAGCAGTTCGATGGCCGTGACGACAACAACTCCGACATCCGGCGCCTATACTAATAATAACAACAATAATAATAATTCGTGTGTTGACCTGAAATCCGTCGACGTTCGGTACTCGTAGCCCACAAGTTTTTTGTGAAAAACATTTAGTTTTGTTTATTTAGCTGCTCATTTTTTCCCCCTCAACTCTCCAACTACACCACAAAATACGCGCAATTTTATAACCGGTTTTTATAATTTTTGTTCGTAACACTGCGAGCAGTGCAATTACGATAATTATCTTTAAAAAAAAATATGTAATCATATCCCTTAATAACGAAATTCACAAACTCCGAGTACTCAAAACGCAATAATATAATAATCTTACTATTTACAGTATTAAAATAATATTAGGAGCGAATATGTTTTACATATTTTATACTTCCTGTATGGAGAACCAACTTACCAAGTTGCCATTGAATCGCATCGGGAGCTGCGGCCAACTTTTGTAACATATATTTTATTATAATACGAGTTAAATATGTAACAACCAAATAATGTAGAACTTGTATAATGCGACTTGAATGAATTTTCGGTAATCTCTTGTATTTATTTATACATCGCGGTTGCATACGCCTTTCGCGTTCATCGGCGTTTAGAAATACAACTCAATTGCCTCAAACAATATTATAAACACCATAATCCAGCGTTTCTAAACCTTTTTTCATTAGCGTATTATACCCTTTAATCTCTCATCGATGTTTTACGTGCTTCCTATAAACATTTGAGGACCTATTTCATATTGTTATTATTTTTTACTTAAATATCGTGCTCATCATAACGATATAATATGTAAGAAAATGCATTTTAATAGGTACATCATACATACATGTAATATTATTACATAGATTAATTATGTAAACCGTTTTAAAATGAATTAAGTCCCACGTTTTTCGCCATTACCCCTTTTCTTTCACAAGTATCCCTTAGATCATCTTATTTCAATAGATCGCATATATTTCAGATGATAGGATTTTGATTTTTAAACTGTATAAAATGTGTATAATATGCGGTGGAATAAAAACAATTAATTATATCATAGTTTAATACACGTATAATACAATGTATAATATAGCAATAAAATAAAATATACCGTATTTATATACATAACTATACATTATAGTACGTAATAATCTACATAATTCTTGTATATATATATATAAATATATGTATAACGAACATAACGTTCATAAGTCACTAGCTTTGGCTTCGACACGCACATAAATAAATATTCAAATCGAAATTTGTAATTTATGGGATGTGCGCGGTGATACGAAAGTTCACAATACAACGTATACATAGTCGCATATAATAATATTATAAACGCATATATATAGCTATTATACGCAATATAGCGTCGTTTTGCGTTCGTTTAGTCAATCGCACGGCTTCGGCCGTTTGGATTTATATCGAATTTTTGCCCCTCTCCTACCCCACCACCAAATCTAATCCGTCAGTGTTCATTCATTTTGTAAAATAAATAAGCATTAAGGACAATCGCTTTAGAAATAGTTGACACAATGACGACCTACTTTTCCGTGTAGTTTATATATCATATATTATATTATATTATGGCCCGTTTCCGCGTTTTTACCCGGACGAATCTGCCACCGGTCCGACATCAAACGCCGCTCATTTAATATGCGCTATTATCGGTCACGAACATCACACACACACACACACACGTCAATCTTGTCTAATTGCCATTAACGTGTGAACCGGCTGTTTAAAAACGTTGGAAAACGGTTACGACGAGTCGCTGCAGTCGGCCACTCTCGACACCGGTAACCACCGAAGCTGCCGCTGCCAGAACCGATACAAAGAGTTGTACCAGTCACCGTTTTAATGTTAGATTCGTAATGGACCCGACGAGTGGTAAAAAATAAAAATAAGTAACGCTTGAACATTGGTAAACTCACCTATAAGTACTTGTTACACGTGGATGTGCCTTATACGCATATTTGTCGGAAAAAAGCGTATATAGGTGTAAATAAACAATATTTGAACGTATACATTGTATAACCCTATACTTTATAGTTATATAATATAATCTACGAGTATATATAAGCAAAATATATTTGTCTCGTTAACTGTTTGAACTCACGAATTCGTATTACGCCCGATGATAACTATATACTACTATCTACTATATATAAATGCGACGTTCGCGTTACGAAGCATTTCATCTTAGTCCCATTTTCAGAATATTATCAATGAAAAACTTTCGGGAGATAATCAATTGATGATTTTGGCTACAGCGATAAATTTTATATAGATGCCATTTCATGTCGACTAATAAACAATTTTAATCCTTACTCATCGTAGATACATTAATAAATGTATATACCAAATATGATATTATGGTGTACAAAAGTTAAGATAAAATGTAAATAAATTCAAGTTAAATGTACCTAGTCAATGTCCCGGAGTGTCACAGGAATTTCAAACGGCTTTACCACGTACGAAAAATATAAAATAAAAACTTTCCAAACAAAAAAATATCGTGGAAATAAAAAATATAATCATATATTAAGATGCTCTCAAGTTCATATAAATTAGGTAAAACGGTAAAATTAAGGTTTCTTTATTTTATGAATTAATGATGAAAAAAATTTACTTTACAGAAATAAGTCTATTGGTGAGAGAATGCCATAATAACGGTTTATTGCGGTTTTAAACCAGCTGTACTAAAACTATAATACGATTGTTAAAGAACGGAAGTATTGATTATAGCGAAGAGAATATTATTATATTATTACCGCAGGGCCCTAGCAACCATGTCATTGTGTAGGTTATATTATATTGATGCAATTTCAAAAAATAATCTTTTACATACGTTGTACTTTAAGGTGAGAACATTAAAGCATGTTAATTATTCTTCATTAAAGTTTGTTATATATTAGGTGAAAAGTTCGATCGAAGCTTTGTAAAACGTACATTATAACGTAAAACTTTTCGATCCATCATTGATGATTTTTATGAAAACGATTTCAAATTACCGTTCCATGTTCCGCATCTCCGCGAAAACAATAATAATAATTACTAAAAAAACTAGAATTCGTATACTCAAAGATATAATGACATACGAAACCAACACGAGCAGCAACACCCATGGAATGTTATAAAAATGTTATTAATTGAGTATATAATCATTAGAGGTCAGTTTATTACACGCATATAGGTACGAATATAGATTATTAGACTCCGGTAGAAATTTTAGGGTTTTGATTAAGTAATTTATCGTTTATAACGATAGAATTGCGATTATGAAAAAAAAAAACAATTTAATGAATTGAATGCAATATAAATGCGTGATGCAAGTGTTTTTATTTAAAAGTATTCGCTGAAAAGCTAAAAACAGGATTACACTTAAGTATGATATTACAATGCCTTTATAAATGCATTATACACATAACTACCTACGTATTATGGTAAAACGTTAAAAGGTACAATCGTTATGATATTTTGCATTAGAGAAATTTCTAATTTTCAATACAAAATATAACGAGTAGTAATATAACTACGCATATATAGTCAACGAACGGGTCACGATTATAATATTATACGGCTGCATGTAGACATTTAATAAGACTGACGCGGTAATTTCCGGTATAAAAGTAGATTTACTGGTTGCATTATTTTTCAATATTCGAATTATAATAATATGTAAAATTGTTATTTATTTATTTATTATTTCTCTTAATTTTATTTTTATACATAGGTAGGTATATTTTTATTTTTCGTAAATTGAAGAAAGCCTTTAAACTTGTTAAACGGCCATTAAGGCTGCAACTCTTGCCTTATCGTCGTATATTTCTTATCATCGCGTGCGTCGTTCCGTTTGCAGGAGCATCATGAATGAACTACGGTTATAATATCAGCCACTCAACCACCGTCCCGCGCAGTGATTCTTTTCTGCGCTGCGCTGTGTATAATAATAATATAGTTACGTAACTTTTTTATACATATAATATATTATATACGTATTGTGTTGTACAAATGCGGTGCACGTGTATCTTAAGTGTTCATCTATGTGCAATATTTATTTGACTCGTTTAGCGAACCATGTAAACAGGTTTAAATTCAACGCGAACAATGAACGGTGTGGAGTCCTATACACACACACTCGTTTGGGACATCATATTGTACGATATAATATAATGCATAACTCATGCGTTTCTGTTTCGATATAGAGTACACACAATGCATGGTTATATAATAGATATTATGTTTTTCACTCCACATCCTAGCTCGTTCGTAGGTATAATATATAAGTTACGATTTCGCATGTAGAATGTATACGACCTTGTTTCGGTCCCAGACGATTTAACCGGCCTCATTCAGTAACAGCTGATATTCTGTACTATTTTGACGTGAAAAAAGGTGCACAATCGCATCATCTAATGATATATGTTTGTATTTATTGATATATGATATTATATTAATTCACATGTTATATATGTGTGTATATATACCTCATTCAACAATATTATAATATCAACATATTAAACGAAATAAAATCATTTTCGATATAGTTATTAACGTGCAAAAAGTGAAAAAATACATGCGATCAAAATCCCTTAGAAATGCGACAATAGGAAAATTCTTATTTTAATGCACATCACAATATATACAAAGCATAAACAATTATATAGCACACCTCGTTCTAATGTCCAAACGAACCGTTATGGTATAGTTTCGGTCTGATCGGTCTATGCGCTGCAGAGTGTCAGACAGAGTATGGTATTTCAGTCTTACGTCATATTATTTAAATTACATCCCACGTAGTATAGGTATTATAACAAATAATAATATATTCGTCGATCGAGTTGCGCACGCGCTGCAGCTGTACATATTATATTATATAATATGTAAATGTTCAGGCGCGGCGTATATAAATTTCCCCAGAGAGACGATAGGGGGTGCGCTCGAAATTTAAGTAGGGCGAAAAAAAAAACCGTACGCGACAGGGGAGAACCGTGGGCACGCGGTGCAGGCGGCACGACCGAAGCCTCGGTGAAACCGGCCGCGGTGGCGAGGGGCGAATGAGCTCGATTCCACAGTGAGGCAATATGGCGTCGACGGCAGGCTGGTGCAGCAGTCGCGGGTTTTGCCGCAGCCGCGTACGCACTTGTGTAATAATATAAGCACGCACACACACAGAGGCATAAACGTGTGTACAATGCGTGTGTGTGCATGTGTAAATGTGTGTGTGTGTGTATGTGTGTGTGTGTGTGTGTGTGTGCGCGTGGCCGCAAACTTATAATTAACGTTATGGTACAAATTCGGTTTTGAAAACTGCGCTGAAAACTAGCTCTTCGTTTTGCTGCCGTCGACTTGAACGACGACGACGACGACGACGAGGACCATCATGACTTGGGCTTACGACGAGCCGGTGCTGCATGCGCTCCGAGGGAATCGATGGCTAGAGAGGGTTGGTGATGAGGAAAGGGGGGGGGTTGGCGAGCGCATAAAACAAAAACGGTCCAGCGCGCCCAGATTAATATGTAATAATTCACATCTGTTATTTTTGTATAATAATTCTTCGCTCGCCTCCCCTTCGCCGCCGTCGTTTCTGCCGTTTTTCTTTATTGCCTCTCTCCACATACATATCCACATATATATATATATATATACTTGTGCGTGCGTGTGTACATAAGCCGTGAATCTTCGCCGCCGGCAGCACCGTCTAATTTTCCCTGAGCTTTCCATACGCGCAGATGCGACCCGGCCATTGTTACGGCGGTGTATGTACATAGAAGTATAATAATATCTATCTATATATATATACATAAATACATATATATAGTTTTGCTGCACTGCTACGGGGTGGTCGACGTGATTTGTTACCGTCCGAGCTGACGATGCATAAGGCCCGGAGGCAAAGCCGCCGCCGCTGCAGCCGTTTTTCATATTTTATCCTTTCTTTATTTTTCATTTTATTATTATATATATATATATATATATATATATATATATATACGCGCGCACAGATTCTACGTTGAAATATATGTAACACGCGCATATTTATTTATATTATAATGTAATATGAATGTGTATTCCTGTACGGCACCGACTCGGTCGAGTTTTATCCTTCTGCGCGCGGTTGTATACGTAACATTATATTTCGACATATCC
Source organism: Chaitophorus viminalis (assembly GCA_025469195.1). Lineage (NCBI taxonomy): Eukaryota > Metazoa > Arthropoda > Insecta > Hemiptera > Aphididae > Chaitophorus > Chaitophorus viminalis. Next base: position 157,322 of record JAIPRK010000512.1, read on the forward strand.
AACAACGCGAAATGCACCCATATATCCTTTTTGTATATTATACAAAATAACATGTCCTAATTGACTGACTGGCCTAGTCGGAACCGATGAATTTATGAGTGTGAAATGTGGTCACTGTAGTCTGATGTCTCATGATGTAGACACGTGCAAAGATAAGATTTTTGAAAATTCAGCCCCCATAATAGGGAATCGAACGAGCTAAAAATGAAAATAAACGTCCAGTCGGAACCACTGAAACTTTAAGTGTGACATTTGATCAATGCGGTATTGTTTTATGATGCAGAGAACTATATATTTTATAGTGGCAGTGTATCTTGATTGATTCCAACTTTAAACTGACCAACTGGGCGTGTTGTTTATTCCATATTCATCATAAATCATTTGATCATATTATTGACAAATTTAAGTCCGAGCAAGGCTCGGCAACGAAAGCTATATTATATTTTTATCACGCAAAGATAATCGTAATAACTGAATGCAGATTTTACCAGTTATCTGTCACTGTATCTCTGATGGGTCTACGACATATTTGACGCGTAATAATAATAAATTCGTTTCGAACATTTACATTTACGTAAAAAAAAAAATCATTATTATAATATATATAAAAAATACTATTAACACTAGTTGATAGAGTCTATATGGATTATTTAGAATTGACAATTCATCGAACGTTTGGTTGCACTTGAATTATATATTATTATCGGAAATGTTATAGCCATATAAAGTCACCCTCGGCGGCGTTCCTACAGGCTTACGGTGCTTTAAACTAATTTAAAAAAAAACAACGGCGAATCATTTGTGGAGAATTTGCGAAATAAATGAGTTCCACCTGTTTTTATTTCATTTTTTATTACGCCCTACCCGACCCTCTCTTTGACACGGCGGCGCGCAGCATCGTTATTTATGTAAAAAGGTATTCCCGCAATTTAGTTTTTAAATGTCCATTCTTCATTTTCAAGCCATATTTAAAATAAAATAAAAAAGTAAAAATAAAAAAAAATACCCGAGCAGCATATTCATGCAGCCACGTTTTTCGCGTGCGTACCTATATATTTATATATACGCGCGCGTTTCCCATCCTGGCTGCAGCACCACCACTCTCTCACTCGTCCTACGCGCCACCGACCACCAACACCGTTCTTTCTTTTTCTCATTTTTTTCCTTTTTTTCCCCTTGCTCTCACTCTGTCTCTCGTTTTTAATTTATGTCCCTGACATTTGTACGGGAATACCGTATTACGGGACCAGCGGACCGATAAATTCGTTCTGCGCACACCGGTGCTTTTTTCACGTCCCCTTTGCCCACCATCTCACCCGGTTTGCGCGAGCTGTAGTGTCCCCTTCGCGTTATCTGTCTTCTACCGTGTATATACCGTATACAGTCGCACGTATATAGTATAGCAGCAGCGTGCGATAATACTTATCTTCACGCAGGAGAAATGCGCGCGCGCGCCTGTTTCGTCCTTCGCAACCCCCTGCGCAATGGTGGTGTCAAGGAAATGGAAGAATAGAGAGAAAAAAAAAACGGGAGCTCGTACAACGGGAAAAACGACGACGTGCTCGCGCGGGTACCGCAAGTCCCGATGGTGCGTGCGTGATGTGTTTTCGCCGGGGCAATAAATTTTACCGCGTAAAATAAACATGCGCGCGCGCGTGTAGTAGAAAACATAAAGGCGGAAAGCCAAAAAGGAAATATTTGTTTAATATTTGTTTCGCGCTCGAGTTTTAAGCGTGTAACGCACCTCCTGCCAAGTACTCAAGTCTCCTATATGTATACATGTATGTGTATAGCTCTTTACGGAGGAATCTTAAGAAGTATTTCTCGGGGATATAGTCACTGGAGCACATCGTCTCGTCTTTAACTATTATTATTATAACCCACTCCATGGATACCAACCAGCCCCAAGCAGATTGAAACCAAGCAAAAACTTTTTTAAATCAACATCAATTAAACATGAACGACATTGAATTGAACAGCATAATTGAATCAAACCTATAATTATAAAATAAGATCAATGGAAAAACTTTCACCCGGACATCGTTGCCAATGGAACACATTGCAAAACACTTAATAGATTGAGCGTGGGTACTGTCCGAACAAAGAAAAATCTCCGTAAGTGGCGATACAATACCGAAACCGTAGACTGCGACTGTGGAAGCGAACAAAAAGAACAATGGATTCTAGTTTGCCCTTCAAATCTAGTGCACACCTGAAGATTTGGGAAACGCAACGGACGTGTCCATACAATTAGCCAATCAATGGAATAAAATAAGAGTATCGAAAAAAGAACCTAAATCATAGCCTGGACACGATAAGAATTATTATTATTATTTTAATATACTGCGCGCATATTATTATACTATATAATATAACCGTTGTTGTCCGTGTTGATTATTGCCTAATTAACCGCGCGCGAAAAAAAAATACACTTTCGATCCCCATATAGGTACCATTTTGGGTGACTGCGGTGTTAGGTAAATTGCGTCGGGCACATGCGAAGCGGACTGTTCGTTATCCATTAGAAAATCGAGGAATAGGTCACGTGTTAACGAGAGAGGGGTGAAAAAAATAATATATAATCACCCCCATTCACGCGGGATTGAGTTTAATTTTTTCTAACGAGCTTTGTAGTACATCCGCGAATCGAACGATTGGTAAACCGAGTTTATAGGCACTAAGTAGTATACGACGTAGGTAGGTGTAGTAGGTATATAATCAACGCTGTTGGTCCAGACCGATGAACTGAAAATTTAACCCAGGAGTTTGGCTAACTAATAACTGTATTGCGGTTTCAAATCCAATGTTCTAATCGTTTATTCGTTCGTATCCACGGCGCTTACACGTATAGATCATTATGTGCATTCTTATTTAACTAACCGTATATAAAGAAAAATAAAACGCGCAATAAATCTATTCGGTTTTATATAACCAGTTTTTTTTTTTTTTTTTATTACCGAAATTGATGGATCCCGTGAATATTTCGTTAATCTATCTCTAAAGTAGTTGGTTTAAATTATGTAAGTCTTCAAATTTTTTGTTTTACTACTGAATATGACACAAAATATTTTTTTGAAATGCTTGGAATTTCATTTCAGAAAATTGTATACATTCCAAATAAATGAATTAAATTTATATTATAGTTCGTTGTCTGCATGTAAAAAATGTACCTATTAATAACGTATATTTTTATGCATTTATTTACATATTTTCCAATAAAATTAGCTGGTTATCGGTTAAAATTTTTTTCATTCAATATCATTTGTCAGCGATTATGTGTACCTATAGTAAGTTAATAACAGCAATTGTAAGCAATAATGATAATAAAAACAGTGTATAATTTTCAATACTAATTTTATTATAAATTATAAGGTAAGTTGGTAAAATCTTCATATAATTGTACCTACGTGTATATTATTGTATAGAAGAGGTCTTAGAAAGGACTATTATTATCTATCGACCGATTCAGCACTAAATTAAAACTTACTTTAAACATTACTCATGTTTATTATATATTATATATATACATACATACATACTAGTTCATAACTACGTAATGGATATTTACAACCTATGCGATGTAAACTTAATTTAAAAAATGGTTTCTAAAACCATCATAACCAAGTGATCAATTTTAATAAAGAAATTTACCGTAAATTACAATTGTATTCGTTTGTTTTTAGAAAGTTTAATATTACGGTTACACAAGTTCGAATTTTATTTCTTAAATTGAGCTATTTGCTCGTTCAAAGTATTCGTTTAATGACATAAGTGTGGTGTGTATCTTACTAATTTCCAAATTCAGTCATACATATATCATCTTAAAAAATACATGCTACTTGTTTATAGGTTTCATTTACTTTAAACTAATAAAAAGTTTATTTTTTCTCTTAACCAATACTATTCAAACATTTTAAACATCTACTAAATTACGATAAACCTGTGCAGACGTGGACATATTAGTTCTATTATGATCATATGTACTACCGTTTTATTTTTTAAACCATTATTTTAATAAAATCTATAAAAATGTAAAAAGCGACATTAACTATGGTTTTCATTACAGTTGAAGTTAGTCGATGTATCAAACGCAAATTTAAATTTCATAAATAATTTAGACATTGATCAAACAAAGAACGTCGTTTTGGATTGTATCCCATTTTAGATTTACCGCGGCTACATCGAGAAATTATTAAAACTCTATATGTATTCAACCCAAAACTACGAATAATTAATGCGTATATATTTCACGTCGAACCGAAGCACATATAATATTGTACGTGTACGCTTTATTTTCTTCCAACGCACCATATGTTTAAAGAAATATTGTTACTGTCAAGCGAGTTTTATAAATAATAAACAATGCACACTTACGATTTCGTATATTACATATATAAGGGCAATGCCGCCAGAGTTACGTGTCGTTTTTCCACTATTACTCAAATCAAAAAAAAAAAAAAAAACAACGCCCATTAATGATTTATTCCACACCGATCGAAGCAAACTTGTGTTTATTAAAGTTGTTTTCCTCTCAACGGCTATTCCGGTCATAATATTTTCAAAGAAAAATATCCTTTCGATACCGTACCTCGAGAGCCTTTGTGAAAAGTTTGTTTTCTTCATTCCCCGCTCGCGGAGTCTTTAGAAGTTCCTCAATAAACCCAAAGTTTACACCGATATTCTCTCTCTCTCACACACACTTACATACTCACCCAATATATATATATAATATATATTATATTATACACCTCATTCTCTCCAGGATAATTTTACCAGGTAAAATTCAGTTCCGTATATGTATATATTTATATACATCTAAGATGAACTCTCTCTCTCTCTCTCTCTCTATCTCTCTGTCTTTCTCCTTCCCATACTCCTGCGTTCCCTTGCTCTTTCTTACGTTCTTTGCGTCTGGGTCCTAACTAATTTTAAAGTTTTCGTGCCGCATAAATTACACCAACCACCGCACTGCCTGTTTCCCTGATGTATTATTGTGCTCTACGGAATTTTTACCCCGTCAAAATGTATATATATGTGTACATATATAATATATATATATATATATATATACACACATTATAGCTGGCCGATGAAAAATGTACCAACCTTAAAGTTATTAATGGTCGAACGTGTTGCCCAAAAACGTTGCACAAACTTTAATTTATAACCCTCCCCCTCGGTCCGTCGTAACCGTCGCTGTTACACTTCACTGTGTGGAACACGAGCATAAATAAGTTCCTAAAGCCTATATACACCCAACGTCTCTAGCGAAGAGAATAATATAAATTACTATTTTTATTATATTTTTTAATCGAATTTTTTGTTTTTGTTTTTTGTACATCACTTCTCTGGTATGTTACAAATTAATGCGCTGCGTAAAGACACAACGATGTACTGCTGCTCGTTCATTATACGACTGGCGAAATTAAAACGCGTAACATCGCGAATATCTTTTTTATTTTTGTCATGAACTTCTGCGGTCCACTCGAAAAATAATAACGATCTAGCGAATATTAATATCAATTATTTTGGACTACTATATTGTTTTATTTTAATGAAATACATAATAATATTAAGAACGTTTATGTTGAAATGTGTATAATGCTACAAATCATTTTATCGATATGGGCTATAAGTTATATTTTGCCTTATATTTTAAACGAAAATTAAATACATTATTATTACTAAACCACGGTGCACTTTTTCTTCCTATGCAAATGAACCAATATTGGTTGTATACACTGCCGATTTATGATTTACACTTTTAAAATCTGAACAGAGTGAAGAATGTATTTATTTTTTTTTTTCACTACCATATTCATTGCGAACTATTCAATACCACGCGATTATACATTTTATGAGTTTATGACAAAACTTATACTCTTATTTTTTCCGAATAATATTAATAATTTAAATACGCTGCTAAGAGATAAACTTTTGGTGCGCAACTAATCTCGAAAAATAATTCAAGCACATCAAATTTCCAATTATTTTCTAAGAAAGTCTATCATAACGTGCAGTAAAAATAAAAATAGCGTCAATTCTAAGCCAACAAAACGTTATAATGTGGGCGTGTGTGGTGAAAATCATTATGGCGACGAAATAATAACATGATAACATATATATCTACACGCCAGTTTCGTATACTTGCACAATAAAGTTTTATTCTAGAAACATTGTTTTTCCACCAAGTGCCTATATTTACTTGTAATTTGGCTCATTATTAATGGTTATGCTTTGAAAGTCGAACAAAATACATGGGCAATAGTTTTAACGATTTAAACAGCGATAAATATAATAGATTAATTAATTACCGTTTGAAGTGTTTGGCGCCACAAAACGAATGTTTAATAATTCAACATGGAGTTCAGATAAAAATAATGTACATTTTATATTAACGTTTTTTCCGTATAAGACAATAGCTACGTGAACCTATAGAAAATCATTTTGGACAAATTTATCAACTATTTCATTCTTATGTTCTGACACTCGAACAAAATATATAGACTTCAATACAGCAGTCGTAGTTCGAAAAACATTACAACAGAAAAAATTAAACCTTAAAATGTTCAATTCAATACTCAGTATATAATCCGTATTGGTTTCTGGATTATATTGTATAAAAATGAATAAATAAATATCGCGGAAATTATTTTGGAACATTGCGATTTCCTATGAGACATTATTTTATAATTACAATTTAAAATGATTAATCCCCCTTATATGGCTGAAAAAGAATTGATTTAGAGGTCTTCTAAATATTTAATTTAAAGAAAAAATTTAAAAAAAGAACAACATATTACGAGCGTCGTGTCATCCATAGGCTGAATTTTCTGGGAAGCTATAATAACCCAATGTAAAATTATCCACGCGCGGTGACCACCCTTCCAATGACTCCCTTCCCATGCACGATAAAAACAATATTCATATATTTAAGCGGCTATGCCCCCCTAGGCTCCCCACTGATGTCTACCTTGGTGACTTCTCTCGTCAATCTAATCATGTACAAAACAACTATTATCATGTATTCATATTTTTCCTGTAGGAACAGATTGTATATTTCAAATAAACAATAAAAAAATAAATGGAAATTGTAATGAATGATAACTATACTTATACAATAAATTGAAGTAAAAAATAAAAATTCATAAAGCAATAATTCAAATCAGAAATGATAAATAAAAGGTACCTACTCTTAAATAATTCGTTAATTACTTTCCTGGGATATTTTCCTAAACGCAAGAAAAAATAGAAAAATAAAGTGAAAAATTAAAAGTTTTAAATTTCTTTACAGAAAAATTAATTTTATTCTTAAAATAAAGTAATTAGTTTGGGTTTGTTTTTTATTTATTTATATGCGTCTAAATTATAATATATTTCAAAGGTCCACATAAATCAATTTTTCTACGAACTATACCAATATATAAAAAAAAACTGTCCAATAAATGAATATACGCATTATAATCAAGCTGGTTTTCCTTTTGCTTAAATGATAATATGGTATTTTTAAATGAAACGATACCGCAGTACATCTAAATCCTAAACCTCCCGTCATACGTCTTTTTTATTTTATTAGATATTCCGTCTTTTCGTACTGTTTGGAGAAACTCGACCATCGCAGCTCACTAAACATTGCAGTAACAATATCACACAAAAACTTCAGACGCGTTTTTCGTATACCTATTGAAATCGTAACAGAAAAACAAAAGAGAATAACTGGATGCGAGAATAACGCTTATTTGCGTATTTTTCGAGAACAATGCATCCGTACACGGGTTTAGACCACGTGGGCACGACCGGCATACCACCACGACACAGGATTTTCCTGCGTTGTAACATTGTACACTTATATATTTCTGTTTTCATTGTACGAATTTTGTAAAAACGAAAAAAAAAACACACCGGACTGCACTGCGATGTCCCCGGCAGAGTACATGGCGGCGTGGCGGCAACTTGGTCGCCGGATTAAAACGGTTTTTCTTTCTCACTACCAATCCCGAGAATACTCTCTGGAGGCCTAAACTAGCAACACACACACACACACACACACACACACACACACACACACACACACACACACACACACACACACACACACACACACACACACACACACACACACACATGTTTAATCGAAATGTGCAGTATACGAAGTAAAAACGCGCAATAATATACACGACCACCGTCACACCGGTCACAATGAACGCGCGCCTATTTGCATAATATCCTTAATACCTCGTGCGCACAATACGTAGAAGCAGTAAACACACACATATACGTTCACATACTCAGGTGAGGAACTTACAAACAATGTGCCATGTAAACCCGCTTCAGTGACACGCGGATCCCCTAAGGCAGCGAAAAGCGTTCGACGACACTCACACACACACGCGCACACGCAGTACATACACGCGCACACACGCAGTACACACGTACGTACACAAAATCGCAGTCGCCGTTTCACAAAGCGTGGTTTTACTAAGGCACGCGCGCGTTTATACTATTGTAATAGTAATAATTACATTGTGGTGGGTATAAAAACAAAGCCCGCGCTGTAGTCGCTCGTAGGTTCTCCCATTGATATGCAAATCCAAGCGCGCGAAGTCTATGCTCCAGCAACCGCTGCAGTGTTGTAGAATTCGCGGGAAAATCGCGTCAAACCGCAGACGCGTGGGCGCATCGCGTGCACATAATACAATAATATGTATATTATTACATGCGACGTGTCGTCGAGAAACACAGTCGGTCGAACGCTGCTCGGGGCTATAATAATATTAATAAATACCATACCGCGCGCACATTTATTACTTTGCGGTGCACAAAGTGTAGAACAAACAGCGGGTGAGCTTGGAAACCGCTTAAACGTCAATAAATTATCTCGCGCATATATATGATGTTCAAATTATCTTGTTACCAGTTAACAGGACCATTACCGCGACCATTGTGCAGTAATAACAGTTAACGACACCTACGCCCCCGCTTACTTTACCCCGTTACATCTGCGGTTCTGATGACTTGTATAAACATCAAAAACGCTGTTCCGACACGTGTACGCGTAGTATTATCGCGCGCTGTATATATTATATAATATGACAAAATGTGCAAATCGACAAGTTTATAATACTTTACACGTTCCGGATATTATGAAAGAGTATAATACAATATGTGTTCGTACTAGGTACGTGTTGTGAGCGACATTATTTCTGCGCACACAATTAATAAGTAGGTATCGTTGGCAGAACATACGATTCAGGTTCAACATCGAGAAGCCTGATGCCCTGATAGGTCAATAGTATTGTTAACGATAAGAAGTTAACGCTGAAATTCACTATTTTAACTCGGTAATAGCTAATAACCATAATTTCATCATTTTATTCGGCTTTTTACTACAAACGTTGTTCGCATCTTAGGATACAGAAATCATTAACTAGTATCAGAGAAAAGTATCGATAAATGACAGATAAAGCCAATAGATACGAATTAAAGTATAAAAGATGATTAAAGCTTGATAAACGGCAGAAACCGTTAATATAATCTGTACATCTGTTCAAGTTGGTAAGTATACATTGTTAAAAAATGCTTGTAAATTATTATTATTACATTAAAGAATAAATTTTAAACACAGAATCATTATTTATTTGAACAAGATATAATGTGCTTTTATATGGCATCTACTGTTGTACGGTATTCAATGTGATAATACTTGATGACGATAATGCTTGCTTTTTTGGTTGTAGGTACATTTTTCAATAAAAATCGATTTAAAGTCAAGTTCTATATAAAACTAAACTATTCATCAGCATAAAATATTTAACTGCAGTACTTGAATTAGTTTTACCTCAGATGAAGTATGGCATTTTCACTCGTACTTTTTGACCAACTAATGCAGCAGACATGAGTATATTATTCGACATATTTCAATGTTTTCCTTGCTTCATCAAATTATGATCCTTCTCGTTGTTGACTGATTTGATCGTAGAACGTTCAGGTAATATTTTGGCTACCATTTTTGCATTGTTTCGTTTTTATCTTTCTTCACACCAAGCACAAAGTGTATATACTACCTGGGATCTTCACAATGTGTTGGTGAAACGTCGAATAAAGTTATTGACCGTAGATTGTAATGGACACGTGAATAGTAGTATTCCTAGCGTTATAACTGTTATACTTAGCTTATACCTACAGTGATCGGACTTTGAACGTACTATTATAACTATATAATATTTCGTGCAATGATACGATTATACTATACCGTTTGCGTTTTGCCGAGGCGCGGGATGCACAGTTACGTACAAGCCAACAGCCGTAATATAATAAAACGTACATTTCGACTACCTAAGTGAGCGAATGGGAGACGAGGGATTAGTTCGAATCTCCTAAGAATTAAAACCGTACGCGCCAGATTGTGTTCTCACCCATGTATATATATATATGTTATATCGTTCAAACTTTTCTGCTATATCCCCCGCTGGCCCTTTTTCGGTTTTCTTCGCGGCAATTGTCGTAAAATCTCAGCAACAGATAGTATTATATTATAGTACACCAGTCGTGCACCAGCAGCGAACACGCGTGTATATATAAATATATCCTACACGTATACTACACTACACGCGCACACAGCCGTAGCAACAGCATCTTGCTGTATACGTATGTGTGTATATATATATTTAATATGTTATATACGTTCTAAGCCGACAACAAACCGCACACCACACGTTCCATGTGATTCTTTTAAAACCACCGGCGGGAAAAGTTTTCTCGCTCTTCTCGCCCACACGCCACCCCCGGGGCAAACGGCCCCGGCGGAGGAATCCAGTTTAATTTCAGCACGGACGGAATACGCGAGAGAACCCGGAGAGATAAATAACACGCGCGGGATATATCATATTAAAGTTTTGTAATATTTCCCGGCAGCGCGCGCGCACACACACGCACGTACGTATATATAAAATGTATTGTATATGTATATGTATTTATGTAATACGCCAAAATGTGTGTGCGCGCGTGTGTTTATATACGAAAAGAACGGCAGAGAGGGGGAGAGAGCATTGCAGTACGGACTGAGGAAATTCATCTTGGAAATATTTTTCTTGTGTGTATACGCGCGCGGGGGTGGGAATGACGTTTCCGGATGAATTATCGCCGGCGACCGATGGTAAGTGCACCACGCTACGCGGTCCTCTATCCTCGTATATATATATATATGTATATAGATTTATTATATTTGTGCACGAGAGGGGGCGTGCATGTCCCCCTCCTCCTGTGCAGAAACGTCCTTCTGCGCGTTCTTTTTCTCCCCGACTTTTTCTCGGAATATTATAGATTAAATTTATAGACGACTATACGTTATTTTTCCCTCCTTATCTGTTATATATTTCATCAGACGCGGGTCTGCGCAGTATACACGTTGTTGTTAAATAATGTTATCATTACGACGGCGGCAGCGACGACCGCGAGAAGGAAAAGTGTAATATAATAATGAATGATGCGAGGACGAAAAGAGAAATTCATACACATATGAATCTGGTGCTGATCGGTCGTCTTGGTACTGTAGAGTATTTTTACTGTTATTTCATAAAATTTAAGGTTCACATGCAATCGTGTGGTATTTCAATAATCGGGCTAAATCGAGACTATATTATATTACTATATGTCATATTATTAACGTTAGTGTATATTTTCTTAACCAATTATAAGCAATCAATTATTAAGAATTTCCGATGTATATTGTACATTATAGTCGATATAATGTTATCGATCGAATATAATTATAATGATATTATTCGATAAAAACGATATTATTCAAAATTCATATAAATATATATATATATATCAAATATAATGTGGACAAATAGATAACACGATAATATTCAAAAACAATAAATATGCACAGTAAATTTTTAGTTATTTATATTTTTCAAAACTATAAATCACTAAACACTTGTACGTTTAATGAACGCAAACAAGTAAACTTAATCTTTCAAAGAAGTTTATGAGATAATAAGTCTTGAAGTTTATGCGTTTACTAGAGCAATTCTTCCCGTGAGATGAAAAAAAACAATTAGCTAATTTTAATAAATGCATATAATTGAAGGTATAAAATATCTAGTCACAAATCGTGATGATTACCTAGTTAAAAATTATCTCGAAACACTAATTAATTACTTTTGGCGATACTTTTAGACGGTCAAGAGCGAAAAGAGAAAAACAAAATAATTAGCTACGGGAGAGCGACACGAAACAGTAAATTAAACCTGTCTTAATTATTATATAAAATTAAAGTTTTAAACATTAGCCCTTGGCAGATTAATGGAAATTGCTGCATGTCCCACGAGGTTGGTTATTATAAAAATGTATTTTTGCGTATTTACCATATAATATATTACACAGTGTATTGTGTACAAAGTCATGATGGAGGGGGAAGGGGTGGAGGAAGCCAAAGGACCATCGCGTAAAAGATTATTTTCCACTTCCGTTTCTGCCACTGCCACCGTACCCCAAACTACACCCGAAAGCTGCACGCCAAACGAAAGCAACCCGTCTGGGAACGAGCACGAGAAACGCAGAGTCGGACTATAATATAATATGCGTATATATCGTCATTCGAATATGAAAATATATAGAACATCCGCCGCTCGCCGTCCAGACAAACAATAGTCTCGGATGCTGCTGCTATTATTATTACTATTATTATATTATTATTATTATTATTATTATTATTATTATTATTATTATTATTATTATTATTAGTATTATATTATTGATGCCATCCATTTGTAAACGTATATATATTCTATGCGTATATATATATATATATATATATATATATATATATATGTGTGTGTGTGTGTGTGTGTGTAGTGTGTATATCATATACTACGGAATAAATACAGATAACTGCAGCTAGCAACACGCCCCGCAACGCCGGACGATTTATCGACGCTCGTTCATCATACTTTGCTGCTTTTTTTTCCCATTCCTATAAATACATGCTGCACGGCTATATATTTCCATGTACATGTATATATGCGATATCCTATACATAATCGTATCTATTACGTAATATACATGTTAAAAGTGCAGCATGATATATGTATTATATTAACGATATTAAAGACGATCGTTAATATTTTGTTTTCAGCTCCCGGTCTTTTTCTACAACTGCTGCTGCCCTAGTTGTACGTAATATTTTATATAATGATGGAAAACGACACTCGAGCCCGTCCCACTCCGACTGCGATGCTGCAGCGGAGCATTATCACGATCGGTGCCCGATTTTCGTAAAATATTAATAGGGGTAGGAAAAACAGTTTGTGTCACTGCGTGATAAACTCGTGAGTTCTTAGTCTTATATAATATACCATCTTAAATACTGTGTGTATACGTCACATCCGTTGAGCTACGGTTATCCGATGTACCGTAAATATTATATACTTCGCGCTTAACCTAATATACCTACGCGTGTTTACTGTCATCGTTCAAAACTGTCGTGCAGAAATAAATGATATTACTATCGGTGTATTATTATTTATAATATATAATATTGTTTTAAATGCGATTTAAATTTCGTGTCAAATGCTGCGTATGTTAGAAATATTGTATCACATCGCTTATAATGAATTATATATTGAATAGATTATGACTGCATGAATTTAAAATGTGTTGTGACTGTGGGAAAACAAAACATTACAGTATTATTTTTTGCCGTTACGACTTTACGATATTAGCCGTAAAATTGTTTTGTCCGAATCGCTCGTAGAATAGTTGATATAACCTATATATATATATATGTATACAATATATACGCCGGATATGCGTGGACACGGAATACATAGTATATAACAGTTATAGTATGACATGCGAGCCGGTTTGAATTTTCGCCTGTTAATAATATGGGGGTGAACCGAAAACGAATAAATCCAATTATATAGAATGCGCTAAATTGAATTGCGAAATCGCAGATGGTGATCGAGAGAGGGATCGGCCTGTTGGTTCTTATAATATGACTTTATTATAATATGCCCGTATACATTGCGTCCAGACAGACGTTTTCAATTAAACATAATGTATAATACAGTTCGCGTATGGAAGTCTATGTGAATCGATTCTTATAGACATATGCCTATACATATTCATACAAGCGTAATATATATTTACGAACAAATCACTCTGTATACATTTTATTATGCAACAGTTATGACCGGGGTCTAAAATTTGAAAATGTTCATATTACATTCTAAATATTATATAAGTAGGCATGTTTTTTTTCTGCGACGTAATCTACGATCAAAGATGAACCTTTTGAAATTGTAATTATTTGTGTACATAATATGCCTACATAAACCGATTACACGACACGTCTTGTATCAGTATAGTGGCACCTACAGGGTCGAGGAGAAAAATCAAGGGCTCCAGGGACAAACTAATCTGGCCTCCTCCCACACAATAAAGTATTAAATTTACCACTTGCATCCAAACTATTTGAAAATAGTCATTAGGTTATTATTCGACAGTGTTACTTTTCTATGTCATCTTACACTAATGCTGTAGTGTTTCAATTCACTTTATCGTAGACTTGTTACAACATCATAGCACGATATAATTATTGAGATAGATTATTAGTATAAATCATGTCAGCGGGTCATTAATAACTCGATTCAGTCGCATATTAAAAACAAGACCTGGTGGAGTTGGCCGGGCTACAAGGAGCTGCTTCTTCTCCCTCATCGGACTTGGGCACCTATCCTTAAAATACGTCTAAAGGTAAATGGGTAATTCATGTATTAAATCAATATTAGTGCAAGACTACCTAATAATTATATATTGTGAAAACTATCGTTGATTTATACTCTATATTGTCGAAAATATAAGTATATATATATATATATATATATATACCTAATAATCCAATAATATCCTACGTGCCTACACGTAGGATATTCGTAGGGACAATGTGAACTATTGGCTGCAATATAGTTTTTAAGGTATGAACGGATGGGTGGGTCCAACAGACACTCTGTTGCTACACCATTTGATTTAGACATATGTGCGCCACTGCGTTCTCGTATAAATAAGTCACTGTTTTCATTGTAGTACCAACGAATATTAATTTTAATCATTTTTACGTGCGCTCTTTTTTTTTCCCCTCTGTTTTTTTTTTATTTTGGAGCTTACACGCTTACCTATTATATATTTTAGGCCCTGATCACGCAGGGTTGGTCGTACACTCGTACCGCTGATCTCGCGATCGTCCGACGTCGATTAATATACTATGTAAAATATATAATATAATATATATATATATATACATATGTATACGGTACGAAAAAATTCAAATTTGCCGAACTCAACTTGCAGCTGCACGTGGACGATATGTAAAATATATACATAATATACGCGTCTGCGCACTCGACGGGTCACCGTCACAAAACGGCATCGTTCTGCCAGCAGCTGCATCTCTCGGTATATGGATTCATCGCACGATCGGTGGTGGTGGTGGTGGTGGTATTGATGGTGACGGCGGCCATCGTTTTAACGCAGACGTCACGTACCTGCCTCGTGTACCGATAATTCGCGAGCGTCGCATGCGTTATACATTGTTATTATGTATTATATTATTATAGACGTGACGCGGCAGAAAGTGCACGTCGGCCGGTGATGGTGGTGGAGCTTATAATAATAATAATAATAATAATAATAACTGTAATAAATACGAACGCCAGTATAAGCACTGGTCGTAAATCGTCGCGTCGGTGGAACGCGCATTGAATACGATCACGGGTGGTTTAGGTTATATACGTTTCTATATATATATATATATATATATATATATATATATATATTATATATATAAATGTATTTATATGTATAGCAGATATACACGTAGTATACCGTGTTGGCGGGTGTATGTGTCTGTATTATTATATATGTGTGTGAGTGTGTAGGTGGAAATAAGAATAAGAGGAGCTTCACGGAGGGGTAGGAGATAAAAAGACGTTGCCGCGCGGGCGGTGCGCGCGACTGTTGTACGCGCGAGGTGAGCGAACCAACGAGCCCGGAGGCCGCATCGCGTTTCCGGATTTGAATAAATAACGTATAAATATCGATGAGCACGTATAACGTCGCGCGTCTCGCACTTGATAATATTATTACTATTGTTACTATTATTATTATTATTATTATTTTTATTGTTGCCGTTGTTATTATTTATATTTTTTTCGGTTGCTATATACATTATAAACACGCATATTTATTCCTTCTTCTCCTCCACACTCCGAACGTGTGTGTATATATATATATATATATATATATATATATATATATATATATATATATACACTATATATACACACACACATACGACTGTGTAGGTACAGCACGGGCAGGTATATTTATGTAATGAAATGTATATATTATTATTATTATTATTATTATATTTATGTGTATATGAATATGTAAGGTTTATAATATATCATATATACACTCACGGAAATGAAGATATTTCACCGACAATATAAATCGTTTGTGCCGGCGATTTATTATACGTATAATATATTATCATGCGTGTGTATGCAATATATATACGTACGTGTGCGCCAGTTCCCCGTGCCTCCCCCCCCCCCTGAGCGACACACACAAACTCAATATATTATATACATATATTACATATACAGGAGTTTTAAAATCGTATTAAAATACCAGCCGCACGCGCTGCAAGAGCGCAATATTAAAATACGATATCACGTGGGTTCTATATATAATAATAATAATAATATTATTATTATTATTATTATTATTATTTCATCTCATATGCGCTCCGGTTTTGTTTGGTAGTATTTTTCATTCCTCTCCAATAATTCTTCCGCGAGTGGCCGACTCGATCGCATAGCAGCAGCCTGCAACGAAAACGGTGTAACATTGGCCACCTCGAGAGTTGATTACGGTTTTTATTTTTATTTTTTTTCTACGACTAATACACGTGTCGTACACGTGATTCACATAATATTATACAACCTATACGCGGTACCTACTGCACACACGCACAAATGCAGTGCTAGTATGCATTTTTCACATGTATAAAATATTATTAGTATTAGTGGTTTTTATCAGAGCTCGGAATGAAGTTCGAACAAACGTATGTTTTTTTCCCCTACCAAATCTGAAAACATTCAAGGTACGAAACAAATGTGTTTGTAACTCTTCCCAGATCTCGTATATGAGATTTTATATATTTCTAGTTTATTTAAGATTTTAATGCTATTTTGCTAATTTTAAGTTATAAGTGCTGCACTTACATGCATATTTTTATACAGGTACTTAACAAACAAATGGAAATAAATAATGATTTGGATCAAACAGCCATATACGAGTATTCGAACAAAAATAAATATGGATTTTGATTTTCAAATAATACCTATAGTTAGTACACACACTCAGTTGTAATCATCGAATATATCCAGACCATTATAACAATTGATGGCTTCAGTGTAACAACCAGATAAGTCCACTTTTTTTGAAAACTGAGTTATGTATCAGAGATAATAGAGAAGAAATTGCTTTACATATTGGTGCAACAAACGTCAAACAATTATTTCCAATTATTCATTGAGTTATTATTGAGGTATTGGACTTATCTTGTTTTATTCGTTTGGTACAAAAAACCAGATAAGTCCGGACTTATCGGTTTTTGCCCCAAATATGTGGTTTGACTGTTTTTTTTATTTTACTATATAATTCATGTTTTTCACTTATTATAATAACTTATGTACTAATAAAATTCCATTTAAGATTTAATAATTTTCAGGGAAGTATTACTACTATTTTTACTGTATTTTATGGATGAAAAGTGTCCAGTCAATAAAAAAAATTATTTAAGTTAATTTTATTCAGCATTATTGTTACACAGTACTTAAGTTATGATTGGAGTCCTTTATTTCTATACAACATGTTATAGTCACAAATCAATAATAACGAACTTTACGATAAACACTGTTTGTTGTATCTACATTAAAATTAAGCGTTTCAAATTCTAACCATTATAGTATATATATGCAGTGGAGATGGTGAATATATTTTTAATACGCCCATAGGTATCATGGTTGGAATTTAGTACAATTTAGGTAATAGGTACTTCAACTATTTGTTCATATCAATAATTATTTTAACATTCACTTGTATTTATATTATATTCTCAAAATACCAAGACTTATAATATAAAGAAGTACAAAACCTTGGTATGTGCAAACTTTATTTTTACTATCTTTATTAAAGAATGGGTATAAATTAAATTTCGACATGTTGCGAATATAGTTAGGTCACTTGGGTATGTTGTGTACAATGAAAAAAAGTGTGTGTATTACCAGTACGCGCGCGGGAAGTTAAACTTCTTTTGAACGGTACACGTGAGTGAGTGAAAAAGAAAGAAAGGCATGGATAGACTGGGGTAATGAGGATAATAAAAAAAAGAAAAGAAACAATGTAAATTATATTTTTTATATATATTTTTTTTTTTTTATGCTAATGATTGATTATCATTTTGCTCAATCGGTATAGTAGTTATGATTGGCATATGATGACTGAAATACGAAACGTACATTTGCGACTGAATATTATCCATATATCGCGTAAAAATTGCATTGATTGTTGTGTCTGATTTAGTAGTCGAAAATTCGGGACCAATAATATAATTTATAATACGTTATAATACGTTGCTTGTTTTTGGACAGTCAAATAAATTTTATAGATATTTCAAAAAAAAAAAAAAAACTTACAAAAATCGAAAATTTAAATTGTCTATAAATAAGTCAAAATATATCAAAATACTTTGAAAATTTAACCATGTTTAGAAAAAGCCAATATAAAGATTTGGTGAAAATTTCAAGTGTTTGCAGTTTTCGGTTTTGAGTTAGAGCATTTTAAAAAAATGTGTTTCGTCAAAACGTGGTTTTGCGTAAAATTTCCCGTTTTTTCGTAATATTTTTATTGTTTTCTTCGGCGCTTTGAAAAAGTATCGAAAAAGTTGCATTTTTGACTCGCCCAAGTACCATCTACATTCAATTTCCTTTCAGAAAAGTTGCTGTTTAAGAAAATCGAAACATTTTTACTACCAAAAATCGTGTCCTCAGACACAAAAAAAAACAATAACAATATTATTATCATGGTCGTCGTCGAAACCGCATCGGCTGTCACCGACCAACATTATATTTATAATACGTAATATTATTATTATGTCGTATTATGTATATGACGTACTGATACAACTACTGACACAACCCATAGCCGTTTACAAAATATAGCTACAACAATCCGCGGTTGCGCACAACGACATGTCCGTGTTCGCGGCCGTTCGCTTTTTTTTTCCTCATTACCCTGCGTAAAGAAGTATAACTTCAAAAACTCAAAACTTTATCTGGATCAATTTTGTCGGTATTTGAAAATTGAACACGAACATATTTGGTATCTGTTTGAAATTACTTTCACTAGAGCTAAGTTGACATTTTTTTTTTTTCAATGAAATTATTCACAACTATATTATACTACGTATACCTATCCATGTGTATTTTGTACCACGAACATTTTAAACAACAGTCGCATTTCAATATATAATTATATTAACACTGTTTTGCGCTTAGACCAACAGAGCAATACCAAAGCCTAACATGATAATAAATTGTTGCTGTTTCCTCTGGTGATTTTAATTCACTACATTAAAGGCATTGTATACTGCTGCGGGGCTGTATACTATAAAACGTAAACGGACAATGGGAAAAATGTTCCATCGAATAGCATAATATAGCATATTGTCCAAAACATTTGGTTAAAACACAAAAAATATTCCATCGAGCAATATTTTAATATTATCATAGTATTCATTTGTGATAATAATTATATTATTTTATGACCTAACTTAATAATTGTCTACATTATTATGACAATCGATGAATTCGATGAACTATAAAAATATATTAAAAAAAAATAAAACGAAATATATACCATCCATAAAATATTTTATGTACTATAAGTAACATATAAGAATTAAGAACATACCTAATGTATTTATTGTACAATGTTGCTTTAAATTTTCTCAGACTTTCGGTAGCCTTGAATGGATTTGTTTTGATTCCGATTGACCCGAATGTGTTTAAATAAATACACTACGTAAAAGCAGAATAACGCGTCACCGGATTCGAACAATTAATCTCTGGTCGAGATTTTATATGTGTACTAGTACACATATAAGTTTAAATAGAAATATTTAGAAACAAACATAAATAGCTGATTAAGTATTTTAGTATAAAAGTAGATTAAATTTTTATTCGAATTTTGACGTGTTCAACTGCGACATCAAACTTTACAATTTTACATAATAATAATATATTTTTGGTACAACTTACCGAACAATTATTCTGGAATCATAAAAATATATATGAGATAAAAAATGTATAATAATCGTATTTTTGTATGGAACGGGCAAAAACTATATAAGGCGAATAATGTTTTACGGAGAGAATTATTCGTACGGAAATATAATTGCATTAAACTGTGCGCTATTTTATGAGCCACGCAAAAAATACAACAAAAAAATAAAATAAAAATTACAATATAATAAACAAAAAATAATGATAAAATTAATTCCAAAAGTTTCTTTACAATATTATCTATACTACGCATATTATATTGTTTATTATTATTTACGATCAAGTGTCATCAAAAGTTGTATGAATTACTCAAGCGCGAAATATATTATATAAAATACTGTAACGAAAAAATGTGCGCAAACGATAAATTACACGGGCGCTCGCGAATCGCGAACGAAGCCGAAAAAGAACTACATGGATGTATAATAAAATATCGATAATACAATACGATTTGCCTCACCGAGCATCTTTTCGCTGAAAACAACACGATGGCCCACGATGACATACACTCTTTCTAATACTTAGGGTGCAATAATAATAATAAATAACAGTATAATATAATAATATGAATAATATGACAACGGCTTTCCAATATTCGATCGTTATAGCGTTGACAGAGTACCTATTATATTGACATGATTATATATAATATCACACGCTTTGTAGAACAAAATATGCGACTCTATTAGATATTTAGATTATTGATTTTGTAACATTAAACACTACATTTGTCAAAACCAAGAGAATTTTTATTTTTTTTTTTTTTGGATTTCAAATTGTGAAACGATGCTTTATTTTAATTATTTATCTGCAATATTTCCATGTAGGTACCTTTAATGCACGGTGGGTTTGTATATTTTTACCATAGCCTGGTCTCGACTAAATAGTTTACAAATTTTTGAACACGAACGGCACTGCAATGAACATTACTTGAATAAAATCCATTCGTATCGTGATTATCCGCACGTTAGGGCGACATAACGCTGAAAACGAAGCTCAATGGTATTTTGGTTTCGGTCATACGTGAATTATTTACTTATTCCAATTTCTTTCTTTCTAGATACCATCGTTTGTTTCATAAACGTCAACTACATGTTTTCGATATTGTCATAGGTGGACATCGGGGAGGGAGGGTTAGCCCTCTAAATATTTAAATAGCCACCCATGTTTTCATTGTTTTTCCTGTGCATGGGAAGGGAGTGCGGGGGTGAAGCCACCGTGGGCTATTTTACATTGGGTTATTATATAGCCCCCCTGAAAAATAAATCAAATATTTTTGACTAGAAATCATAAACAATTAAACAAAACATAATAATCTATAATGATAACTCTAACTTACAATCATTTTAAGGAAGACGGGAATGTTTTTGCACATAGGTATTAGCACAGAACGAACAGATTCAAAATGTGGCATATTATCCAACGGACAAGCGATAATTGGAGCGTGATGCATACGGATCGATAATTTAAAATTCCAATCGCAACTGTACGCGGAGATGATGTCGACGATAGTTTACTCCAAAAATTACTAGGTACTGCAAAAAGTACAAAAACGCTATATAATATTACTAGGGCATTTTACAATTTTTCTATAAAACGTTCAAGTGAAAATATGCGGTTTCATAATAATTGAAAGGCTTTTGTAACCGAAGTTTTAATACTTGTATCGACGCGGGCGAAATAATAGCAAATGATAATATATATTATAGTAAAGTATTATTTATTATGCATAATAATGATTAAGTACAGTAAATCAGAAAAAAAATCGTATACAAGCGGATTCGGCCGAGAAATATTAAATGTCGTACATCGATTTATTATCAATTTTCCAATGCGATCAAACCGAGCGTGTAAATCCTGTGTAATAACGAAAAAAAAAAAAAAACAGAAATCGCCTACACCGCGTATATAATCCTACAGCAGTAGGTCCAGCCATGGTGTTCAGGAGTATGTAGGCATATATATTATATTAGAGTTAGCTTCTCACGCGAAATCCATTCGAGTTTATTAATGGCGGCGCCGTAATTTCGATCCGTTCACACCTCTATCCGTCCACCTATTTCACGCCAACGACAGTAACGATTGCGGCGGTAGCGGGGGGGGAGGTCGTCGAATTTTGCCAAAATAAACGGTTTTTCTTATGCTTTCATCCTTGGACCCTGACCATCTCGCAATTTCATCGACAACACTCACACACACACACACACACGGGCGCACGCAAGCACGCACGCACACACCCGCAATATACGGAAGTCTAGTCTCGAAATTATTTTATGAACCGAAAACTAAACCTCACGGAATAGTCTGCTAGGCGGCGACGGCGACTTATATATTATATACGTTCCTTTAATACACACGCACTTTAATAACAATATATTGTGTCCAGATGTATACTGTGTTTTGTGTAACTGTTACGAAACCAATTTTGACCTATGGCGTTAAATTGTGGGGTTTTGCCAGTAAGTCACACCATCGGTATGTAAAATATAACGCTGCAAAACATCGGATCGTAACCATTTTTCTCGAAATTCAGATCGGTACTAAGGTACACTGTTCAATAAGAAATTTGATTTAACTACTCGCGGTCCACCCTCTACTCTTACTACTCGTTTCATTAAAAATTAAAAAAATACAAAATAAAAAAAATATACTAAAACATAATTTAATAATTACAATAATGTAATACATAATTTGGTATTTAAGATTTGAAAATTTGGAATTATGTTAATAAAAAAGTGTGTAAAAAGTATATTCAATCAATTATTGTCTATTCATCCCTCAACACTTCATATTTAAATACTAGATCCGCACTTGCAGCAGCTATTTCAATTTCATTAGAAGTATAGTGTACATTTTATGAACTTATTATATATAAGCTATTATCTAGTATGTAAAGCTCATACAATTAAAGATATTTATTCAGAATTTTGGATAATATAAATGATAAAGCCTGCGTGCTTATAACAAAAAACAAAAAATTAAAATACGATGTTGTGGCAGTGTGTGTCGTTGCATGTTTATAAGTCATGTATCGTCCACACACGTCGTAAACGTATCTAGTTTTGCGTCGCGTAAAACGTGTTATCAAAATAATTATTGTAAGCTGTGATATAATTGTACCCACGTATATTTATGTATAATATATAAATATTAAATTCGTAACACTTGCGCGGCGCCATCATTGTCCGGTATAGTCACCCTATAATATGTTTTATAAACCCGCGGTGCGGTAAGCTGTTTCAGTTAAAGCCATTTCCTTTTTCCTTCCATTTTTAGAATATTTTTAAGAAATTACAATCCGGTATACAGGTCGGTTGTCTTCAACCGTTGGCCGGTCAAAGGTGTACTTATATATAGTTTATAATGACTCAGAAGGTATTATATTTGTTACACGCATGGATGGTAGTATTATGTTTGAAATGTTTCAGTACGTACGTGGGTCACTGTTAAGATAATAACTAAAAATCATATTCTGTGTACGATGTGAATACCATATGCAACGTACAAGTATGTGTCATGAACATATATATTATATATAGTGCAAAAAGTGCAGAAAACACTTCAAACGATACTTTTCGGACGGTCAATATGGGAAAAGTAAAAAGTTGATAATACTGTAATCACTTAATGTCGTAGTAGGTAGATAATTGGACAAAAACCATGTAACAGGAAATCGCGCGCGTTTTGTAATGATATTATAATATACATTTTGCAGTAGACAGAATCGAATCTGAGATTCGTTTCAGAATCGCGGGCCAACATTTCTTAGAAATATACATACATGTGTATAGAGAGAATATTTAATCGAAGATGGACAAGAATTATTTTCTGACCATTTTATTAAAGAACAGCAGATGAAGAAAATGAAAATGGCGATTCATTATTTATAATGCGATAATTTTTTTTTTTTTTTAAATAGAAAATTATGAATGTGAAAATTATTATAAACTATATAATATGTTCAAAGCATCAGTTAGCTTCGTGGGCCGGTTAGAAACGTTTGACGGAACGCAACCGGAGGCGGAGACCCCGGGTATAGATTCAACATATTATAGACTAAATAGACGGTTACTCTGCTGCATTTACACCCGAGACTATAAATAATGGTGCACATATTATATATTATGTATATAGTATTTATATAAAATATATATGTACCCTTTTAGGCCTTAAACGGACGTTCTCGACACCCACGTACTCGGAATTCGACTGAATGTGTGACTGCTGTATAGTGCAGCATGAGGGTCGAGCGCGTCTTTCATGAGAAGAAAAAAGAACCTACAGCCGAAACATATATTTCGGTGCATATTCATTTTTGTTCGTCCTAACAAGCGCTCATTGTTGGTGAAGGGAAAATTATCCACGGACGCAACGCACATGGACCACACGAAGCCATGCCGTAAACGGGGGGAACTTGCAGGGTTTTTAACAATGGTAAAAAAAATAAATACATATATATATATCATAAAAACGAATAAATTATATGACACATCCCTCCATCGCGATCACAGCCGCTCACTTTGTTTATCGTCATCAGATGACAGACAATATTCATAAGCCAAAATCACGGTTTATTTTTCTCACACGATACGAAATCTCGAAAAAAAAAAAAGAATAATAATAATAAATACCCGACAATTTCTATAAAATGTAGTCTGAGACGGTTTTTTTTCTTCTCATCTGTCAAAGCCAAGAACGGAACAAAATAATATACTGCCGATGAACAAAGAAATATATGCAGATAATAATGCAGACTACATAATAATCCACATAACCGACATGAATAGTACGAGGTATGTAATATATTATACAACATCTTTATGGAACTATCGGAGAGTATTATTAAATACATAGATGTGGGTAGGTGCAAGTCGAAAGCATCGATTTTGCGGTGTCTCGGAAGTGATGACGTGCGAAGAAACGTAAAACAAAAACAAACGACACTATAATATAAAATGTAAAGCACAACATAACCTGTGTTCATTCGTATTCCCCGCGGTCATTTGAAATACCTGCTGGTTCTATGATCCACCTGTGCAGTTGAGTACAAATCGTTTCGAAAGACTCACCGATATAAGATTCAGTCGTTCATGTAGGACTTAAAATCGCCCGGAGCAGTTCGAACTCATCACCTCAGTTATAAGACCTAAATTTTACTTAACCACCATTTCAATTTCACAAGAAAATAAATTGTAGAAAATGTTTACTATAATTTTTTGTAACATTTTTTAAAAAAAAAAACAAAAAAAATTATAAGCTATTTGATATGTTATAGACTGAAGTAATACCTAATTCAATTCGTGCTTTATAATATAAGTAAAACGAACTTTATCGCATTTCAAATTTACCGCAATCATCGTTATTTTTATACGCAATCTAAGTACGAGCAGTGTCGAAATGGTTAAGAGTAATAAAAACAAACATTTTCAATAAATAATATCTAAAATCGAAAAAAATAAAATCAATATTCCATTTGAAACGTTTATTGATTTTTTTCTTCATTTCATCAATAGACGAGTACAAGATAAGTACCTAGATCTTGGGAATATTGATTTGAATGTGCGTATGTCGTAGAGATTATAATTGTAATTTTTTTGTGTTTATAGTAGTTCTATAATAATTGTTGTAGGTATAAACCGACTTAACGATGTTATTGTTTTTTGTAAATAAATGTTTTTGTGACTCCTAAGACTCCTACGAGTGTAGTTGTATCATTTATTAAAATGCGTGTAAGTACACTACACAAATTGCGCGTCCGAGTGCACATTTTAGCTTTTGACCCTGCATTAATCTATTCACTACAGCAGGTTGTGCGAGTGCGTACTCAGTATAGTAAAGTGTTAAGTTTCTCCGCCTGTCACGCGGGGAACCGGGGTTCGATTCCCCGACGGGGATCCAAGAATAGTCGCGTAACACAGAATATTATTATATTATGTATTGCATTAATAGTAATAATGAGAACAATATAAATAAATACGTTTTGTTAATTTTATAAGCGTGAAAACTTAACGCAGTCGAGAAACAATCGATATCGTCCCTTCTATAACAATAATTATTTTAACATTAGAACACATTTAAAATGACATATAATAAAAGGGACAGAGAAACACAACATTTATTAAATTAAACTGAGCACAAAAGTCAACGGACGATAAAATAACGGAGCCGCGGAGCGCGCAAAAGAAAAAGTCACAAAGACGGTTGGAAGCAGACAAGCGCCGTTGTCGTCGTACCGTCCGCGGGCGCTTCGTGACGCATCGGTATCTCCAAAACTGGTTCGGTTTCATCAATCGGACGTTCCGATTACGGCAAAGGGGTGTAACGGATGAGATCGCAATATTAGTGCGACACGACCGTATCAAACTTGTATAGAAGTCTTCTATAATAATAATTGCGAATTTGAATCCATTGTTTCATGGACACCGCGAAAACGGTGTTGTTCACGATTCGCTTCGCCAAAACCGAACGCGTTATTATAATATCTATATAATATATACTTACGTATTTGGTACTATATACATATTATAATAGGTACGTTGCAATATTACAGTATTTTTTGCCGAGAAAAACATAATACACATTATATACTGCGTACATATATATATATAGTATGCTGCCTCGAAAACAAATGCATCCTGCCGATCATATTTCTTCCCGCCCGAAGATTTTTACTGTTATTGCCCGGTTTTTACGAGCTCCGAGGGCTCTCCGACCTAACGGTACACGTACACTCCACATGTGTGTTAAAGCATATAATAGTACAAGTGCACACACACACACACATGCGTATACGTAAACACTATATACAAGAACGCACACAGTCGAGCGCACCGGGACACATCCCATTCAATATTTAGGTCACTAGAATATTATATGTGCGTGGATATAATATAGCGTATGAATAGTGGTGGGACGCACACCGTTCGCACATCCATTTATGGCGGCGTTTGTTTCCGATATTCAAACGTTAAACCGTCCGTAGGGTGAACATAGCGCATGCACTGACCGCACTGTTCGAGTTTATTAAGAAGTATTACAAACGTTGTGGTCTACGTGTAAATAACGTACAATGCACATATCCACATGCTTTCCACTAAACACCTAAGTAGCTCGTTCGCACGCTAAAATGATGTAATAATAATAGATATAACGGTAAATTATGGAATATCAGTATGCGTGCGTGCTGTATGTCACCGCATGGTCCACGAACAGACCGAAATCGCCACAGCTGCAGCAGCTCATAGACACAACGCGATCCTACACATTATTCGTTTTTGTATTGTCACAGGTACACGTTAATGTTTTCGATTTATAGTTTTGAATAATTGTTTTAAAATCTGATTGTCCGAAATTGTTTAGTATTTTCGCGCACTAAGTTTTCCTTTTCCCGCGCAATTGTCGTTTAGGGCAGCGGTTCTTAACCTTTTGTAGATCACGGACCCCTGATGAAAGAATTTTAGAAGTCATGGACCCTAGCCAATTTTTTTTTCGAATACCTTTTTAAACATCTCATGTTATCTATACAAATTAGATAT